>JAGFBZ010002358.1:1010000-1415000 GCA_018398805.1 Hirundichthys speculiger | reverse complement strand
AGCATGATTAGAATAAAGACTATACTGTACAGCTGTGTTGAAAATGGTGCATTCAAAAAAACATTAAAAACTTATGAAATACAAAATTTTGATTTAACAGCCCAATATTCCTTTAATCTTCAGTTTCTGTAAGTAATAACATTTGATTTTTTTTTTTTCATGTTTTGACTTTTAAATCAAATGTGCAGTGTTCCCAATACATTTCTGCATTTGGAAATAAAAGCCATTTTAAGTATTTTGAGGTTTACTGAAAAAAAAAAATATATAAAACAAAAACATACTGGTATTATTTTGAACACAACTGTAGATGCATGACTTATGCTAACTGCACTAGAGGTAAGGTGTGGTCACATTGGTATTTAACCATAACAGGTTTCCTTAATAGGTATGAAAAAAATGAGTTGAAATTGAACAAGGAATGTAGATCCTGTGACAACACCTTTCCCCAGATATGACCTCTCACCTTGAAACAGTTAAGATGGAAGTAGAGACTAAGGGACTCTATGATCATGGCTGCCCCACTACCCAGGACACACTCACACACACCGCAAGTCCTCGTGAAATTCACCATCCTGGGGCAGCACATTTTAACACTGTGAGGCTGGAATGTGTGACATTGTATAGGAAACAGTTGCACAAGGAAGAACAACATCCACATGGATCGTGTACCTGCCACATTTAGAAGAATCCATGTATGCGTTTTTCTGAGATGATAATGATCCAGTGCTATAGCGGGAGCAAGCGTTTCTGCTTGGAGTACAGTAATGTCCAGCAGCTGAGTTTGGGCGAGGATAAGTGGATGTACTGACCAGGTCTGTGGACTGGCGCATAGAATCCAAGTTGTCCAAAGATTCATATCTGCATACAATATGCAAAATGTCAACAAGAACACCACCCCACATACAGTTCCTTGCGAAAGTATTCGGCCCCCTTGAACTTTTCAACCTTTTGCCACATTTCAGGCTTCAAACATGAAGACAGAAAATTTCAATTTTTTGTCAAGAATCAACAACAAGTGGAACAAGATCGTGAAGTGGAGTGAAATTTATTGGATATTTTCAACTTTCTTAAACAAATAAAAAACTGAAAAGTCTCTTGGGGTTTGTTTCCATCAGTTTTGCACACCGAGAGACTGAAATTCTTGCCCATTCTTCCTTGTAAAACAGGTCGAGCTCAGTGAGGTTGGAGGGAGAGCGTTTGTGAACAGCAGTCTTCAGCTCTTTCCACAGATTCTCAATTGGATTCAGGTCTGGACTTTAACTTGGCCGTTCTAACACCTGGATTCGTTTACTTGTGAACCATTCAATTGTAGATTTGGCTTTATGTTTTGGAGCTTTGTCCTGTTGGGAGATAAATCTCTGTCCCAGTCTCAGGTCTTTTGCAGACTCCAACAGGTTTTCTTCCAAAATTGTCCTGCATTCAGCTCCATCCATCTTCCCATCAAGTTTAACCATCTTCTCTGTCCCTGCTAAAGAAACGCAGGCCCAAACCATGATGCTGCCACCACCATGTTTGACAGTGGGGATGGAATGTTCAGGGTGATGAGCTGTGTTGCTTTTACGCCAAACATATCGTTTTGCATTGGGGCCAAAAGGTTTTAATTTTGGTTTCATCTGACCAGAGCATCTTCTTCCACATGTTTGGTGTGTCTCCCAGGTGACTTGTGGCAAACTTTAAATAAGACTTTTTATGGATATCTTTGAGAAATGGCTTTTTTCTTGCCACTTCCATAAAGGCCAGATTTGTGCAGTGTATGACTGATTGTTGACAGACTCTTCCACCCCAGCTGTAAATCTCTGCAGTTCATCCAAAGTGGTCATGGGCCTCTTGGCTGCATCTCTGATCAGTCTTCTTGTTCCAGGTGAAAGTTTAGAGGGACGGCCAGGTCTTGGTAGATTTGCAGTGGTCTGATACTCCTTCCATTTCAATGTGATTGCTTGGACATCCATCCATCCATCCATCTTCTTCCGCTTATCCGAGGTCGGGTCGCGGGGGCAGCAGCCGGAGTAAGGAAGCCCAGACCCCCCTCTCCCTGGCCACTTCTTCTAGCTCCTCTGGGGGGATCCTGAGGTGTTCCCAGGCCAGTTGAGAGACATAGTCCCTCCAGCGTGTCCTGGGTCTCCTCCCAGTGGGACGTGCCCGGAACACCTCACCAGGGAGGCGTCCAGGTGGCATCCTAACCAGATGCCCGAGCCACCTCATCTGGCTCCTCTCGATGCAGAGGAGCACTGGTTCTACTCTGAGCCCCTCCCGGATGACCGAGCTTCTCACCCTATCTCTAAGGGAGAGCCCGGCCACCCTGCAAAAGAAGCTCATTTCAGCCGCTTGTATCCACGATCTTGTTCTTTCGGTCACTACCCAAAGCTCATGACCATAGGTGAGTGTGGGAACGTAGATCGACCAGTAAATCGAGAGCTTCGCCTTCCGACTCAGCTCCTTCTTCACCACAACAGACCGGCGCAGCACCCGCATCACTGCAGATGCCGCACCGATCCGTCTGTCGATCTCCCGCTCCATCCTTCCCTCACTCGTGAACAAGATCCCGAGATACTTAAACTCCTCCACTTGAGGAAGGACATCATCCCCAACCCGGAGAGGGCACTCCACCCTTTTCCGGCTGAGGACCATGGTCTCGGATTTGGAGGCGCTGATTTTCATCCCAGCCGCTTCACAACCGGCTGCGAATCGCTCCAGCGAGAGTTGTAGATCACGGCTCGATGAAGCCAACAGAACCACATCATCTGCAAATAGAGACCCAATCCTGAGGCCACTGAACCGGATCCCCTCAACACCTCGACTACGCCTAGAAAGTCTATCCATAAAAGTAATGAACAGAATGGGTGACAAAGGGCAGCCTTGGCGGAGTCCAACCCTCGCTGGAAACGAATCCGACTTACTGCCGGCAATGCGGACCAAACTCTGACACTGGTCGTACAGGGACTGGACAGCCCGTACAAGGGAGTCCGGCACCCCATACTCCCAAAGCACCCCCCACAGGAATCCCCGGGGAACACGGTCGAACGCCTTCTCCAAGTCCACAAAACACATGTAGACTGGTTGGGCGAACTCCCATGCCCCCTCCAAGACCCTGAAGAGGGTGTAGAGCTGGTCCACCATTCCACGGCCGGGACAAAAACCAAAAACTCCTTCTCAGTTCGAGATTCGACTATCCGGCGGACCCTCCTCTCCAATACCCCTGAATAGAACTTCCCAGGGAGGCTGAGGAGTGTGATCCCCCTGTAGTTGGAACACACCCTCCGGTTCCCCTTTTTAAAAAGAGGGGGACCACCACCCCGGTCAGCCAATCCAGCAGTACTGTCCCCGACATCCACGCAATGCTGCAGAGGTGTGTCAACCAAGACAGCCCCTCAGGATCCAGAGCCTTGAGGAACTCCGGGCGGATCTCATCCACACCCGGGGCCCTGCCACCAAGGAGGTTTTTGACCACCTCGGCAACCTCAGCCCCAGAGATAGGAGAGTCCACCCCTAAGTCCCCAGACTCTGCTTCCTCATTGGAAGACGTGTCGGCGGGATTGAGGAGGTCTTCGAAGTATTCCCCCCACTGATCCACAATGTCCCGAGTCGAGGTCAACAGCTCCCCATTCCCACTGTATACAGTGTTGACGGAGCACTGCTTCCCCCTCCTGAGACGCCGGATGGTGGACCAGAATTTCTTCGAAGCCGTTCAGAAGTCGTTCTCCATGGCCTCTCCAAACTCCTCCCATGTCCAAGTTTTTGCCTCAGCAACCGCAGAAGCCGCGTTCCGCTTAGCCTGCCGATACCTGTCAGCTGCCTCCAGAGTCCCACATGCCAAGAAGGCCTGATAGGACTCCTTCAGCTTGACGGCATCCCTCACTGCTGGTGTCCACCAACGAGTTCTGGGATTGTCGCCGCGACAGGCACCAACGACCTTACGGCCACAGCTCCGGTCGGACTCAATGTACCCTGCCTCACTCGGAACATGATCGAAGTTCTGCCGGAGGTGTGAGTTAAAGCTCTTTCTGACAGGAGACTCTGCCAGACGTTCCCAGCAGACCCTCACAACACGTTTGGGCCTGCCAGGTCTGACCGGCATCCACCCCCACCATCTGAGCCAACCCACCACCAGGTGGTGATCGGTTGACAGCTCCGCCCCTCTCTTCGCCCGAGTGTCCAAGACATGCGGCCGCAAGTCCGACGATACGTTTATAAAGTCGATCATTGAACTGCAGCCTAGAGTGTCCTGGTGCCAAGTGCAGATGTGGACACTTTTATGCCTGAACATGGTGTTCGTTATGGACAGTCCATGAAGAGCACAGAAGTCCAACAAACGAAACACCACGCTGGTTCAGATCGGGGGGCCCTGCCTCCCAACCACACCCCTTCAGGTCTCACTGTCGTTGCCCACATGAGCATTGAAGTCCCCCAGCAGAACGAGGGAGTCCCCAGATGGAATACTCTCCAGTACTCCATCCAAGGACTCCAAGGGTGGGTACTCTGAACTGCTATTTGGTGCGTAAGCACAAACAACAGTCAGGACCCGTACCCCCACCCGGAGGCGGAGAGAGGCTACCCTTTCGTCCACCGGGGTAAACCCCAATGTACAGGCGCCAAGTCAGGGGGCAATAAGTATGCCCACACCAGCTCGGCGCCTCTCACCTGGAGCAACTCCAGAGTGGAAAAGAGTCCAACCCCTCTCGAGGATACTGGTTCCAGAGCCCAAGCTGTGTGTCGAGGTGAGTCCAACTATATCTAGCTGGAACCGCTCAACCTCACACACCAGCTCAGGCTCCTTCCCCGCCAGAGAGGTGACATTCCACGTCCCTAGAGCTAGCTTCTGCAGCCGAGTATCGGACCGCCAGGGTCCCCGCATTCGGCCACCGCCCAGCTCGCTACGCACCCGACCTCTATGGCCTCTCCTGCAGGTGGTGAGTTCACGGGAGTGGGGGCCCATGTTTCCCTTTTGGGCTGAGCCCGGCCAGGCCCCATGGGCAAAGGCCCGGCCACCAGGCGCTCGCCTCCGAGCCCCACCTCCAGGCCTGGCTCCAGAGGGGGGCCCCGGTGACCCGCGTCCGGGCAAGGGAAATCTTGGTTCACAGTTCTTGTTCATCATAAAGGTCTTTGTGAGCCACCCTTTGTCTGGTCCCTCACCTAGAGACCCGTTTGCCATGGGTGACCCTTCCAGGGGCATAAAGCCCCCGACAACATAGCTCCTAGGATCACTGGGACACGCAAACCCCTCCACCACGATAAGGTAGTGACTCATGGTGGAGGATTGCTTGGACAGTGCTTCTTAAAATGTTTAAAGCTTGGGAAATCTTTTTGTATCCAAATCCAGATTTAAACTTCTCCACAACAGTATATAGGATCTGCCTGGTGTGTTTCTTGGTCTTCATGATGCTCTCTGAGCTTTAACCAGAACCCTGAGACTGTCACAGAGCATTTTTACCGAGACTTGATTACACACATGATCAACATCAGTCATTCAGGACAACATTGGATCATTCAGAGATCCTCACTGAACTTCTGGAGTCAGTTTGCTGCAGTGAAAGTAAAGGGGACCACTAATATTACACGCCCCACTTTTCAGTTTTTTTATTTGTTGAAAAAGTTTAAAATATCCAATAAATTTCATTCCACTTCACGATTGTGTTCCACTTGTTGATTCTTGACAAAAAAATTAAAAATGTATCTCTATGTTTAAAACCCGAAATGTGGCAAAAGGTTCGGCAAAAGGGGCTGAATACCTTCGCAAGGCACTGTACACAATAGTTGGAGAAAAATGTAATAAAACACAAATGAAGCACAATATTATGGAAAGAGTCAGTTCTATGTAACAGGCCAAAGGTTAAATCAAATTTGGATTAGGTACAAAAACCAAAATGTACCTTTTCATCGAAAAGCCAACATAAATGGGCTCCTTGTGGAAACTGCTGCGGCGCTGACGTATCCAGCTGTTGTCAGTTAGAAGCTGAGTCTTTTTTTTCATCTCCTCCAAAATTTGCTGCCTGTCTCTCTCAGCCTTTGACATGCAGTACTCTTTTCTTTTGCTGCGATTACCTGAAGCAGTTAAAATTTAGGGGTTAACCCTTTCAGTCTTCAGAAGAAAGAATAATAAAAAAAAACAATGGTGAACCAACCTCCACTCTGTATGTGGGATCCAGTTAATACTGGTGAAGACAAGGACTTTGCCCTGTTGGGGCAGATGCACAATTAGTTTTTTTTTTTGTTTTTTTTTTTTTTTGGGGGGGGGGGGTTGTTTTTTAGCATATAAAACACATGAAATTTATGATCTCTACTACCATCACCTCCACTGCTTTTTACCCAGTCACACACTTAGATTGAAAGTGGCAACAAGCATTCCTTACACAAATAGCATGAATAACTGGCAACACCAACAAAACCAACCAAAACCATTTTAAGAGTTTAAATCCCCTTACAAAAGACAGACACATATTTTAATAACCTTTTAAGTAGGGGTGCACGATAACTTTCCAGCCGATAATAGGAAATTATGACGTCATCCCAATAACTCCGATATCACGACGAATAGCCCCGATAACATATATCAGTGCCTCACTCCCTCTGAGCCTTGAACGACCGGCAGTGAATGTTATGTTCAAGTGACATCGGCATAATCAGAAAAAAGATTACTCAATAAGGAAAATCAAGAATACCCCCTCATGCCAGAAAACAACTCGTTAACTCGGTCATAATTTTGGTAGTTGCTGATTTGAATTGATATTCGCAGTGTTCTCCCACATGTTACACATAAAAAAAGAAAAAATAGAAAAGGCTGAAAGAACGACTAGCAAAAGAGGGAACGTGGGAATTTACGTTACACCTTGAATGCAGCCTGCAGCACAGCGTACTGATCACAACAAACATGGCGGCGTGGAACTTCGTTAAAGTTTCAGAAGAAGATAGTTTGGTGGTTATTTGTGACGAATCCTCCGAGCGAATTCTACGAGGAGGGAAGCACAAGCATAAGCTTTAATACGTAAAACCCGATCGGACACCTACAACATAACAATCGCTTCCATGGAGTTTTGAAATCGCGCTAATGTGAGCTAACGGGCGCAAGCCAGCGGCAAGTCAACCCCTCCCGTTCCTCATTCCTCTCATCTAAAGCTTCCATGAGATTAAAAAAATAAAAACTACTGAACCTCATTTACTTTAATTAAAGGTAATAATTAAAAATGAACCACAAGCCAAAATCCTTTAAACATTAATCTTTTTCAGTTTGTAATTTTGATGCATGTATTGCCATCAGTTCAAGGAGCCTTTTTTTTTAATTTTTTTTTATATCAGTCAGTAATGCACTTTAAGTTAATGTGAGATATCAAATAGGTTTGTTTGATAGCTTTACGAAAATGTTTGAGAGGCTTGCCAATAGTTTTTCATTGGAAAAAATAAATATCTGTTCATTTAAAAGTCAAAACAGTTTTGGATTTTGTTCATAGTATTGATGTAATGATCTTAGGTAGATGTGTGTGTTATCGGTTACTGGTATTGGCCTTTAGGAGCTGAAAGTTATCGGTTATCTGTATCGGTTTTAAAAAACAGTTATCGTGCATCCCTACTTTTAAGAAAACAAGCTAAACTTATCCTGACCTGCAAGCAGGAGACAACTGAGCGGAGACATAGCACCCCTCAGCCCTGAAGGTCAGTGTTTGCAGCAAAGCAGAGAAAAGCCGCAGCAGCAACAAAGGAGGAGAAAAAAATTAAAATAAAAAAAAAAACATCATGTACTGTTATTTAGGGAGACAATAAGCTTTATTTACCAATATTTTTCAGGAATCTTGTAATCTTGCACTCTCTGCACATGACATTCTGCTGTCGCTTTCTGATCTTCTCTATCATGGTTCTGCTTTTCTTCTCCGGTTTTCTTCGTCAGTCCATTCACACACTCAGAGATGAAAAAAAAAAGTTATTCTTATGAATACATAAAATCTTAAAAATAATTAAAAACTTAGGACTCCATTGACCACCAGTTTGTACAAACTGGACATTTCTAAAACATCACTGTCCTGTCTGCGAGCATTGAAACAACAAAGATTTGCAACGAGCTGAACATAGTTTGGGATGTTGACTTGGATGAATGAATAGGTGTGCATGAAAATTTGCTAGAAGTCTACCGCTCTTAAAATAGATAACATACCATCCGTTAGATAAAGATCACATGGCCAGAAATACTTGACAATACTAAAAACTTTCTGGTTTAAATTAGAAAAGATGTTTGGAGAAAAGGGGAGCAAAAAAAGAGAGGAAATAACTTGATATAAACAATGTGGATCATGCAGCAGAAAAATTGAACACAAATGTTCATGAATAAGAACATTTTCAAATTCCTGCCTTTTAACCCACATCCATGTTGATAAAAACCCACCACCACCAAACATGCTGTTCTGTATGACAATGCGCTAAAATTGTTCAAAGCTGCACAATGAGGCCACATCAGACACTGCGCTGAAAGCAAATTGTTTTACTTTGACAGGTCTGTGTGTCTCATTTCATTAACTAGGTTATCTTTGGCTAAACGTAGATGAAAATTTGCAATTTCAGGTCATAGTTGTGCAGAAATGGAGCATTACATTTTCAAGGACCTCTCTCTGACATGAGCAGTGTTGAAGGAGCCAAGGAAATTATAAAAATAGCTGTAAACAGAAATTACCCCCGACACCGCCTTCTGCTGCGCCCTCTGCCACTCCGCCTGCAGCCTCTCCTGATCCCGTCTGTATTGCTCCTAAAAACAAAAGTACTGTCTAACACTTCTGTATTTCAGCAAACTAATATTTTACTCTCAGTCTGATCCTTTGCCGAAAGGTATTCTCACCTGTAGGAGGCGTTCTTGTTCTTCTTGCCACTTCTCTTGACGTCTGCGGTCCTCCTCGTGATCCCAGGACCAGCTGGATGAGGAGGGACCAAGGGATGGTACCTGGAGATGTTGATGCACAAACAGATTGCAAGCTCAAACACCATCGCAGTGCAGTACACAAGGTTTTGGATAACTTATGTATGACCACGGTACCAAAAATATACTTTGATCAAGTGTTGTGGTAACTTACATCAGATATTGCAGATTTTGAAGCTCCTGTGTGGAAAGACAATCGGTCAACTACAGAAACACTGTAAGCTTTTACAAATTGGGTACAGGAGGAAATAAATACAAAAACTGGGGAGACATTAAACTTAGAATCAAAAAACATTGAGAAAATGCCAAATACTGCACACTTCACTTTTGTCATCTTATTGATCATGATTTTTGTAGTATTGTTCTATAAGACCCAAAAAAACTGGGTATAGCAAGAGTCAGAACAGCCAGGCTATAGATCCTATGAGCTTAATTGTTCACTAGAGACCAACATGCAAATGTATAAAATAATAACAATAAATAATTTTGCTCCATGTAAATGTTTACCTGCAGGGCTGGATTAAAAAAACAAAATTAAAAACCCAACTGATTCTAACTAAAGACCTCAGCAAAGCTGCATATAAATTTGAACAGTGTTGCTAAATGTAATCCCAGCACAAAACCATGCAAATACAGAAAGAAAGTGTACAGAAATGTGAAATAGTACACTAAAGAAAAATATCCAAGCGTTGCTTGCCAAACACCAATCCTTATTCTTTTGCTGGTGGTTCAACAAAAGTGCTTTGCAGATGTCAAGATCTAGCAAGCTGCTCAAAACAAAAAAAACCTATACTCAAACATTTACCAGACATGAAAACCCATGAGCCAGTCACTGAAAAGCCTGGAAGCCTGGAAAGAGATGCTATTGTAGGACAGTCACAAATTTTGCTTAAAATTACATTTTTCTCTTTTTTTTTGGGGGGGGGGGGGCACATTTACACAAGGAATATGCTGTATCACTTTAAAAAAAAGCGCTGCATCAGTCTTTCAGATATGCTAGTTATGATTAATTATAACAGACATGATGCGTGCCGTCTTGTGCCTTGGGTGGTGCCAAGAGCTGCATAAATCTTGCCTCAGTTTGCAAATGCACACTATTATTAACACTTTCTCCAAATTAAATCAGTGTCTTCACAGTAGCCATTGGGAGTAAAAGGAAAAAACAATAGTTGTGCATCTTTTTATTTCAGGGAAACTACAAATACCTCAGAAAATGTGCAATGTTCATTCAAAAAAGAATGAGGCTTTTGAGACTTTAGTGGCCACAGTGAGACAGGGAAGCAGGGCAGAGAATAGGGAAGACATGCAGCAAAGGGTTGCAGACTACGAGTTGAACCTGCTACTGCTGCAGGAGAACTCTGTATATATATGGGTCCCCTGCTCCAACCACTCAGCTATCCCGCAGCCCATGACACTGAAAATCTAAAAAAGGGGAAGTGCCAGCCACCAAAGCTGCTACACAAGCAGACTCCATGCCGGTATTTTACCTCTCAGTTTAAAAAATTCTGCCCTCCTTTTCTGATTTTTTATAGTAATATTATCTACATGACAAGAATGGACAGATGGTGTAAGAAAGTGCACAAGAGTAGTACAATGCATTTGTGGAGGAGTTTGCTCTATATATGTATAATAACCATTGCAAACGCAATTACCTTTATGTCTGGCTGTATTGCGGTTGTCATAAAGATCTTCATCCATGGCCTTAACTTTTATCACCTGCTCAGGCGGAAGACCACATCACAAATCAAGCTTAACTACCAGAAGAGCTTTACCAATTTTTTTTAGAATTAATTGGCTAAAATAATTGCTCACATTGTGTGTCTGCCCAATTAATTTGGATACTTGTGTGTCTGCCATTCCTGTCATGTCTGCACTGTTGGAATGGTAATCAGGACAACCTATCAGAACAGGTGCTGTGGCAGTCAGATTGAGGGTCATCCTGCTCTGGCCTGACTGGCTGAGATAACTTCCTTCACTGGTGCTCCAGTCTAATTAAAATGAAACGGCCATCAAAAATAAGACGACATTGTAAACCAATGATTGTGTACACTGGAAAGTTCTGAAATGGCCAAATGATTTCAGGATGTAATAAAAGACCCAACCATCTTTGCTGGTATATCTTACCCTTGATGCCATAACGCCGAATGTCCATAGTCAGAGAGCCAGTTTGCAGGCAAGATGCCATTTTATCCTTCCATTGGTTATAGTTCATGTTAGTCACTGCAACTCCATCGACTGCCACAATCTCATCGTCCACACGCAGCCGACAGAGCTCTGCTGGACTGCCTGAGGGAGGGAGGGACATCAGGAACTTAAACAGGAGAACCAGGACAAAATAGAAAGAAACATCAAGTCTAGGGGGTTAAAACTGAGTTAAACAGGTTTCAGTTTCAAAAAGGGGCTTTGAGTTTGAGAGTATGTTGACTCAGAGATACTGCGACTATACAAAGACCTCATCAATGGAGCTCTGTTACCATGATTCCTCATGGCAACGCCAAGTAAACAGAAGGGATCCTCCTACTCTTCTTCACTGAATAGAGCTTTTACTACAATTAATGGGAGAAATTGCAGAGTGAGTAAATGTACAATTTAAATATTTAGTGGCAGGTGAAATCCTGCTTAAGAAAAAAGGGACTGTATTGAACAGTAGACCTGGCTCATAAGCAGTCTATTGCTACCAGTGATTACTGGCTTAACCACAGTAAACCCTTTATCTGGATCCTCCTTCAATATACTTTCCCAAAGCAAATGTGACACATTTAGGCATCTCCAAAATATGCATTATAAAATAGGCGGATGAAATTCAACTTGTTTCATCTTTATGAAGGAGAGGATACAGACAAACGCAGTTACCTCGGCCTCTGAAATTAGCTTAACTGAACCCTCATGCTGGGGGTTAAGTTGTCTCGCTTTGTGAAATAGAAAACCCAGAGTTTCCCTGAGTTGAGGTTCAACACACTCAATTTTCACAAATCCTGGGTTCTGGAATAATCCCCAGGACTATCGCATGGCTACTGTGAAGTGACCAACAAGATACAGTGGGCTGATGTTCCAAGCTGACAAGTGCGCCATTAACCCAAAACAGAATAGTAGCAAGTGACACCTCTGTCACATCTTGTTATTGACGGTCAAGTTTAAACAAAAAAAAAAAAAAAAAAAAAAAAAAAAAAAAAAAGCTACATGTGCAGTTGTTTCATTCAAAGAAATCCACAAAAACAAAGACCTACCCTGTGATATTTTATCTGTTCATTGTGTGATAGTCCCCCCCAAAAACATCTGGCATTGACCAATTAAAAACACCCACTCGGCTCCTTTTTCTCTCATAATTGGTTCAAACATTTTTCATGCCTCTTTAATACACGACTTGATGTGTGAAATGTTTAACAGTGAAAAATTAAAGCGTCTGTCAGGGGTTTCTCCTTGCTTCAGAGAAAACCTAATCCCAATACCATTTTACCCACACTTTGAATGTATTAAAGTGAGAACACTTAAGGAAAGCAGAGTTTGATCTCAGTCTTACCAGGCTGAATGAATTCTATTCTTGCCCCTGTGGAGTCCCAATGAGCATGAAAACCAAAGTCTGGTACACTGTTGGGTTTAAGAGTCAGGCTCACTCTCATGTCACTATGATCTACCTGCAAACACACACAAACAACCACACACACACACACACACACACACACACACACACACACACCCCTGTGATCCAATGTCTTGCACTTCCGGTGGAAATTAGAGACTTTAGGGAGATGCAACACCAGTATATTAATGGATATTCTGAATGATCAGTTTATAGCTTTTTGTTGTTGCCCATTGAGCACTCTGCAAAACTGTCTCAGTTATTTACTCAAATGAGGGCGCATTATAAAGCCCTCATCAAATGTAACAGTGGCAATTTTTGAGCAGTGAAACAGTGGCACCTCCTGGTCAAACTTAGTGACATGAAGCACATCAAGTTTGCATTTTATTACTAAAATGGATTTTAATAGATTTAATTTTCCCTATGATTGCTCAACTGACCTTTGGCCCAGGTTATGCAAGTACATTATATCCAATAAGGGCGGGCTCCGATAAACAGATTCATACTCACGCAAATTCTGATTGCACGCGCACAAACTATTCAGTGTGTGTACTTTCACCAGGCAAGAGAACAAATTCAACAAAAAGGTGTTACGCAAACACAAAACTGCCACTGGGTGGAACCAAAGCAGTCTTGAAGCTCATGTCTGCTAGCTTAGAGCTTTCTCTGCTTGCTCATGGGTCAGAATGTTTGAGCCCTTTGGAGGTGGACCAGGGGCCACGACACTACATTTTTCTTTTTTTAAATACACATTGATCATACACCTACATGGACAAACTCGGCACCTCAATAAACTTTATAAAGGAGCTTTGTAAATATTTTGGCTTTGTTAATAATGGCACGGACACTGAAAGGTTTAGGCCACAGGTGTTAAACTGACCCATGAAAGGGCCGTGTGGCTGCAGGTTTTTGTTCCAGCCAGCAGTACAGCTGACTTGTTTTAGTCAACTAGTTGTCTTCACTAAAGGTCTTAAGCAGTTCAGTTGATTGAATGAAACAATCAGCTGTGTTTCTGCATGGTTGGAACAAAAACCTGCAGCCACATGGCCTTTCATGGATCAGTTTGACACCCCTGCTCTAGGCAAACACACCTGTCTGAGTTGATGTGAAAATGGATGAGTTTCATTTTTGTACAATTGTTTATAAGAAAGGAAAAACCTGATAAGACAGAAAATGTGAGTGTCAAAGTAAAACAGTAATTCAGAGTTTAGAGTTCATTTAGCTTTTATCCAAACTGAATTAGAACTGAGGTAAAACAAACTCAAAGACAGATTACAAAAAGATTATGAAAATATAACATCTTTTTACATTAACTCAAGCAGGTGTGTTGGCCTAGAGCCTTCAGTGTCCATGTTACAGATTCTTATATTTGTCCTGTCATGTTTGACATTAACTCCTCTGACCAAAACACGTTAGAAACAGTACTAAAACAATTATTTACAAAACCAAAATCTTTACAAAAAGGTACTTGAGCTTCAAGAGTCCTTCAGCTCCATGGTGTGGCAGTTTTGTGCACTCAACTTTTTTCCTCAAACTCTTGAATTTACTCTGGACTGGTGCACATGCTGCACATAGTTTGGAGTGTGCAATTAAAATTTGTGCTTGTGAAGCCATTTATTGGAGCTCACCAATACTGATTATAATGTACTTCCATACAGGGCCTTTAAAGCATGTTTCAGTGTAATTTGCATACATGAATCCACATGCTTCAAGAGTGCATGCATGGCAACTAATTCAAAAGTGGAGATAATTTAGTCACAAACCACCTGCACTCCTTGTTATTGCACAATTCAGAAAGAAAATCTCATTGAGTTTATATATGAAAAGATCAACCAAAACTGTAAAACCAATACCATAAATAATTGAGAAATGATTTTTCTATAATTTGGTTTTTTTAGATTGATCTTTCCCACAATACCAAAGTGAACTAATAAATCCCCCCACCCACACACAGAAAAAAAATATTTGAAACAATTAAGGCCTCCATTTTTATCAGTTTATAGCATTTTGCATGTCTAGTGCACAGCTGTTCAAACATACCTTTGAGATGTCAGCATTTGCTGTAGATGAGAGACAGAGGCTTCTCTTGTTGTAGGACCGCAGATTTGTATTAGGCTGGGGCAGTATCTGGCTTTGAGTGGAGGGCTGATGGGGACAGCCAGTGGCCTGAAGGGGGGTCTGGCTGGAAAAACTAGCATTGTTTGCTTCCTTCCTCTGTTCTGTGCCTTTTAGCCTTGCCTGACTTGCTTTCTTCTGCCTAACTGAGGCCTGGTACTGACCCCTCAGATGAGCAGCCGCTGTCTGTCTTTTGAGAGATGGTTTGGTTGATGAAGAGAGCGAATCCTCCTTCTCACGGTTCAATAGCAAACCCCGATTGTCATCTACCTAGAGGTTTAAGCAAGAAAAAAAAAACAAAACAAAACATACAACATAGCATTGAAGTGTGTCAGACAGCTGGTGCTGAATTTCAACCGATGGACAACATGTGACTTAAAAAAAAAAAAAAAATTGAGAATCTGCTTCGTTGGCAATATTGCAGAACATTTCATTTTTCCTTTAAAAGGACAATCAGAAAAAGTAAGGCAATGCCAGCTCACTTGCACACACAAAAATCTCTTATCGCATCAACTTGAGCTCATCTTGGTACTTAAGCAAGCCCGTATGCATCAAATTGCCATTTGATAAACTCCAGCGTTGTAAAGTCAAATCAGAAAGACATGCCTTGAAAATTCCTACCCTTTTGAAAAATGTACTTTTACCTTTCAATTCCAGAGATGATCAGCATAATCACTCCTTATATGTCCAGGCAAACAATCAAAAACATTTAACATGGTCCTTGGTTTCAGAGTTGAACACTTGTTGAAATTAGAGTCAACCTGTCCCAATCTTGAGTTGAAAATAAAATGAAAGTTGGAACTGGATTTTTATTACATGGCTGAATGGTGGATAAGAATTACTGGATTAAAGATTTATGGGTGCGTATTTCTATGGCAAGTTAAGATGATTACACTTAGAAATTTTGTCAAATACCCGTGTAATGATATTCAATGTACAATAAAGTAATCCTTGGAGCAAAAAAAAAAAAAAAAACTAATACATTTCCAGGTGTTCAACAAAATGCCTTTTCATATATTCAAGTTATTTCTCTTGAGTAATTTCCAAGTTTGTTGTCATCTCTGGAAGTTAAAAATATCAATACCAAAAATTATTTAAATTAATACTATTAGAAGAAATAAACAGTTGTTAATGGTGATTTCTGATATCCATTTGTTAAAAATGAATCTAATAAAAGTAACAACTAAGGCACTTACATTTAGCAGTCTTGGTAGTGATGTGACCCTGGACTGCTTGAGCCCAAATGGTCTGGCTGTAATGGCAGAAGAGAGGCGAGAAGAGCTCTCAGAGCGACGGTAACCACGGGGAAGGCTTGCTGAACTGGACCACGACCCCGTTCTGCCTGAGAACTTTGAGTTGTTTTTGCCATCCCCTGCTGGTTCCAAGCCAGACACCTGGGATTTGTGGCTCTGATGCGACAAGTCTTCCACGACATCAAATTCTGCTGGATTAACTAAATCTGGAGTTTTATCCTTTGAATCAATGCAGAAAGGACCTTTGTTAGAGCTTGACATAGATGAAGTAGGATTCCAGGTGCTGGTTGATACTACAGTGTCATTTGGTTGTGTGATTGGCACAAGAAAGGGGGATTGGTCCGTTAAAGCATGTTGTGTTTGAGGCTGTTCAGAAGTGGTGGACTGGAAAGAAGCTTGGCTTCTCAGGGCTTTGAATTGTTGTCTGAGATGTGGAGGGATCATCTAGAGAATGTGTGGTAGCTCCTGTGCCATCTGAAGCCAATGTGGCAAAGTAAGGTCTCTTCTCCCAAGATGCCCTGATCTGAGGCAAACATCCCTTCAACCGATGATCCCTAAGAGAGGTTAATACCACACTTATCTCTCTTGTAGAGAGGAGAAGAAAAAAACCAACAACAAAAAACAACCAGATACATTTATAAGGACAAAAGGTAAAAACAGTAAATATCTACAATTTTACCTGAGTGTGGGTTGTGGGGCTAAAAGGTACCTCAGTGGCATAGCTGTGGACCTGGCAGAGCTCGAGTAAATGGCCTGAAATCATAGCATGAGGGTTTTGATGGAAACGTGGAGGAAGGATGTGGAACAGGGTCAAATCTCCTTGGTGACTGGTCTCTGAAGATTAGTGAAGGATAAACATGAAGGTTATGACAATTTTTTTTTTTTTTTTTTATAAAAGTCACTAAAGTTGTGTCAGTAGCTTTTCTGTGCACATTTATGTTCAATACTTTGTGGCAAGCAGGTTCTGACGAAGAATTTGCTCTAACATTTGTATAGGTATATACCTTCCCATCCTCATGGCTCTTGAGGCGATTGGACTTCCTTGGGCATCGGTCTTCTCAAAGCTCATTGCAGCTCCATTGGTCATCTTGTTGATAACATGCTCCCTGTCTTGTGACTTCCTGTGTAGCTCAGACTTGGTGCTCCGACGACGATTTTTCCACTTTGTCAAATCCTGGGGGAGAAGGAGAAAAAAAAAATGCATGAGTCAACAACGCTACTGCTCATTTGCATCAAGTACAACTAATATTTTGCATCTCTGAACCATCACATTATGTGTTCCTCAGGTTAAGAATAAACTTTCCAACCCTCAGTCCAGGTGGCACAAATAAGATCAGGTTTTCATGAGCATATTTAAGATGTTTTATTTACTGAATTAACATGGTGGAAGAATATTTGAACAGCTACAGAAATCAACCTGTAATTCGATGTTTATTCAAAACGGTTTGAAGGTTTGTCACTTACTTCTTGCCACTGAGCTTCACTGTCCTTAGCAGCAACGCTACACCTTCTTTTGTTTTCTTGATTCCAATCCCTTGACAAGTCCACATCCTGGTCTTTATCATAAATGTTTCCATCAGAAACTTTGCGCACGGGGTACACCATTGGGATGTCATTGAGGGATTTGCTCCTGGTTCAGAGATACAAAATCAGCATAACACTCAAATTATAATACAG
Organism: Hirundichthys speculiger; assembly: GCA_018398805.1. Classification (NCBI taxonomy): domain Eukaryota; kingdom Metazoa; phylum Chordata; class Actinopteri; order Beloniformes; family Exocoetidae; genus Hirundichthys; species Hirundichthys speculiger. The sequence continues at coordinate 1,397,482 of JAGFBZ010002358.1, read as the reverse complement.
AAGGCATGCTGTATGCCAACTTAGTGCACAGGAGGTGCAACACATTACAAAATATAGCACAAAATGCTATGTAAAAATCCTTTCAAAATACAGTATACCCTTATTATTCATGGGGGTTACGTTCCTTCTTTCCCCGTGAATCCCAAAAATCAGCAAATTATTGATGCAATTTTAAAAAGGCCTATGTACGAGATATAGGTTAAAAATAATTGTTTAGGTTTTTGTCCAGCCCTCCCAAGGTAAATAAAGAAATTACATACTGTATCTCCCTTTTCTAAGCTTTATTTATGTTAACCTGACATCGTTTTAAAATTATTTACCAGTTAGGGTGAACGTAAGTGTTTTTCTGCTAAAAAAAAAAAAAATGGGCCTAAGAAATTCATGAAATTGCTGGGGTGACCACAAATTCAAATACATTATGAAAAAAAAAAAAAAAAAAAAAAAAACTTTGAGAGCAAAATCTGTGAGTATGTGGGACCGCAAACGGTGAACCGCAAATGGACAAGGGTATACTGTACTCCATTTTCTAAAAACTTAATGTGAAAGATTTTCAAAAAAAAGATTATGGCATTTCGTAAATTATGATTTTTTTTGCACTTCAGGGCTAATGCATTATGGAAACAGTACTGCAGCTGATTGACACATGCAAGTGAAGCTTCTCTGCATCATGCACAAGCACGCCACAATGCCTGACGGATATGCTACAAATTTCAGTCACACACCCAATTGGCCAGTTATACCAGCTCCACACATTCTGCATTTTAGCACCAAAATCTTCAGCAAACTGTGAGGTTGAGTCTAGCATGCCTTGGCTTGTAGAGTAACCAATAACAGCACTGCTATAGGGCAACAGAGGATGCAAGATGCAACATTTAAATAAAAGCAGCATTTAGCAGGTGGTACATCAACACAGTGACGCATTTGGAGGGGAGGAAGCAAGATCGACTGCAGTCAACTTGAAAGTCTGTCATGTTCCCACAAAATGAACAGTGAGGATTGACACGAAGAACTTGATATTTATGAAAATGTGGACACATGAATGCAAACAAAAGCATACACAAATGAAGCAAAAACAAAAGCAGTGACAGTGAAAAAAAAACTGCTGACACATTTGCTCCAACACTATGATCAAAGTTTAAGGACTCACCAAATCCAGCCAGGGTTGACCTGAACTGGTGTTTCAGGCCTGACCTGGATTTTATATGTTCTAGAGAACCAGAGAAAAACAGGACTGATCAACAAATATTTCACCAAATAGGGGGCAACTCCTGACTTCCAAGGATTGAGGAGGATGAATTTTGTGCATGTCTGCTATACAACCCCCCCCCCCCCCCCCCCCCACACACACACACACACACACACACACACACACACTTTTTTTTTAATAAACATTATGCAGCACATACATTTGTCTGGTCAATAATAGTTTATTTTTTATCACTCAAGTCAAGCCACAGCAAACTGAAAAACAGTGCTGGCCCACAAGGAGTTTAACATGTTTCTGTTATGGCTATAGAGATTTGATAAAGCATTAGTCATGTTTAACAATAATGAAAAATTATAGTTAGCGTGATGCTCAAAATATCCTAAATCATCATCACAACACAAAGGTGTGAGTATAAATGCTAGACAACTTACAAAACCTAAAGAAACCTTACAGAAAAAAACCCAACAAATGAGAGGACAAGATAATTGTCTGTCAGTTCAGTGTAGCATGTAACTGGGATTTTGGTTGTGCATAATAGTCAGTTCAGGCCTGAAAAGTAGCTTTCATGAGGTTCTCAAGCTCTCCAGATGTGGTAGAGATGTTTTGCACAGTAGCAGTCTTCCTATGCCGAGAAATCAAGTCCAACTCCTCTGCGAGAACCAAAGCCGTCTGGCTACAGTCAAAGAAAAGGACCAAGATTCATACTATGAGTGGAACATAATTACCCATTGACTTTATATCAAGGCAGTTTCAATCAAGAAGTTAGGAATGCTGTATTGTGGTTAAATTCAATATTTCAGGTTACATGATCATTTCTTGCATTATTCTACTAGTTAGTTTCCTTTGCTTGGAAGATATGGTTTAGTTAATTTGGTGTAGTGCCTGGTTGAATTTCTATTTCTGTTACTATAACACTATTGCCAAAAAAAAACAAACTTGTGTGCCACTGCATACCACTTTGTAGTTAAATCAAACTCAAGCCTGTACCTTTTCTTGATTGCATTTTACAGGGGTGTTCAACTCCAGTCCTTGAGGGCCAAGGGCTGCTGCCCCACATGTCGTAGATGTCTCCCTGCCAAAACACACCTGATTCAAATTAATGGCTTGTCAACAGACTTGTGCAGACCTCACTTGAATCAGGTGTGTTGAGGTCGGGAAACTTCTAAGACACAGGGCAGCGGCCCTTGAAAGCTAGAGTTGAACACGTAACTTTAAGTAACCAAACAACACAAAATTGAAGCTTTGTATTGTTTTAGTTTTCAATAAACACAGTGACATTTGCATCATAGAGTAAAAACTGTCAACAGACCTTAGGCCAAGCATTTTACGATACCATGGTCGTCTCCGAGAACCCAGATAGATTGTACGGACACGAGTCTCCTCTTCAGGTGTCCAGTATCGAGGCAAGAAGCGGTCATAGTCAGGGTTGGTGGATGTCTGATGGAGGGTCTGCTGTACTCGTCGGAAATACAAATCATCTAGGACTGGGTCTGCCTCGATATAATCATCACCATCATCAGAGTTGTCCTTGTTCAGAGCTTGCAGGAAAAGCTCTCTATCAAGGCCATTCTCAGGAGGAGAAAACGGGGCATCTACATCACTGCAGTAAAGAGTCGTATGCCTATATTTGTTTATTCACTTCTATTAGAAATTATCACACAGATATCACTTTGAATGCATTAGTCAGCATAAGAATATGTAAAGGTTACTTCAAATGTTAAAAGCCTGTGTCACTCAAGTCAAAAAGGTTAGATCAAGTTCAGGGTCATGCAGGGCTTTTTTGCAGTCAAGCTGTGAGGTTTGTCAGAGTAAAAGCCCAGTCACCTACCAGTTCATTTTAATAGTTACAGCTTCTGCAGGCCAGCAGTAAAGGCCATGATTGAACACCAATGATGGTGCCTTTACTTCCTTTACTAAGTGAGGCAAATAGTCACAGAAAGCAAATACAATGGAAGCAACAAAATAGCCATTTTCAAAACTGCACTATTAGTGTGTACTAATTAGGCAAAAAAAAAAAAAAAACACACATTTTATGCAGAACATAGAGATGCATCAATCCACTTTTGAGTTCTGATGCAATACCTGCTGATAATCAATTCTAATTCTGATATCGAAAGGATTGTTTACAAATGGCATATTTTTAGTAGAGAGAAAAAGGAGGAATGAACACAAGCCTTCAAGTAAGTTAAACAACAAGTTAAAACACCTGAACAGGGTAAATCAAGTCAAAGTACTTCAGCAGTAAAAGACTCCTTCCAGACAAATGCAAAGGATTTCACATATGTAACTGTCCAGTGCATCTCCCATACTATATCCCATAATGCTGTTCACCACTACACCAAAACCTGGTCACGGGTCATGTGACTGCCTTTGAGTTGTGACATAGCATAACTGCTTTTACAGAGGCAAACTATAAACTAACAACCAAATCTGTGTCGTATATGCACTGCATTATATGTACAGTATACAGTGCGCCAAAAAGCACCACCTTCCTAAAGACTAGATGCTCATGACAAAACTAATACCTGGTCAAACTGACCAATGTTAAAAAGACCACACACACTCTCAAAGTGTCACTGATTATCACAAAATCCTCAGTCTTGCTTATCGTTACACTCCCTGTACCCCCACCCCCCCATTTAGACCTTGGCAAGGGGGGAAAAAAAAAAAAAAAAAAAGGAGGAGCCAATCTGGACTGATTTCAGTGCCATACCAAGAATGCAGTAGGCAGTACATACTGCATAGAATAGATACAGTTTCAAAACTACCTTAGGTTGTTTTCACGTAAGTACTTTGACCATTCGTCAGCATCTTGGTGCAACCTCAGAGCACATCTAATTACACTTATAATTAGAAGAGCTGAAAAGCGTAGGGACACAACTATGCGTCCGTGGCCATTTTTCCTCTACATTGTTTTGTACCACTCTAAACGAGCTAAACTCGTCTTTGTAAAGCTTTGTAAATGACTGTGCTGCTGGAAAGCTGTTCGTCTGCAACTGCTAGTGTGACTGTTGTCATCTTTACGTTCTCCCTCACAACCAACGTTGCACTGTACAGCGGACTATGGAAGCCTGTTTTATTTTTCATTTCATTGATTCATTCCAGACATGTCAAAATCTTTTAAAGCATAGACAATTTTAATACACTATCATGAATCTATGTATCTAAAAATAAATATATATTTTATAAATATATCATAATAATGCAACCCTGACCCGGTTGGCCTACATAAGACAAGCACCCAGACCCCCGACAGTAACACCCATGAGCCCGCCCAGGGCGCCCCCAACCTGCTGGGGCACGTTGGGGGCGATCACCTAACCCGCCCCAGCAGGGGCAAACCCCCGCCATGCAGTGGAGACATCCCACCAGCAACAAAGAGTGACGGGAGGCACCCGAGCAAAACCCCCGAGCACCGCTACCAAGGGTCTGAACACCCATGCCAATGCAGTACCCCACACAAACCCCCCAAAGGTTCATAAAGACCCTCAGAGCCCCACCCCCGCCCCACCACCAAGGGCACAAATGTTGACCACTCAGGGAAACCAGACCTAAACAGCCACAGTGCCAGACCACAACACAGAAGGACCAAGAAAAGCAAAGGAGATCCAGCTATCTCCCAATGCACCACAAACACACACCCACACAAAAATACACAATCATACCAATCTGTACCAGCTATTTACAGACACCCATTCAGGTTCACCTCAGATCATCATCCCTGTACTTGTTGAAAATCATCGGTCTGAGCCTTTTCTTAAACACACTCAAGCTTGGACATTGCTTCAGTTCTTGGCTAAGTTTATTCCAAACCTTCACACCACTGACTGAAGTGCACGTTCTCTTCATGGTTGTTTGGACACTCCTGGTACTGAAGTTAAGGTTTCCCCTGTAATCATAACCCCCATCTCTATCAGTAAAAAGTTTCTGGATATTATCTGGTAGTTATTTGTTCCTGGGTTTATACATCAGCTGCGCCATTTGACATTCTATTTATATCAAACCTTTTTTTTTTAATTTATTCAATTCTGAACCTGTTTCACTCAAACATGTATTGTACACCCTGCAGTTGGGTCAGCCCGAAGTCTGGAGCTTTCACACCACATCAGAGTTTGATGACAGCTGTACCAAGAAATCCCCTCTTCCAACCGCTCTCACTCCCATTTTGGTGCACACCAGAGTGCGGTTGTTGTGTTCACACCGACCCAAGTGAACTGCACTCATGACCAAAATCCCTTTAGCTCAGCCTAAATAGACAGTGTGAATATACCATAGAAGGAAAGACGCTTTTTGCTCATTATGGCTGTGCTCAAGTATGTGGGCACATTACAGGTAAAACAGGGTTCGGCGGGCCGACAGATTAGCCCTGGAGTTTTATGTTATTGGCGAGATATCAGTTACCATCTTCAACTAAAACAAGCAAACTTGTGGAGTCCAAGACCGTCAGATTTGACATGTACCTGTCCTGCTGGCATTCTTTAATGTAACATCCACCCTGACATTTAAATATATCAAGAATAAAAAAGCATCGACAGAAGTACAGGGTTTTTACCCATTTTTGCCAAAATATTTCCATGACTTTAGCACTATTCCATGGCCACATAATACCAAACCTTTAGTATGTGTGTGTATGTATACATCTCTCTCTATATCCATATCTATATCCATCTCAAATTTAAGAACACATTTCCAAGTAAAGATTTACCACTGTCATATCATTTGGCCTAAAATAAATATTGACTTAGCACTCACCCCAGTAAAATGTGAATGAGGTTACAACTAGATTTGGACATGCTCAGGGCCTGGAACATTCTTGAGCCATACCTTACTTTGCAATTCAGTAGACTTTCCACTTTTACATGACACCTGTTTGGTGTGGTTTGCCTGAAGTAGTAAAATTAGCAGAAGCACTAAACGTGAACATGGTCAGATGCGTTTTTGTGACAAGCCCATGTAATTGCTTAGGGTTTGAAGTGTGTTTCATTTGGGTGGCAATGCTTGGTATAAGATTTTAGCCGAGTTTCCTCTCATTTTGATATGCTACATGTTTGGATTGGTGCTTCGTTGCATGCACGCAGACTGATAAAGCGATGCAGTACACTCTACGTTAACCTCTATCACTCGTGATAAAGAGGTTAATCAAAATTATAGACAAGTCTAAACACACACAAATAATAGTGAATAGAAAAGGGGTGTAAATAAATGCAGGCAGCTCTTTTTGCAAGGTCAGTGATGGATAAGTAAGCTATAACATTGTGTGAACTTTATACACAGCAACAAACACATTTGCTGTACCTGGGGAGTTGATTTGTGCTGCTCCCAGCCTTCTCCACCCGTCCTTGTTTCCTTCGAAGTGGTGCTGGAATGTAGCCTTTGTTTTGGCGGGCTGAAGGCTGCATGTTCTCCACCTTGTACACCTGCTCAGCTTCTGCGTCACTTCCACACCCTGGTGATCAGACATATGGAAAATGAGAAGAGGGGAACAATTTAAAAAAAAAAAAAAAAAAAAAAAACACACACACCACAAACAACTGGTGAAAAAGGATTGAGGTGGAAAAAACCTGACCTGAAAGTTAATTTCAAGTGTTAATTATGGTTGAAAGAAAAAACAACTGTGCAAGAGAAAGAGCCTTTGTTGAATGACAGTCAAATAGATAAAGCCTCCAGGGAGTTTTAGACTGAACATTATACCCTCTGCCAGAAACACACACACACACACTTATCGCCACAGTGTGGAACTTTACAGAATCCAACACTGACGTGCGCTGAGCCAGGCACAGCCCTGTACAGGCAAATGATAAATTGAGGTAATAGGACCACCAGCTACAAAAGTTGCTCTAACAAATTAGATTTAAAAAAAAAATCCACCTCAGCCAAAGGTTCATTTGTATGTAATCATGAGGGGAAGCAACTTGCACCAATTAAAACCATAACAGCATCAATAAACTGGCTGCACCAGAAAAATGCAGCCAAAGGTGTCATTGGCTCATTACATCTGTCATTATCAATGGAGATTCCAACCTGTCTGTCAAAGTAGTGTGAGGTAGTGCATGTCCTCATAATTAATGGACAACTATTCAACATCCTGGTTGGGCATGTAGAGGGACAATGCTGATGGTGAGCATGTTATTTTTAATAATTGGGAAAAAAGGAAAAACAAACTTGAGTAATGGCAGTTACTGCAGCAAATAATTTTCTTCCTGAGATAAAGGATCATTGAATTGAATGTTCTGTATCATATTTACATATGGATGCTTAGACGCTTTTATTAATGGCAATATATGAACCGACACCATAACATGTTGAATGTGTTTTGGTTTTCCATTTTTAATTAGATACTTTTTATTTAATCTAACTGTTTAATACTGTCAACCCAACAATATTTAATGTGCGGGATGTATTCTATGAATACAGGCACCCAGTCAGCATTTTTCTATAAAGTTATAAAAATTAAATATCGTTAATGATTTCTAAACTTTTCTGGGTCTGCCCTTAATGTGCTTAATTTAAGATTGACATGGAAAAAATGTAATTTTCATCGTCACTGAACATTAGACGCAGGCACACATTTAGTGAAGTAATCTCTACATCAGTGTTCTCCTGCCTTCAGAGTTTCTACAGTGGTAGAAATGGGACAAAAACTTGAGGTTATGGCTCAATTACGTACGGGATCAAGAGCATGGCAAGTATGGATTGGACCCTCATTCACATTTTACCAGTGTTGCATAAATAATTTATGTCAGTTTTGTTTCAGAATTAAATCTTGACTTGGAAATTTGGTCTTAAATTTGATGAGTAATAAGTTTGGGACCATGTGGTCATGAAATAGTGTCACATGTTGGAAAAGTCATGGAAATATTGTGGTAAAAATGTGTACAAAACCTGATTATGTGGCAAATTCATTGACAAGGATATCAAGAATACAAGAATGTACCTCCATCGTTAAGATGAGCAGTATAGGAGCCCAGAAAGTCAGTGTTGTCCACTGAAGTCCCTCTCATGCTCTGACATTCTTCACCATCTTGGAAATGACACTCTTTGTCTCCACCCTCTTTCACAAACATATTATTGCCCTCTTCTAAAGCCTAGATTTAGAAGACAGGGTTAATATGGATAAAGAATGATGATCAAGTTGTTCATAGCCAGGAACAGACACTTACCTTGGACAAAGCTAGTCCTAACAGGCCCTCAAATGCTTTAAAATTAAGCTGAGGGCCATTGTAGAATGTGTCCATTTGAGCCTTGCGACCTAACCAGTAGATTGTTATCAGAACCTAAGTGAAGTAGACAAAAACACATTGGGTGCATACAAAACAAACCTTATGATACAATTTCTCTCTCTCTTTCTTTCCTTGTCTTGTTGAGGTGAGTTTGAAAAAGATTTTACCTGGTCCATACATTTTTTTTTTTTTTTTTACTGCAGAATATTCCTGCCATTACATGATCTGTGTGACATGTTTCAAGGACCCTGTCTGTGGAACTATGTGATGATTGGTTTAAATGTATCCAAGCATTTGCTTGAATCAGAATGAAAAACTATCCTTTGTTGTTTTAGATGGTAAAATTGGCTTCTCTACGACCATCATTCAGTGATGCCGTTAGCCTTGCTCCTCATCAGAATTTCTACCAGATTCTTTAAAGAGACCTCTGTGTACGCTGTCTAGAGCTGTCTTAACACTATACACAATTTAAAAGCCCAATTTGTAACTTGCTGACTTCACCAACAAAAACAGACAATGCACCTTGGATCAAAGGCAAAAATCAGCAGTGTTTAATTTTATGCATGAACTATTTAAAAACATCAAATGAGGTACACTGACACATTGCTGAGCCATCCTCTGGTGGAAAATATACTTGACAGCTCAGATATGGAGCATACCAACAGAACCACATCTGAGCTCCATACAACAGGAGGCATGGGCTGAGGGTGAAGAGGGAAACCTGCTAAGCGAGGGTGACTTACAACAACTAACATTATTAATATTAACAACCAAAAAATCTTGTATTACGCTTGTGTTCTGAACAAATCGTTGTGCAAACAGCTTGCACTGCTAGTTTTTTTCCCATTCAGTTCATTTTCCAATTATCTCCCATTTCATCCATGGCGTTTCATCACCTGTGTGTTGACAAAATCTTCAGTTTTGTTTCTTTAATGTCTTGATTATTTATGAAATAATTTAAATAGAATTATCAATAGCCATTAATCAACAATTGAAAATTAAGCATATTAAAGTCTCCTTCTTACCAAAAAAAAAAAAAAAAAAAAAAAAAAAAAAATGAATACAGTAACTTTGTTTACAAAAAAAAAAAAAAAAAAAAAAAATTACAAAAGATAATGTTGATCTGGTTGGGAAAAACTCAGCGAAACCCAGTTTTGAGTTTTAGACCGACCTTAATTGGTTAATTTATTAATAATTATAATAATAACAACAACAACAACAACAACAACAACAACAACCCCCAGTTCAAAGAGAGATTGTTGGGACAAAGAGCCTTATTACTAAGTGGAAGTCATCAGCTATTGTGAACACAATTATTGGTCAAGTTCACACTGATGGAACAAATAAAAGTATGGCAGAAAAAGAAAAAAAAAAACATCTCAGGGCTTTTAGAAATGAATGACCATAAACTTACATTTTTGAGTCGTCTCTTGCTTTCATCACGCCTAAAAGTAAACACAGGATACCTTTAAGTACAATTTATATGACTGTGTATTTAAATGGAATACTTAAATGCAATATATTATGGCCTAGTAAAAGAGAGATACTATTGAGACACCTTGATCATTTGCATTTGCACTAATCAGACATTTATCAGGTTTTATAAAGTGCTGGCTGCCAGCTGAGACTGAGAAGAAGCTTGGTAGGCAAAAGAAAAAAAATCCTGTATGTTTATCAACGCAAATGCAAAGCAACTTCCATTTACCCTTTTAAGGTCACACATTACAAGAACCAGAATGTTGTTCAACATAGCCTCTTACAATACATTTCAGAAATTATGTCAGCTGCCAATAGATAAGACTGAGTTTTAGAGCTTTAAAAGAAAAATATATATATCTTAAGCCTTCTAAACAAATAAGCTCTGAATTGATGAGCACAATAACATGAACAAAGTGGGGAAAAAAGTGTCTATGTTCACTTGTGTAAAAATAAATAAATAAAAAAAAAACACTTCACCTCAGTGTCACACGAGTGGACAGGTCCTGAAGGTCACCTGGATGGAACAGCTGCGAGTCATTTAGTCCCAGTTTCCCACAGGCTTTCAGGAAAACATTCACATTATCCTTAAGTGTCAGAAAACAGCAAAGAGGGAACAGTTGAAAGAAGTGTGGAAACCTTGAAGTCACCCTACAGCAGAAGAACAAGTTTAGGCAGTGATAAAATTTGGGATTAATTTCTGCAACTTCCACATTTGTGGTGGTAAAATATATCATTTATAGATTATTGTGCAAGGTGAACAGATGTACTTAATATATTGGAAAGAAAACCTTTTCCAATATATTAAGTACATCTGTTCACCTTGTATAAATACCAATTAACAAAACCCCCCCTTTTTTTTTTTTGACCATGACAACAATAAACACTTAATCAATGCAAATGATCAGGACAGGGACACAAGTCATCTGAAACCACCATCACTGAATAGTAAGAGCAGACCATTACAAAAAGGCAGCAGTCAAGAAAGCTTTACCTTCTATTGGTTACCTGCAAAGTAACACAAGCAGCCATCATTGCTTTATATCAAAAATTGTGTCACATTTAAGAATCATTTATAACTTCATAGAAAGAATGTTTAACTGCAGTAAAGAAAATGCAAGGATTCTGCTAAGAAATTGTATCTCCACCAGTGCAGAGCTTGCTCAAAAAAGGCAGAAGGTGGGTGGGGAAATACCTGCATGTAGAATGGATAAAGACCTTTGGACAACAGCTTGGTGTTAAGATGGGCAGCAAAGAAGCCACTTTTTCAGACAGACTAAAATTCTCTGGGAAATATTAAAAATTGGACAAAGTAACTCTCTACAAAGAAGCCCCTTCCACTCATTTGGAAGTCATGATTTGCAGACAGGAAAGCTGTAAAATCAATTGTCTGCAGAAATGAAAAAGCTCCATCATTAAAACAAGTTAAACATCCTGCAACCAACCATGTTTGGGGTCATTTCTCACCTAAGGGACCATTGGGGCAGAAATCACATGTCAGTAATTACTGGCTTTGAGCAGTTATTAGCCTATGATGAATACCTTGACTATCATTGCTCAGTCAAGTCTCAATGAGGCCACAATGATGATTAACATAAAATTTCCCATATTCCAGACTGGCAAAAAAGAGTGACACTCAAGTCAGAAAACTAAAGAATATTCTGTAGATTACTAAATAGCTATTTGAAATGTAGAAATTCATTAATGAAGTCAAATGCATGTTAAATACAAGATTCAACATCAGAAATATTGGTAAAATTAAGTATATTTTGTAGCTTAAAACATGCAAAACAACCTATATATGGCTCTGTGGACTAGAAAAGCAACTGTCAGGCCTCTGCTGCATCTGCATCTCAGCACCGCCCGTGTCCATTCTTGCACTATGGCAGTTTATTGGCCCCTTAAGGGAGGTTGAAATTGATCTCTCTCTGCACTTGCTTTGGGCAGTTTTGGCAATTATATATGGAGCCAATGCAACACAGCCTGAAGCCAAAATAAAAATTTCCATTTGCATTGATGCCCAATAAAACTTTACATATCCAGCGGTGTGATTATCACCCAGATATGCAGTTTGAAGTAAATTCAAACTACAGAAAGCCTGTCTCTTGGTTCCTGAACAGGAAACCACACTGTGTGTCAACACTTCCTGGCTAGCAGGTGATTTTTTTTTTTTTTAAAGGTCTTTTATCATGCTCACACTGACACATACATAATGGTTGAAGTCTGACACTCACCAGGCCAGCGATGGGCGTTGAAAGCCTGTTCACTCTCTTGATGATGCCAGGTTTCAACTGGTTGATTAAGCTTTGGGGAGGACAGAAAGCGATTAGCATCTCCGCCATGAAATGTCCAGATTTCAACTTCTAATACAGTAGTAACATTAAAGGGGGGAACAGAAAACAGCAAACTCTACCATGAGGTCAAGTCAGGATTTTTTTTTTATTGCCGCAACCTGTACCTGTAATCCAAACACCTCACATTGGTCATGGTGTGTCTTTGTAACTCTGCTGTTTTCTTTAAGAATGTATTGTAGAAAATGATAAACACCAAAAAGGGGGAAAACAAAATAAAATAAAATCTGTGTATCATGTGCAATTTACATCTTCACCCAAATAAGATGTTTCAAAAAAGAAAAACCAGGATGCATTTTTAGGGCATAGTCTCATACCTTGGTGTTGAAAATAAACCCAAATACATTTATTAATGAGAAGTCTGCAAGATCAATAAAGTATGAAATTATCTGAAAAGTTGTAGCATGATAGTCAGAATCAGAACAATATTACTTACTCGCAAAGCAGGACTCCATTTTCCAAGGCAGCACGGAAATCACTGTAGCCGAAGGATTTTCCAGTCACTTCCTAACCATAACAAAAAAATAATAATTTTATATTTATATCACAATTAGCTACTTTTGTATGTCAACATCCTGGAAATCCATAGCATTTGGGAAGAAATTGGGACAAATGAACTTCAGTTTGACAATGAGTGTGAGGAAGAAAAACAAACATTGTTCTTCAAAGAAACATTAGAAGGGAGTTGTATATTTTCCTTCTACAGTTCATTATATCATTAAACGATTCAAGGAATTGCAGGAACTTCAAGTAAGAGCAAAGGTGCCAGCCTAAGCTGGACAACTGACGTCCAGTCAAACAGCACTGTCCATGATGCACACATGCCCTTGTATATTCTTGTCATCTGTAGAACAAAGTCCTTTGAATCAAGTGAGTCTCAGTGACTGGGGGAAAGAAAATTCCACACAAAAATCTCTCTTGCAAAATATTCATTAAAAATGCATGCAGAAAACCAGTACTACAAACATTTGAGATGTGTTTTTGGTCAAAAAAAGAATGCCATAATTATTGAAGGCAGGAGCATGCTTAGGGCAAGGCAGCCTTCTAATGAGGACATAAAAATGGGACTATTAAAGTCCGCCTCTATAACTAACAGAGGGCCCCAAATGGCTTTTCTTCTCACTAATTAGTCCTCCCAGGAATCCACAATCACAATTCATTTTTAGCTGAACCGGGCGTTGGGCATAGAGCGGATGTTTCTCAGAGGAATCAAACAATACAGTTCAAAGTTAACACAATAAAACAATGAGCCACTGTCATACCTCATCTGCACCAACACTTTAAATGGTAATTTTAACATCCACCTGCTTTTGCGATAAACAGATTTAAAAAGATTTCTTATAGACATGACATGACTTGCAAACTTCTGTCCATTAATGTCAACAGACTCACAACAAGTGAATAATCATTAACAGCATAAATGGTTTGGATACCGGTCATCAAATGTAAAGATTTTAATCTTAGAGCCACAAATTAATTCAATTATTTAATGCAAACAATAGCCAGTTAATGATTGAAATGATTCCCAGTTGTTGCTTGATTTTATTTTAAGAAAAAATATTTAAGAGATTTCCTCTGCCTAAAGAGATGATGATATTCCTCAGCAGGAAAACGTGGGGGAAAGTTTGATGGTGGTGCCTTTGTTTGTGCACCAGAAGCTACACTTCTCATTTACATAATGTCAGGGGCTGATGTGCTCCAATTTTGAGTTGAGCAAACATTTTACAGATGCTGCTACTACTGTATTAATAATCGGTCTAAGTTCTGGAAGCTCAGCTTGTTGCTAATAGATGGGGATAATAAACGTACTACATTTACAGATTGTGATTTGGCTCAAGGACGAGTCCCTACCACCACTTTTTGTAAATACACAGTATCTCATTTTCCATTGAAGGAAAAAATAAAAAATACAGGGGTAAGATTAGTATGGTTTTCTGCCAAGAGAGGCCTGAATAAAACTCTCACAATGTTCTACTCAGACAAAGTGACATTAATAAACCCACACATTCTACAAGTTCTATTCTTTGGCTACAATGCAGGGATTATAGCTTTTACAGCACTTAGAAAGACACACAGGATGAGACAACCAACAAGTTTTTGTTTTTTTTTCTAAAACCACATCCTCCACAACATGCCAACAGTGTGCCAACCCTGTCTGCCACAGCAGTGTGCAAGGTGCTTATACAAATCTGAGTATCATTTTAACAGGCAGACACCTTCTATCTATCTATAAAAGGTTGTGTATGCTGTTGCGCATATGTTTAATTTCTGTCTTCGTTTAAACAGTACTCAGTTTTATGACTTTGCTCCATTTGAATTTCCTTCAAAGCCAGTCCTACAGTCAAATATTTTATCTGAAAAAAAAAAAAAAGAGACTGCCACATAAGGTTCTCTCTGTCAGGAGACAAGCTGCTCTTTAGTCTTATCAAGAGGTGTTTTGCATTCATACTAAAAGTCTATGAAGCGGCCAACAGTTTAGTTTAACAGAGTTGAGCCCAAGACATTCAAATGTTTATCAGCGACAGCCCCCCCCCCCCTCGCTTTTCTCCGGAATCCTAATGACTTTTTTCTTCCACAGCTGAAGCACCTGCCACTGATTCACACCAGACATTTCCCGTCTCTACAACCTGTTATATAACCGTGTGGTCAAACCTTGTTGCCACAGAAATAACTGAGAGAGAGTCCAAATTATCTCCTCTACAACAAATAAATATATAAATAAACCCACCTCAATCCAGCGCCGAGCCTCGTTGAACGCGTCCGCACAGCTGACAGTAGTGTGCTGGCGCCACTCCATCCTAATCTCCGGGACACACACACACACACAAAAAAAAAAACGCTTTTAATTAGGGACAAAAGACCAAACACTTCATAAAACTAATTAATTAATGAACAAGGGAGCCTCCCTCGCGCCTTCAACCTACGTCAAGTTTGTCCAAAAAGCTCTATTAAATTGCACTGAACAGAAGGAAAAAGTTACATCATTTACTTAAAAGAGAGAGAGAGAGAGAGAGAATTAAACAAGTGCAGGAGGTCACCTGTCTCGTCTTCTCGCGCTGCGGTGTTCACCGGTGAAAGTCTTCTGATAATTGACGTCCAGTTTATCAATGGACACTCTGCACATCTGCCACTGAAGTCCCCATCACGGACAGCTTTCGCTTATTGGGTAAAGTGGACAGGAAAGTCTCCGCCCAATTAAAACTTTCAAGCAAACTTTCTAAAGGGAAGTGCAGCCGAGGGAAGCGGGGGGGACGTGTGCTGTGCAGAGCCCCCTAGCGGCCGGTCCGTGAATGACAATGTGCTCCCTCTGAAAAAGCCACACAGGCAAGTCTATTATGCAGTTATGGCCTGGGCCTTGGGCATCTACGGTCGTAACACTGATGGCATGGCAGGACTATATAACTTAGTTGTAATTAATCCCCTTTTGTATAAGCAGTTTGCTAAATCCAAGGATTAGGAGCATGAATCAAACTAAAACAAAGAAGAAAAAAACATTCCAGCTGTCTGTCTTTAATCGAAATAGAATGAAATCCTAACTAATAGCACTGCAAATATCCATAAAAAGAGATAGATAGATATGAGCTTGTGAGTCATTGTGTGGTTATATTTTTGCATGTTATCGAGAGGTCAACTGTACATCAAATAATGACACATTCTGGACACTCACATAAGGTAATTCAGAACCACCAATTAGCCTAACATGCATGGTTTTGGACTGTGGAAGGAAACCAGGATCCAGGGAAAACCCACTTTACTCTCTGCAGTAATGTCTTGCGACCCTACTGATTTCTTCTTCTTTTTTTAACAATTGTTTTCATATATAATTATGATTAATACCACAATTTGGGAAGAACCTTCAATTTTTAGTCAGACGTAAATGTAATTTGGTAGTGCAGCAGATGTTATTTGTCCTGTGCAAATATTTAAGTGAGAGTGAATTTCGTCCTTCACCTATCTTCTTTGACAGTGTGATTGAACACATTTTATTAACACCTTAAACCCTGATTCCATCAGAGAAAGAAATAAAATCACTAAAAGTGACGCACTGAAGGAGAGGATCAGACAAAGACACGTGACAGTTATGGGTGTGTTGTGTATACCAGTGGTCCCCAAACCTCTTCTGCGCCACAGACCAGTTTAATGTCAGGCAATATTTTCACAGACCGGTCAGTAAAAATGTGCCACAGATAAATACAACAAAAATAAAATGATATCACCGGCATAAAAACTGTGGTATTTTCAAAATATTATAATAAACGTAAATCCAATGTGTATTTAACTTCATTAGAAGCGTCCTCGTAACATCGCACCAACAACAACCAACAATGTTACCAGAAAATTGGTCACATTCTCTGGAAAGACACTTTCCGTAGATGTTTGTTTTTTACTCGTTTTGCCAGCTTGGGTTTAAACGTATCACGTGTCTTAAAGTCTTGTCATGTTTCAAGAGTAAGTCATAGACAGATGTAATGGAGAGCATCTGGTCAATTTTCAAAATGAAACATTATTTAGACTTGTATAGTAAATCAAACGGTAATAGTTATTATTAATTTATTTTTTTTTTCTCTCCGCGGCCTGGTACCAAATGAACCACGGACCGGTACCAGGCCAGTGGTTGGGAACCACTGGTGTATAGTATGCTGATGCAAGTGGTATCTGTGGTATATAAATGAATGTGAAGTGGTTTGTGTTGTGATGTTTGATGCAACCCTCATATTCACTCCAGAGCCTAAGCCTCCCATCAACCAGACATAAACAAGTGATGTTGAGCTCAAACACTTGCACAGCACCAACCAGTGACTGCAAGGCAGTACCACAGGCTGAATCAACACTTGGCACTCATGTGCTGGGCCAGTTTCATGAAACAGACCTTCACCTGGGTTCTGGCTTTCCTTCCAGGTTCAACAAGAACCATCCAACCGAATCAGCCTCCTATGGCCATAAATGCGACCCTGGCAATGAGCCCACCCCTCCCGAGAGCTAGTGGAAAATGGAGCTGTCTAAAATCCTAAGGAGGGTACTGGCCAGAGGAGACGAGTAGTGCCAGGGCTACAGCACAAGGGACGGGGAAGGTAACCCCCCCAGCCCCTATACCTCAACCACCACCCAACAGGATGAGAAAGATGCACCCCCTCGCCAGGACACAGAGCAAAAAGGAGGGACTGGACCCCTAGGGCCTGGAGTTGCTCTGTGTAGCTATTTAGGCTATTTTCCAACTCACAAATCAGAAAACAGTGAGGACCACCAAATACCAATGCTGTGTGAACTCAAACTAAAGTGTTTAAGGATGGGTCGGTTGCATTAAAATTGGAAGACAGGAGTGGACGAGACAAGGTGGAACAGCCTTCCCATTGTCCCAAGTTCTCTACCACCAAGCCAGCACTGCCAAACATAAGATGAGATGTAGTGTGAAACCCTTGTGTATGTGTTCTGAACTCAAACAAGAGAAGTGGGGATAGGACAGAAGCCAGGTCACTCAACCCACATTTCTCAGCTTCAGACCTGACGCACAACCCTGAGTGGCCCAGGCAAGGAAGGACGACCCGATGGGAACCAGCAGCAGCCACCCAAGGGAGTAGCAGGCTGCAGCAGGACAGAACCATGAACAGCGAGGGACGACCCCATCCACACCTGCACATCAGGATCTCCAACCCCATAGTCGAGCACGGCCCCAAGTCAGGGATGGCCCAGTGAACCTCCTTCCCACACAGCACAACCACAGGGATGCGCCATAGGCCAAACCCACCCCCCACTACCTAGGACAAAGGAGCCCCCCCCAAGCCCCCAGAAGGGCAGTGAGAAGGAGAGGAGACCCATTGACTTCTGAAGGTGGAAAGTGTTTAAATATCAAATTAAATGTTAAATTAAAATTTCAAATGCTTGAATAATTCACCCTCAAAATACAGATATAAAGCAATTTGCTTCTCTTTGTAATTTATGTTCTCCAGCATATAGTCATCTCTGCAGAGAAAGCAGCTGCCTGATACAACACTTAAATTGATGACAGCATATTTCAAGGGCAGATCACTTCCCTCGCACCTCTTTTATGCTGAATGGATGAAGGAGAGCCTCTGACAATTTAATTTATACACATAAACCATATCTGTATCAAAAGAAAATGTTTTTCTTTTGTGTTTTATAAACAGAAAACATAATGAAAAACTACCGAATGAATCTTATTGTGTTTCACCTCACATACTCGCTCCAGTCCAAATTCCAAACAAAATACCAAGGTGTACTGTATAGGAAAGAACAAGAGTGATAGAGTAAATTAGGTGCAGTGGCTTGGACAGTGTAGCAAATATAATGAATGCAAATATAATGAATTTGAAAGAACAATAAGTGAACCGATAATCTTCAAACCCTCTATCTTTTAACTAAATCAAGGAAAATAAAAATATGTCTTGTACCATCAGATACTTCCAGCATTTCACATGTTCTGGGATATTAATGAAGTAACTACACACCTCTGAGCTCATCATTCTCAGAAATACACTCAAACTGAAATGGTCTTTCCTTTGAGAGAGAATTATATAAATACACCCGACAAACTGTCCACATTTGTGATGACTGTAGGTTTTAAAAGTGATATAAACCCATTATATTTGATATCTGAACACTCACACAACATTCCTCAAAATATGAAAGTTCTAATTTTTTTGCAGATTCTTTTTCAGGTTGTTTCAGGTTAAATTATATAATCAGTCAAGCAAAAAGGGGAACAAACATGGAGCCATGAACCAAACAATTTGCACTTTGTTGAATCTCCTTTGACTGTTAGGACATCTTGAACTGCTTAAAGCACAGACTAAAAAAAAAAAAAAATTTTCATCAGTTTTTAGCTTTCTAGTATCATCACTGATGAGTTTTACAGGCTGGATCCTTGTCATGGACCCTTCTTTTTTCTAATTCCACTGTCTTTGCTCAAGGTGCAATATCATGCTGAAAAAATCACATCATCATCACTAAACCTATTTTCAGCTGATAGAATTGGCAAATGTACACCCATGCTTTTACTGTGGAGTTAATGACTACCATTTCCACGAGTTTTTACCAACCTCATATCATCAGCAACTGAAAAGTACTTGTTTTCTTCAAGCAGTTATGCTTATATGTTCCTTTGGATTTGGACCACAAAAAAAAGGTCTGGCATCATCTGCTTGCCCGGTGCAGATTTGTGGTTCATCTCTGAATATTATTTTAATGCAATCATCCACAGTTCATGACCGTTCTAGCTTTCTATAAAACTTTCCTTTTCCTATTTAGGTGTAAATTATGATTCTCTGTCACGAATATTTCCATCAGCAAGGTTTGACTGTTGTTTCTGTCCATTTGTCCTAATCAGGCTGAGGATTTTAATATTTAATCTTGTCCATCTGATGACCAGTAGATGCTGCTCTTACGCTGCATTTGCATGCATTATTTGAGACTGGGGTGGGTGGATGTGTTTAGAGGCTGAGCAAAATTGATAGTGAGGAACACTCTGATTCACCTTCACATGAAAAGGTTCTCTCCCATAGTTTCCATTTCTCAGTTCCCATGGGTTTGCTCCAGTGAATTGAACAATAATGTGATGCTTCTTACTATATTAGGTTTTCAATTATATACTCATCATTACAGTTGTCAGCAGCAGCTACAATACATTGTCAGTTTTTCATTATTTTCTCAGTTGAATTTGAAATGAAAACAAAGGGATTCTGATAAAAATCAAAATTAAATCATGTAAAGACTAAACAAAATGTTTAAATAAGCGGAGAGGGGCAGCATAACCTCCTTCTGTTCTAAGGTTTGACTTATCAGAACAACATAGAAAGAAAAATCTCCTGAACCTTACTGTATTTTTTTTTAATCACTAAAAACACAGAAGCAGCTTGTGGAAAACTATGTACACATTTGCTGCTTATATGAATAAAGAGGATAAGTAGCAGTTAGGTGTTGCTAATCAATACTTTTGATCAATTGTTCCTCAGCAAGTGTGGCCGCCTCTGTAAAAGCAGATGTTTTGGAGGTATACGTTCATCTGGTGCATTCAGGCGTATGTTAACACAGTGCCAAGGAGGAAATACATCAGCAATTATCTTAGAGAAGGTTTTTGCAAACACACACTGACACATTTGTCAATTTATCACAATGCCACTTAAAAAAATTCCATACTAAGAAGAATTCTTATGCTAACCTTGTCGGCAGCGTCAATTTGTCTGGGCTCAAAGGCACCTGGGGGAGATTGATCATCAGAGTGTGATGCCAGCAAGTTGTCAGACAAATTTCATCCATCTATTTATTTATTTATTTATTTATTTTCATGTGTTCTGGACCAAAGACAAAAAGGAACATCAAGACTCTCATCAGTAACATCAGTAAAAACAAAGTTTGTGATGGTATGGTTCGGATTGTGCCAGTCCCCTGGACAAAGGCCATTAACCATGGGCGAGGCTAGCCCTTATTTAGAGGTGCTTCAGCACCCCTAAATTGAAATTCAGCACCCCAAAAACCTGGAGTAAGAAATGTTGTTATTCTAAAAATTTTTGTTTGCATTTGACAGGCTTAGATAATGTCCAGAACTTAATCCGTAGTTTGTGGTTTAAGTTTATATTTTAAGAATGAAAATGAAAACGACCCCGCACAACGGTATCGTCCTCTTCTCACTAACGTTACTTGTGGGTTGTGGTGGGGCTCATTGGGTGCTCAGCACCCCTAAAGCTCTGACCCTAGACCTGCCCCTGCCATTTACACTACTGTGATGGCAGCTTCAGATCAATTCAATTAAATTTCAAATCAAATCAAATCAAATCAAATCAAATCAAATCAAATCAAATCAAATCAAATCAATTCAATTCAATTCAATTTCAAATCAAATTTAATTCAATTCAAACCAATTCAATTCAATTCACTCCCTAAAGGGAAATTTATTATTGCTGTAGCTGTCATTATTTAAGTATTTTTAAAGATTCAATGAAGATGGTTATAGATATGGCCAGGGAGGATCTCCTGTAGCAGTCTGTGTTGTGGTGGATCTGAAGAAGCCTCTGACTGAAGACACTGTTTCAGAATTATTGTGTTATGAAGAGGATGCTCAGGATTGTCGATAATGTTTTTTTCATTTTATCAAGTATCCTCCTTTGCACAGTGAACTCCAGAGGCTCTAGAACAGTCTCAGAACAGAGTCAGATGTCTTTATTAGTTTGTTCAGTTTCCTTAAGTGACTTACTCTGACACTGCTCCCCTCAAAAGATGTCCACTGATAGGATTATACTCCACTCCAACCCCACAACAGTAGGAAAACTGCAGTGGGATCCTGGAAGGTGCTTGTTTGATTACTTATGTGGAGCAATGCAACTCTCTCCAGGACTTTCAAGAAGTGGGAAGTTAGGGCTACAAGCTAATAGTTGTTAGGAGAAAATGGATGAGATCTTTTTGGTTCTGGAACAAGGTAGGATGTCTTCCACAGCTTGAGAACCTTTCTCCTGGCTCAGGCTGATGTTAAAGAGGTGCTGCAGAATCCCACATAGCTGGTCTTGCAGACTCTGGTCTTGACATCGTCTGGACCTGCAGCCTCGTTCCGGTTCAATCTCTCCAGCTGTTTCTTAACCTGACTGCTATAGACAGACAGGAGGGGGAGGTGGCCCCAGTATCTCCTAAGGTAATCAGAGACAACAATGGAGCACCACCAAATTCCATGGCTGAGGTCGAAGATGAGACAGTTAAGATGTGACAAGGAAGCTGTGGGTCAAGGGAGGATGGGAGGTCTGTTGGCTGGGACCAGGAGAGGAGGATGCTGAAGCTTGTCTCTAAACTGAACCTTTTGAAGAATGTGTTCAGTTCATTGGCTCTGTCCAGACTACCATCTATCTGATTCTCCCTGTACTTGAAGCCTGGGATCTTTAATCATTAATGCAGAATAGCACAATGATATTTAAGAAGAACATAGAAGAACTGCCTTCAAGACCAACTCTTTTCCAGGCATTTTTTAACAAGGCAATGTAAAACCACATCCCGCTCACATTACAAAGGCATGGCTGAGGAAGAAGGCGCAGGTACTGGACTGACCTGCCTGAAGTTCTGACCTGTCTGCATCATAGAAAATGTGGAGAATTAAAAAAAAAAAAAAAAAATGCACAATTTGGTATGTGTTTGGAGGAAGATGTGCAGTATGCAGGCTTCCCAACTACCAACACATTGGTTTTAATTGCAGAGAAAACTAAAAGTAGAAAGTATTTGCATTTGTATTTGTAAATTTATACTGAATCATAACCCTATTACTGATAACAACACTGTCAGTTGAATTCATTAAAAAGTCAGGGCTTGATGGCAGTTAAAAACTATCCTACTCTCATCATATTACAGAGATATGGTTTTACAGTTTTTCGCGTCACCACAATGGGTTTAATCAAGCTCATTTTCATCAATAAGGGTCTTTGCACTGAGACACTGTCTTTCTACAGATATTCATCTACATAGCTACAGCTACAGCTATAGCTTTCTACAGCTGTTCACAAAGTTTGAAAATTTCATTATAATCACAGAACAGTTTCTGAAAATGTCATGAAACATAATTTGGTGATTCACATTTGTGGACACAATTTCTTAACAGTTTTGTTTGTTTGGTTTTGTTTTTTTTTTTTTGATCACTATAAGATAATGGGTATAAACTAAACACAAAAAGTAAGGACATTTGGTGTTTTGTAGAATATTTTTTTGTTGTAACAATGTTTCTTGGCAATAAATCTTAAGCTGTTGGAAAGGCTTATTGCCTTTTAAATGGCACCACTGTTTGTAAGGAACATGGATTTGTGGGATGAGCAGTAGAGCTGAGTAGGTGGGTTGCACCTACGAAAGTTCTGCCAAATCTTCTCTGCCAATGCCAAAGAGCTTTTTTTTTCCAGTTGCTATTGACTCTTGTTTTGAGATTCTGGTACTTCCAGGTGCTGACAATCAGGTGCCTGATTGAAAGCTGATTAAACATGTAGAGAAACGTCATGTTCAAGGATGTGTCCAGATTTTGCCTATAGCACTTGGATCAAAGTGCGGAGAAGACACATAGAGCATTTTGGTGATTTTTGTACCAATAGAGTAAAATTTTTTAGTAGAGGCAGTACGTGGGTATAACATGGCATCTTTCTCACTGGAAAAATGAGGATTGTCATCAATGAAGGCAATTTCAATGCAGGGAGATATCGTGATGAAATTCTATAACCAGTAACAATCCCATATCTTCACAGTGTAGGACCAAACTCTCTCCTCCAAGATGACAATGCTCACACCCAAGGGGTGGGGTTCATCAGAGACTACGTCCAGAGTTGGGAGTGGAGATGATGGAATGGCCTGCCAGCAGTCTTGACCTAAACACCATTAAACACTTGTGGGATTAGCTTGGTTGTGCAATTTAAAAATTCAAAACATTTGGCATTCATGGTTACCCCCAATCTCTTAGTGTTTGTCTCTTTCACTAACGTACAGCAAAAGACTGCAAAACAAAAGATAGTTGTTTTTTTTTTTTTGCAGGTTAAAAAGACCTCTTGGTTAGATTTAGGGTAAATAGAAACTTGATCGTGATACTTGATAAGGATTATAAAAACCTTGTGTCCCTAAAGCAATCCTTATAATGCAGATATGTTAGAAAGCTGATGTGATGAGTGTCATATACCTTCAAAAGGTCATTAATTTTTCCTTTTTTTTGTGCTCAAAAGGTCATTAAAAAAGAACAATTTGTGTTCTGCAATAAGAATACAATGATTTAATTGTGTTTGATTTACCTGGTCAATTTAATATAAGACCAGGTAGCTTAATCATATATGAAATCTAAATTAAATACAAATACATAACATACACATTACAGACAAACTAGCTGAAAAACCTTCAAATTAACTAGTTTAATTTGAAAGAAAAATCATCATCATTTGGTTGCAAAGGCTCCCTTAGCTACACTCATATGGTTTAGGTTTACAGATTAGTTTCTTCACCTCCACTGCTCCCTCCTCCCTTGTGACTGGTGTGTGTTGTCCCTGCCAAAGACTGAAATATTATCACAACAGGATGTGGGCTGGGATAACACAGAGTGCTTCCTCTGCAGTGCTAGTCACCTGGGAGTTTCTCCAATTATCATTGCATTTTAATGCAACTTCTGAGTCTGAGTCCTGCTGCAGCTCAAAAGAGCCTCAAAGAGGGTGTTACATGGTGTGAGGAAAAGGCTGCAGATCTTGTTTTGTATTTATGGTTGCTTTTTTAAGGGTTTGTGAAGTAGTGTCCTTTAATATATTAGGAATATACCCCCAGCAAGTTCATAAAGATTCAACAAACTGCAACTGATCTTGTTTTGAATAGCCTACTTTAAGAAATACCTATATTATGTTGTTCAATAGTTATAATCAAATTGCTATTCATAGTACCAAACATATTACAGTGAGCTTGGAAGTATAAAGTCTCAGGAAAGTGTTTGAGCAATGAACTAAAAAAAAAAAGAACTCTCTGTAGTCAGCGTCTGCTTCAATGTCAAATTCCAACTTGTTATGTGGATTCTTTTGGCACTCTGACTGAACGGTTCCGACTGAAGAGGAACTAAATATATATCTGCACAATAATATTGCTTGTTTGAGGGATAAATTTAACTTCTCACTGATTTTATTATCCCTGCCCAGAAACACAAAATGCATATCTTCAGAACAGCAAAAAATAGGAAAAAAAAAAACAAAAACCTGCTGTGATGTCTCATTCTCAGGTGCAACACTGTGATAGTTGACTTTTTGCTTGCTGAATTCGTCACCCAAGATACTGGGTAGGCAAAAACTCGTGACATTTATGCAAATTCAGTATCAAACAATTTTCATTGTGATTATGTCTTGAAAGCATGTCTTGGGAAATTAGAAAGTAGAACTATTTGTTTCTAAATTTTTCTACTGTTTTCTCACTTCTCCTTTGTTTCACATTCCTTATTGAGTTAAATGCTACTGGATCGTGCCCTCAACTAAACATCCAGATGGAAATTTTGACTGCATTCAAAAGCATTGAACAAAAATGAAAAGTGTAAATGAAAAGTACAGTGTGTAGACTACAGCAGTGTGGTCATGTATAGTTAGTATTCATTAATTAATGCAATTAATTAGAGCTACTGGGACATGTGTTATTGGTAATGCATCAGTTTATGTGAGTCTGGATAATACTTTCCATTTCCCACTCTTGTCTTGCAGCATACTTGAGTTTTCCACATCAGGCAGCATGCTGTTTTAAAATTTATCAAGCTTCTGTGATTGCCAGATTTTGGGCTTTAAGTAATTTTATCATACTGTGGTTATGACTCAGATGGAGCCATCCACAGACTTTGTTTTACTGCCTTCCAGTTGTTTGCACATCATGTTTTGCTTTCAGTAAGTCAAAAAAACTTATTACTAATTTTTGTTCTTTATTTTTATCCTTATTCTTCTTTCATCTGTGTCATAAAAAGGGAAAATGCTAGAGTACTATAGGAGTTGGATGTAAAATACTCAAGTCAAATAGTAAATGCTGGTAAAACAGCAGATTGAAAATTGTGAAGTAAAAGAAATAAAAAGAAAAGTAATCAATATTAAGGAAATGAGCTCAAACTATTTATTTTCCTATAGCACATGAATGGAATGGTCTAAGGATGAACTCCAATTCCTCCCTTAACCCTTAATCTCAACCCTCCCCCTTAACTCTCAATTTTTGGCCCTCAATCTTAACCCTCGAAAGTAAGTGCAAGGGCTATCTTGTGACTTAGAAATGGGACACTCCTTGAGTGCAGGTATGTCTTCAGACTGAAATGTATCAGAGCCCATGTTGTCTCTGTATTCCCTGAAGTGACACAGGTATAACATTGAAAAGAGCGGCATATATTCTCTAAATAATATTAGCAAATAACACAATACAGGATACATTATTCAGTCCTCCGTCGCTACACAACAAGGTATACAAGTAATGTGAAGCCGGCCAGGACCCCCAGTCCAGCAGCAAAAATCGTAAAGTAAAAAAATTAATGTTATGCAATAACGATGTTAATCCATGAAAAAAAGTCTCAAACAAAGACAATAAGATGGTTTCGTAACATTTATATCTTTAAGAACTACGAAGATACTTACATTTGTAGCTAGCTTTTTTTGTCGCCATCCTTTTCAAAGATGTCTTGGCTAATTTACCCAATGCCTTCTGGGTAGCCCTTACTTCCAAGGGTGGTGCCAGAGAATCTCAGTATTGAGGGCGATACAGCCCTTAAACTTGTCCCTCAATTTGACGTTCTTAGAATCGGGACAGCACTTGCACTTAGCGGGAGTGCGCATTTTTGAGATTGAGGGTTGAGACTGAGAGTTAAAGGAGGAATTGGAATTCACCCTGAATTCCAATTCACCCTACCACAGGCAAAGATGCTGAGGCGTGATCTTCAACTCTCACTTGAGTGGTTCATAGCCGAGTGTGAAGCGGCGAGGATGAGAATCAGCACCTCCAAATTTTAGTCAGCTGGAAAAGGGTGGAATCCCTTGTCTGGGTTGGGAGTGAGGAAACATTTAAGTATCTTATGCTCTTGTTCACAGGTGAGGGAAAATGGAACAGGAATTGACCAGTGGATGCATGCAGTAACACAGACTCTGTACTGGACTGTTGTGGTGACAAGAGAGTTGACTCAAAAGGCAAGGCTATATTTACTGGTCGAGCTTTGTTTCTACTCTCACCTATGGTCATGAACTTTGGGTATTGAACAGAAGAATAAGATTGATGATACAAGAAGCTGAAATGAGTTTTCTGTAGATTGGCTGGACTCTCCCTAACAGGGTAAGGCTGTTCCTCCATACCAAGAGGAGCTAATTGAGTCTGTTAATAGTGTCTGTTACAATGTCAGTTCTCTCTAGGCACTTTACAGAGACCCAGAGCATGACCCCCGAGCAAATATCATTAACTAAAAATATAATATAGAATTCTTAAGAAGGATAATGGCAGATAAAAAACTCCCACAGTGGGAGAAAAAAAACCTTTAAGGTAAACAGTGGCAAGGAAAAACTCCACTTTAAGAGGAAGAAACCTTGAGCAGAACCTGGTTCATATGAGGGGACCTTCCTGCCCAAGGCCAGCTGGGTAAAGAAAGAAAAGAGGGGCGACAGGACAGAGAGAGGGTGTAGGACAGAGAGAGGAGAGCACACAAATGACCAAATATAATGACCATATAAACATAAACAAACAGATGGAGGTAGCAGCACTGAGATGAGATGGCCAGAGGACCAGGTCGTCGATCACCACGCCAGACGGCACCCCGAACACATCCACACACATACAAGTGGAGGCAAACCCCAGGATGGCCAAAGGATGGAACTGCAAGTCAGCATGCAATCCAGGAAACTCTGGCCTGCAAATACACAGAGAAAAAAAATGGTGGCAAAACAGCACAACAAACCACAAAAAGTAAAGAATATGGAGCACAGTTACAGTAACAAGGTGCTCCCAATTGATTATGAATGAGCTGGAGGAGGAGGAAGGGAGGAGGAAAGGGAAGGAAAGGGGGAAGAGCAGTAGAGACACCACTCAGCAAATCATGTTGGCATCCCCCTGCAGCGTAGGCCTATAGCAGTATAACTATGACGAAGCTGTGATTAAGACGAGCCTACTGTAGTCTGTATACTGTATAGTTTAGACCAGTGGTTCTCAACTGGTCTGGCTTCAGGACCCACCATCCCCCTTAATGACAAGCCATGACTCAAGTCAAGGAAAATTTCCAACTTCTCAAATTTTTTGAATGAAAAGATCGTGTAGTTTGAATCGGAGATAGTAGAATAGAATATCACAGAATGCCAACACAAAACAATAAAGTTTATTGGTGAACCAAAATGGCAAAAACCAAAATGACTTCAAGTGGGAAATATTCCCTTTGATACTCAGTTAGCTGCATTTAATTGAATCCAAAACACTTCAATTCAGTAACTTCAGCCTTTTTTAACAGACTCAACATGCACAAACATGAAATAAAAAAGTGCAACCACTGAGTAGTAGTTTTAAAAATAACTCAAATATGTAGCATTTACTGAGTACTGACTTACTGAATATATAACAATTTCCAATTAAAACCATCTAGTCACTTATTTAAGCATTAATCATAAAGCTGACATACCAATCAGAACATTTCAGTAACAGCCATTTTTAAGACTCAACAGTGCTTTTAATGCACAAACATGAAATAAAACAGTGCAACCACTGAGCATTAGTTTCAAAAAGAACTCAAAATATATAGTTTTAGCTGAATAACCACTCACTGACGTTTCAAGATAAGAAAATCCATATCTCATATATTCTTCATTGTATCTGCATTTCACCATGCTCAACATATGGGAACAAACTTTCCAGGTCTTTTTCTTTGGTGTGAACTGGCGGGTGTCAACTCGCATTACAGGACATTATCGCCATCTGCTGTTGAGGAGTATAAATGACATGCATTTTTTTTTTTTTTTTTTAGCATTTTCTTCCCCAGGCAAAGGCCCACGACCCACTGAAAACGGGTCTGCGACCCACTTTTGGGTCGCGACCCACCAGTTGAGAACCACTGGTTTAGACTAACTGTAGGCTTTACTAAACAGAAATGTTTTCAATTCAGTTTTAAAGATGGGGATGGTGTCAGCCTCCTTAACCCAAAATGGTAGCTGGTTCCATAAAAAAAGTGCCTGGTAGCAGAAGGCTCGTCCTCCAAACCTACTTTTGGATATTCTAGAAACGACGAGTAATCCTGCACTCTGAGAGTGGAGAGCTCTATTAGGCGCATAGCGTCTATCAAGTCTTGTAAATAGCGCGGAGCTAGGTCATTAAGGGCCTTATGTGTGAGAAGCAGAATTTAAAACGCAATTTCGAAATTGACAGTAGCTATTGCACCAGAATTGTAAATGTCTATGACATAAATAATATCAACATAAAAAAAAACATTTCATTTAATAAAATAAATAAAATAAGTTTGTGAATGTTTAAAATTTGTTATTTTTTCAATTATCCAAGTTTATAAATCATTGATTCATTTGTCTCAAATGTAAACTAAGGCTTCATGGCGATGCCTGCAGTACTTCTACAGTTGAAAAGAAGAAAGACATTTCTAAGTTGGTAGGAAAGATGACTGTGTGAACTTGCTTGTAAGAGGGTGTATGGAATGATGAGAAAGGTGCCACTTCTGCTCTGGAACAGTGAGGAGTTGATGCAAATTCAATATGATAATGATGGACCAGAGAAAATGAGCCAAGGAGGCATCAAGAAACGTCAGCACCTTTTGTCTTGCAGATGAAGAGAGGAGCAAAGTTTAACTATGGTGGATTCTTAACATATTGTCCCAATTACATGATTTCCTTTCTCAGATTCAAAGGGAAGTGATTCTATCTGAGAAAAACAATCAAATGAATTATAAAATGGAGTTCATCCTGTACGGTGTACACTTTGTCAAATTCATGCACTAAAATACAAGACACAGGTAAATGAGACGAACTGTGTTTAAATATTCATCAGTTTAGAATCATGCAGAATTTTGATCAGCATGATTCCCTGTGTTAACATCTTTATCAGCAGTCATTTGGCACATTACAAGTTTTACACTATGCAATCTAAGTATTCTGCAGAAATATCTCATGTTGATTGTATTTGTTCACGGAAAACAAACAGCCAACAGCCTGATAACAGGCTTGATGAATGTGTCTTGTTTTTAATCTCTAATGTCATGTAGAGCTGGCACATCATTTGAGATGAGCTGTTGCTGTTCTGTACTTCACAGCTTCAAGCTTGGGGAATGGGCATAATGTAGCATGGACAGTATGAATTTAACAAATGCTTTCATTTTGGGGTAAAAATTGAGTACCTTTTAGACTCTGCCGGTAAAATTGTGTTCAAAATATACAAAATATATGCAACACAATGCATGATTTTAAATTTAGTGTGCCTTATTCCTTTTGACAGTTCTTAAGAAACAGATTTTATTTCATAAGGAGAGGTGTTTTGCAGCCTAAAAGGTGAGCTTTTGCAGGAAGATCTGGCAAAAAACATTGGTTTAACCTGCTTACACATACATTTGCTTTCAACACTATAAGAAAGAAATGAGCTTCACTGTTAAGTCATTATGTGCTGGTGTTTTTTTGTTTTTTTCTTTCTTCTTTCTTCTACATAAACAAAGAGTTCAGGTCCATATTCCATTACAGCCAGTTGAGTAATATAAGTTTGAATATCAAATAAAAAATCCAAACATGGAAGCTTTATGTGAAGCTTCATCAAGATGGAATATATTCAGATATCATAGAATCCCGAACATCGTTAAGTTATTCCAGCATTTCTACATGTCATAATTATCCTTTTTTGCAGCAAAGGAAAGTCCAAACAAAGTGTGTGCAGAAGTAGCAGTGTGCATTCATAAAGGGGAATAGGTACGTAGTTTGATAGGGGAGCTTTATCCCGGTATGTAAAAGTTGCATTTTGTAATCAAGTTGCATAATGAGGAGAAATAACCTGCATTTTTTTCAAAGTAAGGTGAATTATTACTTTCTGTGGCTCAACTGAGATGTTTAACAAACTTTTAATATATTCAAGAAAATTCTGGTTATATGAACAAAAGGAAATAAAGAATAAAGAAGATCAAGAAAAAAAGACTTCGACAACATTTAAAAAACTGTGGGCTTTTCAATGAAATGGCCTGCCAATGAAAGTATTAATTTCATAAACATTAAGAGAAACCACCAATAAGACAAATCTATTGGCTATAAAGCTAGTAAATTTGTCTTACTGGCATTAATTGTCTTTAACCCTTGTGTGATGTTAGGGTCTTTTGGACCCATTTTCAATCTTTACTAAAATAAAATCATACAAGTAATACTTTTTTCAACTTGAAACTCATTGTCCTTGGCTTATTTTATGTGCGGGGCATGGAGGATAACTTTTTTGGGGGGAGCTCCCACTCTACACCCCCCCTTCACATTTACATCACACAGAGGGTGTTTGGGTCCAAAGGACCCCAATGTAAAACAATAGGGCAGTAGTCTACTCTACAGCTTTAGTGTGAACATTGGAATAGGACCATATAGATTGTTGCATACCTTTACTTGCCTTCCTTCTGCCAGAGACTAGAATACCTGAACAGGGGGTGGAGTGGGGGATATATTCCCAATCAAACTTGACCCAAGGGGGCGGGGCTTCGCTACCACGCCATTATGCAACAGGAATCCTACATCCCAGCCCCTGTGTGTGCTAGAGACATGATGCATGCACCAGGGAGTCAACAAGGACAGCCCTGAGTGCACCTTACTGTCCCACAACCACCCTTGATCAAAGGGGGCGGGGTTTCGCTACCACGCCACCCGCAACACAAATCCCACAATCAAGCCCCTGTGTGTGCTAGAGATATGATGCACGCAATACTGTCCCCCCACAGGGACAGCCCTGAGTGCACCATACAGTTAGTTGTCCTGTCCTTTTCCTACCTTGAATTGATGTGTGTACTCCATTAGATTTAGTTTGTTTTACAGATTGAAGACCATCATCTCCTCCAACCCGTCAAACACACACACATACACACACTAGGCTATTTTTTGACTACTGTATGCACATGCACACACAAAAGCTTTCAACATAGCATATACTGCATTCTTCTGCACTCTATGTTACACTCTATATGTAAACAAACACACACATGGGCACGCACATACACACACTACTCTCTGTACTGCGGGAAACTGCCCACTCACAGACACAGACATAAAAGTGTTAAATTGTTTTTGCGGGAATATGGGAATTTGTCTGCTCCCGCATTATCAGACACCTTTTGGGGGGGCAAGGCATAAATGAGTGTGCAGTAAGTGTGTGGCCCTGATTAGTCTTTCTAGTAAGTGCCTTGTCACAGCTTCATGATGGCAAAACTCCGCCCCCCAAGGTGACAGTCAGTACAAGGAAGGTCAGTGACATCACAACAATTCACCAGTAACCCTCCAGTGAAGACAGCGTGTCTCTAGCCCACACAGAGGCTGAGAAGTGGGAGTTGTGGCGTGCATGATGGCAAAACTCCGCCCCCAAAGGTCGAGGTCATCATAGGGAGGGTCAGTGATGTCAAGGCTACCCACCAGTAACCCACTAGTGAAAATAGCATGTCTCTAGCCCACACAGAGGTTGAGAAGTAAGATTTGTGGCGTGCGTGATGGCAAAACTCTGCCCACAAATGTCGAGGTCATCATAGGGAGGGTCAGTGATGTCACAGCTACCCACCAGTAACCCTCCAGTGAAGACAGTGTGTCTCTAGCCCACACAGAGGCTGAGAAGTGGGGCTGGTGGCGTGATAAAGCGTTTCGAATAGGCTCTGCCCCCTCAGATATGCGAAACCTAGTGGTAGGTCAGTGACCTAAAGGGCATCCTCAAGTTTCCTCCGGTGAAAACAGAATGTCTCTAGCCTGCACAGGGGCTGAGTTATGGTATGAAACCCTAAGGGGTCCAAAGGACCCCTTAACACCCCGAGAATACAGAAAATCCTAACACCACACAAGTATTAATCAGAGACCGAACGCCCTGCAGCCAGTGAGAATCAGGTATTCCCTCAAAACCAAGGTATAAATACAAGAATTAATATTTTCCTGATAAAATGTATTGATTTTCAAGAAAAAACAAAAAGCAAAAGCCATAGTTTATATCAAATCAAATCAAATCAAACTTTATTTATAGAGTGCTTTTCATGCCCTCAGGCAACACAAAGTGCTTTTCATTAAAAAAAAAAAACGGATAAAAATTAAAACATTAAAACAAAATATGAAATATAAAATGCTATGCCTTAGTTTGTTTAGTTAGTTTTACAAGTTTTACATTAGTTTGACAAGCGCAGCCAAGAGTGAGACAACACCAGACACTTTGCATTGACTTCTGAATAATAAAAAACTCAATCATGAATTTAGCTCGAAGCGCCGTCCCAACTTTGACTTCAAAGTCTTCAATGTGCTTTGCTTTGGAAGTATGTAGCTCCTGTTGGTCTCAAATGTACATTCATGAGGAAGGTTGTGAGAATGAATACATTTTGTGATTAATATTCAAGTGCTTTGAATGCTCACAACATTTTGTATCTATATCAATCATGAACAATACTTTGCACCAAAACAGTATCATGTTTTCAACCTCCACACATCTGTGTGGTGTCTGTGCCGCACCACAAGCGTAAAGAGTGAAAATATTAAGGACCCCAGTGAATTCCTAATCTCCTTTTGTGTTTTCTCTTGTCAATGCTTCGCTGATGTTTCATGGCTTACAAAGCACTGTGAAATGTTTCACAACATAGGAAATGATCCCACAGTGCAACATAAATGGCTCCAATGACAAATAAATATTGAAAACACTGTCAGTCATAGATTGTTGAAGCATTCACCCTTTCATTCATTTCTCTTGCATTATGAACTTGATTATCATACAGCAGAGTGCTTGTTGAGACCCATAAACAATGAATCTCAAGGGCGCACAATTCATCATTTTGAAATCTTCATTACTATTTAATGCATCACACATTACTCATGCAGCACACATGGCAAACTTTGTGAATAGCTTACAATAACTATGTGAGCAGAGATTATTTATA
The DNA here is from genome assembly GCA_018398805.1 of Hirundichthys speculiger. Classification (NCBI taxonomy): domain Eukaryota; kingdom Metazoa; phylum Chordata; class Actinopteri; order Beloniformes; family Exocoetidae; genus Hirundichthys; species Hirundichthys speculiger. Next base: position 1,363,672 of record JAGFBZ010002358.1, on the reverse strand, counting down.
ATAACATGATTTCAGGGTCATTGTCTCACCGATGTGGACGGATTGGCGGTAGAATGATGCTCTCAGAATGCTACGAGTATTAATACTGAGTTGTTAACTCTAAGGTCAATCTTTCATGGGTTGCTTTAGTGGAATAAAAATGAGCGTCAGCTGCTGACTATGCATTCAACTTAATACAAAAATGTTAACATTCAAGACAATAAACTATCTGTTGTAGCTTCGAGGAAGGATACTGGTTGGCCCATGGTACAGCACTCTTTAGTCACATGTTTCTTTGCAGAGTATAGCATCAGAATTCAGAGAAATGGGCAGGCAGATCACAGAGGAAGCAGAGAGCCATTATAAAGCCATTTACCAGACAGCTCCCTGCACAGAAGCAAGGTAATGAACAGGGTTCAGCTGAAGAGCTCTTTTTCTGAAGTGCTACATTTATTACTTCCATTGAGGCAGATGGAAAAACAAAGGATTACCCAACATTCAGCTGAGACTGACTTCATCTCACGGCACAGTGTGATTGTTGTCAGTACTTTTTGAAAGGAGCAGTTCAAACGGCATTGTTATGTACTTGTTCAACAAACTGGATGATACTCGGATCTGGAAGCAGAAAGGACAAAGTTTTAGTTTGAGTGCCTTTCTTTTGGTTAATTTTGTTGTTTGTGTACACAGTCTTCTCTTTGTACCTTTCCTGTGTGTTTTAGGAAATTGTTTTGATATCAGATGTCAAGAGATAACACTATAAGATCACTATATGCAGGAAATGGATTCAATGAGGTAAACTCATGAATGCACACACGGTTGCCCATGAAATTGGAATAACTATTTTCCTGAAAAGAAAAAAAAATCTTATCATGAATAAATCACACTGTCACAATCATTTCATGAGAAGAGCTAAAAGAATATATATGTTATTCCAACTTCATGGGAAACAGTGTGTATAAGGGAAATAGTTCATTTCATAAATACTACTCATAGGAGATATCCACCTGCTGGAACTCGTGATTGAACAGGAATCTAAATTGAATTAATATCGTAATCAGATGCAATTGTTTTTTCCCCCAGATTAACAAAATGTTCTACTGCCTTGAAATGTGTGACTGGAGTCTGAATTATGTATGACACTTTGCCTTCACACATCAAAAACAGCACATCCCAGCATTTTCACCCTGTCTGCAGCAGAGAGTGCCACCACAGGGTACGAGGTTCTGTTCTAGTTGCCCTAAAAGGGTACCTTTATGTAAAAAGTGTCAAAAGCTGCTGCTTTACTGTGTTCTGAGCATGTACATTCAAAGTCATAAAATTAGCATGATAGTGTCTCAGAGAGGACAGCATTCAAACATTGTAAAAGAAAAAACTGTAATGTCTGCAACAGTAACTTTTAAAATGGACATACAGTTTATAGGGAAAAAGAGAGAATTTATTTAGTTGTTTATAGCCACTACTTTTGCTACTACTACTGCTATTCAAAATATAACCTCAGTGCTGCTTTTGATACTGTTGATCACAGCCTTTTGCTGCATAGATTGGAGCACACTGTTGGAATTAAAGGGACAGCATTAGGCTGGTTTAAGTCATACTTATCTGACAGGTTCCAGTTCGTCCATGTTAATGACGTTTCTTCTACACGGACTAGGGTCTGCTATGGCGTCCCACAGGGTTCAGTTCTGGGACCAATCCTTTTCACTTTATACATGTTGCCCTTGGGAAAAATTATCCAGAGCCATGGCATAAACTTTCATTGCTACGCTGATGATACGCAGCTGTACTTATCTATGAAACCAGAGGAAACAAAACCTTTGGCTTAATGACATTAAGTCCTGGATGTCCTCTAACTTTTTGCTTCTAAACTCGGATAAAACAGAGGTTATTGTCTTTGGTCCCAACACCTGAGCAATGGATTGACTGGGTTTACGCTGGCTTCCAGCACAGTTGTGAAAAACCTTGGAGTCATTTTTGATCAGGATATGTCATTTAAGCAGCATATTAATCAGGTTTGCAAGACTGCCTTTTTTCATCTCCGAAATATTGCCAAGATTAGGAGCATCCTCTCCCAGGGTGATGCCAAAAAATTAATCCACGCGTTTGTTAGCTCTAGACTGGATTACTGTAATGCGTTATTAGCAGGATGTCCGAAAAGCTTCGCTAAATAGCCTTCAATTGATCCAGAACGCAGCAGCGAGGGTGCTGACAGGAATCCGCAAGCGAGATCACATCTCTCCCGTGTTAGCCTCCCTCCATTGGCTTCCCGTGAAATTTAGAATTGAGTTTAAAATTCTGCTTCTCGCATATAAGGCCCTTAATGGCCTAGCTCCGTGCTATTTACAAGACTTGATAGCATGTTATGCTCCTAATAGAGCTCTCCGCTCTCAGAGTGCAGGATTACTCGTCGTTCCTAGAATATCTAAAAGTTGGTTTGGAGGACGGGCCTTCTGCTACCAGGCACCTTTTTTATGGAACCAGCTACCAGTTTGGGTTAAGGAGGCTGATACCACCTCCATTTTTAAAACTAAATTGAAAACATTTCTGTTCAGTAAAGCCTACAATTAGTCTAAACTATAGTGTATAGGGGATAATAGTTATAACTATAGTTGTAGTAGTAAGACTTGAGTAGCTCGTCTTAATCACAGCTTCGTCATAGTTATGCTGCTATAGGCCTACGCTACAGGGGGACACCAGCATGATCTGCTGGGTGGTGTCTCCACTGCTCTTCTCCTTTTTCTTCCCTTTCTTCCTCCCTTCCTCCTCCTCCAGCTCATTTATAATTATTTCGGAGCACCCTGTTACTGAAACTGTGCTCCATTTTCTTTGCTTTCCTGTGTTTGTTGTGCTGGTTCTGCCCCCCCTTTTCTTTCTGTATATTTGCAGGCCAGAGTTTCCTGGGTTTCATGCTGACTTGCAGTTCCATCCTTTGTCCATCCCGGGGTTCTCCTCCACTTGTGTTTGGGTGCCGACTGGCGTGGTGATCGGCGACCTGGTCCTCTGGCCATCTCATCCCAGTGCTGCTGCCTCCATCTGTTTATGTTTATATATCGCATCCTTTTGCTTGAAATCCTACCCTTCTCTTTTCTTAAACCCGAACCCCCCCCCCTTTTCTCGCATACACCTCACCTGCAACCGCCACACGTACATAACAGGGGAACTTTGAGTCCTGTTGCATTCACCTTACTCTCAGAGTTTGTTACACCCCTCCCGCACATTATTGATACTCAAGAGCCTATCATGGCTCATTACGCTGACCACACGCCCAAGGGCCCTCCATAGCCCGTTTGCATTCACCCTACAACAATTCCACTACATTTTTATTATTATTTTTTACTTTTTCTTTGCTCTCCTCTTTCTGTCCTCCATCTTCTCTCTGTCCTACACCCTCTCTCTGTCCTGTCTCCCCTCTTTTCTTTCTCTGCCCGGCTGGCCTTCGGCAGGAAGGTCCCCCCATATGAGCCAGGTCCTGCTCAAGGTTTCTTCCTCTTAAAGTGGAGTTTTTCCTTGCCACTGTGTGGTATAAAGGTTTTTTTTTCTCCCTACGTGGGAGTTTTTTTTTACCTGCCATTATCATTTATCATTGATTGGATTTAATGATATAATCTTAGTTGATGATATTTGCTCGGGGGTCATGCTCTGGGTCTCTGTAAAGCGCCTAGAGACAATTGTCATTGTAACAGACGCTATATAAATAAAACTGAATTGAATTGAAAATAAAATTTAACAAATCTGCCTAATAATAGATTAGAAAGTTTCTCATTGAATGAGTGCTTCATATTACCAGTTTATTATGACCCTGCTTACATCAGGCTTTAAAATCTATCCAGAAACATCCTATCACAGGTGGACGGCTCCGAGTACAGCTGTTTGCACCTGATGCTAACATGAGGGATGGTAATGTTTCAAAACGCGCATGTGTACCTGAAAGGGTTGTATGTGTGGCTGGGTGTGAGGGAAACTACGGTCTGGGGGCGGGTTCAGCAAAGGGTCAACCAATCAGAGAGAGAGATGGAAGCTCTCAGTTTTTCTCTAGTTTGCCTTCATGTTTCTCCTCTTTTCTTTTGACAATTTTAGATGTAGTAATAGAAAAAAAGCCTAAGTGTCTTATTTCTTAGATTTCTCAGGTTAAAGTCAGAACATAGAGTTCTGTTTGAGTTTAATGACTGATGGCAAAGTACCTCTGGGTGACTTTAGTGTGCTTTGCAATGTATTTAAGCAATATTATATTCAGATTGTGTAATTCATTTACGGTTTTAACACTGATTACTGTAGTTTGTTCAGTCTGGTCATACGTTACAAGATTTACACAGACAAACAGAAAACAACTTGGAAAAATAAAAAAGCCTTAACTTTTTCCTTTTACTACATCTCAAATCATCTTCAGTATGTACAAAAAAAAAAAAAAAAAGAGGACAGCCATGAAGGCATACAGAAAAACACAACAGCTTCCATCTCTCCCTCTGATTGGTTGATCCTTCGGTGATCCCTCCTACCACCGTATCTCCCCAGCACCACCCCACACCCCCATATACAGGTTTAACTCCAGTTACACATGTGAATTTTGAAACACTTTTATCCTCAGCAGCAAAAGTCATATAGCAAAAGTCAGAGCGCAGATTTTCCACTTGCCACAGATTTGAATCATTGAGTTGTAGTTTTTTGTTTTAAAACAATTACAATTATTTTTTTATTTTTACAGGTGCATTTTTTTAAAGTTTTTTTTTTTTTTTTATTTCTCAAACCAATTTTACTAATTTGTGCATTTTGAAACATATAGCATTTATACATTTGCATAATTCCAACATAGATTTCATGGTTCTGAACCAATTCTGAACCAAGTTTGTCCTTGCAATGAAGCCATAATGTTAGAAAATCACCAATTATTTCCATCTTTTTGTATCAAATGTTTTCCTATATGTTCCAGCAGCTCTTGGTGGGGGAATCTGTTGATCATGTGGGGGTGTCTGTACACACGTCTCACTGCCTCATCCTACTGTCAGCTTGAAATTTTACAACAACCATAGCCTTCATTTCCATTTCCTTCATTCCCATTGCAGTTTCTCACTCAGCCTTAGCGCTTCTTTTGTCTGGTTTAGCCAGACATGGTAGCACAAGCTGATGAACATGCCAAGCATTCAAAATGAGATGACACTGATGCAACATTGTGCTTCATTCTGCATATAAATAAGGTAAAGCATGTACAATACATGACATGATTCATCTCACACAAATACCGTTAAAGCAGCTGGTGTTTTAAAGAATAAGTTCTCATTAGTTTGATCTTCATACAAAAGCTAGTCTGACAACCACAGAGTTTGCATTATTTTTGATTGGCATCTTATGTATATAAATGATGCCATATATTATTGTACTCTTTGTTGTTCCAGGTTTGTTTGGCTGTTTAATTACATCACAGTAATGTCTTGCACATATGTGAGCCTGAGGCTGTACAGAAGGAAAGGATGATCTGACAATTGTGAGGTTTCTAAATTGTGCTAGCAGTGCGTAGAGTGATTTGATAGGAAGCAGCCATGCAGGCACACACATATACACCTATGGGAACATTGTACATTTTTGGACTGTAGGAGGATGCAGGATAAAATACAGATAAAATACAGATAAAACCCATGCAGGGACAGGGAAAGTATGCAAACTCACCCTAAAAGTGCCCAGCCAAGATCAATATCTTTTTTCCTCTAAATTGCAGAGAGCCATATCGATAAGAATCTCTATTGAAAATCATTACCTGAGCTGACAACTGTATTTAACATGTACAGTAATATTCTAATGATATCTATCCCTAACTGTGTAGTAATCAATTGAATAAATGAACTAAATGGTAATATCAATGTAAACTAAAGAGAAATCACAACCATTTACATAAATCTATTGAGAAGTCTGATTCTTTGATGTATTTTTGGAAAAAAAACAAAGAAAACAAAAAGGACACCTTGGGTCTGTTTCAAGATGGGAGTTACTGTGAGCAAGGATTCTAGAAATGAGTGGGCTGCTTTCATTTTTCTGCATTTATGTTTGTGTAATTTCAGTGTAAAATGTCCATGCACTGTCCAATGCTTATTGCAGGAATATATCTTTGGAAATCCAATAAACTTTGCGACTGTATGGGATTTGGTTACGCTAGGTTGCAGTCCATGCAATTAAAAAGAAATGAGAAAATAAAATCAATGCAGATCACTTACTCTGTGGTGACAAAAGACTCAACAGGGGACAACACTGACCTAAATCTTAATTAGCTACAATTGATGCTGCAGCACTAAGGACAATTCATTGCAGAGCACAGTGTCCTTAAAACATGTTATGAAACCTGCGTCACAGAGTTTGATTCAGACAGAAGCAGGAACAAGAATAGAGAACATAAGATATAGATTTGAAGATTAACTGGTAAGTATAGATTGTTGTCCAAACGTTTTCATGCCCCAAACTGTTTGGCAAATAAAAGAAAAAAAAAAAAAGAAAAAGGTTTTTGAATGAGTCTGAGCTATCAGAACCGATATGATCCATAACTGCACTGAGAAAGGAACTTGTTAAGCACTTTATCTTTTGTGGTTCTTTTTGTTTAAACTTTTTTTTTTAATTACTTTTCTGTAGGAAAGCAACCAAAAGAATAGATTTGCATTACAAATTCAATAAAAAAAACAGAGGAAAATGTTCCCTTTGCAACATTTCACACATTGGTTTTTAAAAACAGGACATTCCAATTGACCAGTGCCTTGTTCACAATCAAAGGCAAAATAAAAAAAAAAGACTAAAACAATCTGTGATGGATTAACAAAGATAGAGAATTAAATAAAGGTATGTCATTAAATCTGACATATTTTGCAAATCTGGATATAGCAAACATTTCATCCATTTAGAAACTGTTTCTACAGATAAAGGTGATTCAATGTCAAAGTACATTTTCACAATCAATTTCAGTTTGTAAACAAATTGAATAGATCTCAAACTGTGAGGATGCAGTAAATAAGTAAAACAGATATTATAAAATTATCGAATCTATTGGAGACGTTTTAGCCTTGCCCTGTAAGATCATGTGTTTAAATCCAAAGAGTTTCTTTTTTCAAAGAGTCTTTAGTGTTCTGGAGGAGCAGCAACTCATCTAAAAAGAATTTTTGAATTATCTTTGGAGTCTGCCCTCCGTGGAGAAATTCTTATCCTGACTGAATCCTCATGTGTTAATAGAACATGGGCTACGAGGTGTAACATTTGCTAATGGATTTTAAAGGCTTAAGCTGCCAGCAAACGTCTTTGAAGAGGGTTGTTGGATTGTTGATTGATTTGCTTTACAAAATCTCCTTTCCAGGTAGCTTTCCAGCATTGAATTTGGAGGTTTGAGGGGGTTGGGGGGCTGTGGTGTCCAAACAATCTGACAAATAAACTGGCGTTTAAACATTTCTATGTGGCTCAGTTCCTTTCTTTACTCTTGACAAAGCTATTTTTTTGTTCGCTAGGCACTGTGAACAGAAGAGTGCAACAATTTGAATGCCTTCCAAGAGAGACTGTGAAAAATAAACATATAAAATAAATAAATGAAATTTCAAAAAAGAGAGAAGCCTACTATTATTCTAAGAATTTATATTTAAAAAAGACTACATTGTGGCCACTATGATGCCATGCTTTTCATTCCTATTCCTTTTTTTAAATGTAGCCGATGCTTTTATGTGATTTTTTTTCCCCCCCTGGTGTAGACTTCCTCCCACTGATGCACAGTATGTGTCTATGAAGGCTTCCAGAGACACACACTGAATGAAATAAGGCCAGGTTGCAATGTCACTTTTGAAACTCAGTGAATCATGTCATTATGCACGAACACCATTTTCTACAATTGACCAGTTATGATGAAGAAAAGCAATCGGTGTCCTATTTTTGTAAATGATGTTATGACAGTGTAATAGTAAGAAATTTCTCAACCAAAACCCTGAAGCCATTCCTGAATTCAGTGATTATATGTACTTGATTGATATAAATTTTGTGACAGTATTTATTTATTTTATTTATACTTTACTGTTACATTGTGAACATATTCTATCCATCCATCCATCCGTTAACTCCCGCTTGGTCCGGAATCGGGTCGCGGGGGCAGCAGCTTCAGCTGAGAGGCCCAGACCTCCCTCCCCTCGGCCGCTTCCACCAGCTCCTCTGGGAGAATCCCGAGGCGTTCCCAGGCCAGCTGAGAGATATAATCTCTCCAGCGGGTCCTGGGTCTTCCCCGTGGTCTTCTCCCAGTTGGACATGCCCGAAACACCTCGCCAGGGAGGCGTCCGGGGGGCATCCTAACCAGATGCCCGAACCACCTCAACTGGCTCCCCTCGATGTGAAGGAGCAGCGGCTCTACTCTGAGTCCCTCCCGAATGACCGAACTTCTCACCCTATCTCTAAGGGAGAGTCCAGCCACCCTGCGGAGAAAACTCATTTCCGCCGCTTGTATCCGCGATCTCATTCTTTCGGTCACTACCCACAGTTCATGACCATAGGTGAGGGTTGGAACAAAGATCGACCGGTAAACAGAGAGCCTTCCCTTTTGGCTCAGCTCTCTCTTCACCACAACGGACCTCCTCCACTTGAGGCAGAACCTCACTCCCGACCTGGAGGAGGCAATCTACCCTTTTCCGACTGAGGACCATGGTCTCAGATTTGGAGGTGCTGATTCTCATCCCTGCTGCTTCACACTCAGCTGCGAACCGCTCCACGAGAGCTGCAGATCCCCACTCGATGGCGCCAACAGGACCACGTCATCTGCAAACAGCAGAGACGAGATCCCGATACCACTGAACCGGAACCCTTCCGCTCCTTGGCTGCGCCTAGAAATTCTGTCCATAAACGTTATGAACAGAATCGGTGACAAAGGGCAGCCCTGGCGGAGTCCAACTCCCTCTGAAAATGAATCCGATTTACAACCGGCAATGCGGACCAAGCTCCCACTCCGTTTGTACAGGGACTGGACAGCCCGTAACAACGGGCCCAGCACCCCATAGTCCTGGAGTACCCCCCACCGGACACCCCGAGGGACACGATCAAATGCCTCCTCCAAGTCCACAAAACACATGTGGACTGGTTGGGCGAATTCCCATGTTCCCTCAAGGACCCTAGTGAGGGTATAGAGCTGGTCCAGTGTTCCACGACCAGGACGGAACCCGCAAGTTCCTCCTGAATCTGGGATTCGACAATCAATCGAACTATCTTCTCCAGCACCCCTGCATAGACCTTACCAGGGAGGCTGAGGAGTGTGATTCCCCTGTAATTGGAACACACCCTCCGGTCCCCCTTCTTAAAAAGGGGAACCACCACCCCGGTCTGCCAATCCAGAGGTACTGCCCCCCCCGATTTCCATGCGATGTTGCAGAGACGTGTCAACCAAGACAGTCCTACAACATCCAGAGCCTTCAGGAAATCAGGGCGGATCTCGTCCACCCCTGGAGCCCGGCCACCGTGCAGCTTCTTAACTACCTCAGCGACCTCAGCTCCAGTAATGGAAACGAGTCCACCTCTGAAGTCCACAGGCTCAGCATCCTCCACGGATGACATGTTGGTGGGATTGAGAAGGTCCTCGAAGTATTCCTTCCACCGCCGAACGACATCTCCAGTTGAGGTCAGCAGCACCCCACCCCCACTATACACAGTGTTGGTGAAGCACTGCTTTCCCCGCCTGAGCCGTCCTGACGGTTTGCCAGAATCTCCGAGGAGCCGATCGAAAGTCTTTTTCCATGGCCTCACCGAACTCCTCCCACACCCGAGTTTTCGCCTCAGAGACCACCAAAGCCGCCGCCCGCTTGGCCTGCCGATACCTGTCTGCTGATTCCGGAGTCCCACAGGGCTAACCAAGCCCGGTAGGACTCCTTCTTCAGTCTGACGGCCTCTCTCACCCGAGGTGTCCACCACCGAGTTCGAGGATTGCCGCCACGACAGGCACCGACGACCTTACGGCCACAGCTCCGGTCAGCCGCTTCAGCAATGGAGGCGCGGAACATGGCTCATTCAGACTCAATGTCCCCCGCCTCCCCCGGGATGTGATTGAAGCTCTGCCGGAGGTGTGAGTTGAAGATCTTTCTGACAGGTTCCTCTGCCAGACGTTCCCAGCAAACCCTCACTACACATTTGGGCCTACCAGGTCTGACCGGCATTCTCCCCCGCCATCTGATCCAACCCACATATTTGATGAACATATTTGATCATGCAAATACTATGAGGTTCAGTGGTGCTGATGGCAAAGAAATTAATGAATTAACTTTTTTTTTTTATGCATTTATTTTTGGTCTGCTAATTGGTTGTTTCCTGCTCAGCGTTTTAAAGGAAACTCAGGAAACAGACCTGATGACATGCAGCTCACATTAATCTTAATATTATCATCTTAATATTGTTTTCTAGATGTTATTTATATCTGCTGAAACTGATTTTTTAACTGATTTTTGGAAATGCAAGAACTGCTTATTTATAAACAATGAATTGATAAAAATTTAAACTTATTTAATTATTATTCAAATTATTTTATTTAAACATGTATTCAGTGACTATTAGATTCAGATTTTGTCATTGCAGAATAAAGGCTGGATTAGAATAAACAGGATTAGAATAAAAATACAAAAGTTTAGTTTGAAAGTATAGTAAAAAATATGGACCAAAATATTGGATTCTTCTTTTAAACTATGTAATTATTGAACTCAAGTATTGCCCTTGAAATCTATTGCAGCTCTGCCATAAATTGCACAAAGTAGCAGGGAACATTCAGCAAGCACCATTTTTAATCACCCATTTAATAAAAAAAAGTGGAATAGCATGGCAATGTACTATACATGTTCTGATTAGATAAACTGTAGCTATTACACAAATTATTTTTCTTTTCTTCTTTTAGCAAATCTCCAACATGTTGCCAGGGCTAGGAAATTATTAACCCATTTCAAAATGTTTAAATGAGATTTCAGTTATCAGTCGTGATACATTTGCTCACAGTTCTCAAATATTTATCTTTTCTTATTTTCACATCAAAGAAAACACCTAAATATTCATATAATTTTAGTTATATAAGAACTTTTCACATTACCCCGCTAATAATTGACTTGTACAGTTTGATGACAATACCTCGAAGAGGAAAAAGGAAAATCACATCAGTCATAAAAGGTTAACAAAAGTGAAGCTTAAGTGGTTCTGAGGGATTCCTGTGAAAGCAGGTAAAGCTTAGAATTAATATAAAAAATATTCTGATAGTGTAACATAACCAGGAGCTTTATCTCTCTCTGTTAATCCTGTAGTGAATAGATTTTTTTTCCTGCTAGAATTGGAACTCTTAGACTGGATCTTACCATTTTAAACATAAGTCTCTTTGCACTGTAAACTAATGAATGAGACGCTTTTCTTCTTTTGTTTTCTGGAAATTTTTGGTTTGGTTGTGCTGTGTTTAAACTTTAATGGTTATGGCTTCAAGATTTGCAACATGCTTGTCTCTGCAACCTGCTCTCAGGGGTCTTGAGCAATAAAGTGAACAATAAAGTGAATAAACATTACTTAATTCCAAGTTACATGCAACACTTTTCTTTATCTGTGTTGTGACTAGGGCTGTCAGTTGATTAAATTTTTTAATCACGATTAATCGCAAAATTTTCATAATTAACTAGCGATTAATTGCAAATGTCGGATGTGAAACTAACTTTACCGCACCCCACGGTGGTAACTTAATTCGCAGCACTGCAGCGGAGTGAGTTTTAAGTTGGATATTCTACAGACATTTTCAATACATTTTTATATGTAAATATTAGCATTTTAGCTCAATAGCTTCCAGGTTATGAGATCAATTGACTCAAAATCAGTGTGGGATTAAAGTACTCCACTTGCTGCATGAGATACACTTGTTGTTTTTGCATTTAAAAGCTTTTACTCCTTTTAATGAAATTTTATATGTAAATATTAGCATTTTAGCTCAATAGCTTCCAGGTCACTGCGATGGACTGGCGACCTGTCCAGGGTGTACCCCTGCCTTTCACCTGTGGATGGCTGGGATATGCTCCAGCACTGTAGTTGGGCACTGTAGTTCCCCATGACCCTTCGGAGGATGAAACGGTTATAGATAATGGATGGATGGATGGATAGCTTCCAGGTCATGTGATCAATTGACTTAAAATCGATTTTGGATTGTAGTACTCCACTGGCTGCATGAGATACACTTCTTGTTTTTGCATTTAAAATCAGTTCACAATTTTCATTAATTTTTGTAAATATTAACCCTGTTGGCAATAGCTGTTCAACCATTTTAACACAGTATCTATGCTTTAATACCACATTTTATTTTGAAAAGAGGAAGTCTGGGAACACTTCAGCCCTTTTCTGTGCCCCTGTGTTTACTGTCAAGTCCCCAACATGGGTGCATCTGAAATTTTGGAGCGGCTTGCTAGGAGTCGCCCTGGCCCATGAGCAAATGAGAGGTTCACCCAGAGCAAATGTCTGTCAAATATTCAACTTAAAACTAACTTCACTGCGGTATTCAAAGCAACAGTAAATACAAAAAAAAAAAAAAAAATCTTCTCAACAGACCTATCTACCAGCAGCTTAAGGCTAAACTTGTTATTCATAAGACCCTTTTCTGTCGCCATGTCTGTCCCACACATTGACTGTAAATACACTTATTGGCCGAGGGTCATATTTACAGAAACGTGTGTGCGTTAATCTCGCGTTAAAAAAATTGTGGTGTTAAACAGAATTTGCGTTAACGCGTTATTAACGCGTTATTAACGTGGTATTAACATGGTAATAATGTATTAACTTTGACAGTCCTAGTTGTGACATAAAGGTGTTGGCAATTATTACATGGCTGAAACCCTGCTCAACCCTGTTCTTCCATCAGGAATACAAAACAAATATGAGGATATATGATTGAATTTGTGAATCAGCCTGCCCTCCACTAATTAAAAATATTATGATAATAATGACATTTGTTTTCTTTTGACTGAAGATCAGATCAGCCATCTGAGATTCAAGACATGGACGATTTTCATGGTTAATAAGCATGGAACTGCCAAGGTTTAGGTTCAGTATATAATCCTGTTACATTTTGACCAAAATATAATTCATCATTTCCATGTAAAGCCTATGCAAAAGAATAGGGGAATATGGCTGCAGCATATGGAGCCAAATCAGGACCATTAGTTTAGTAGCTTGAAAATGAAAGTTGAAGGTTTTTGTTTTTTCTTTTTCTTTTCTATTTTTTCCTTGTCAAAGGAAAAAAAAAAAATATATATATATATATAAGACTTACTTTACTGGCTGGGTTTGTATCCTACATGTTCAGTGTCTCGGCAGTCCCCTCTTGTGACGTTGCATCTTTTACAACGTCACAAGATGCACTGTGATGTCATGCTGTCACTCCCAACATCAGCAAGTGCTGGTGCTCCATTGCCTTGCCCATACTCTGGATCCTACGCACTTGAATGACACTCCTGAAGGTCTCTTGGTTGTGACCTGACAATGGATTCCCAGTGGTTTTCATCCTCTGAACTGTGCTTCTTCCCTATGACAGTGCTTGTTGTTTGCCTTCCTCTGTTTGCCAAGTTGAGCCGGATCATCGCTTGTTGCCTCAGTGAGAAAGTCACAAGATAGGAGAAGGTTTCTACCAGAGGGGAACCCTCAGGGCCTTCTACGCCTTCAGAGAAGGCCTTAAAAAAATCGAAAAATATGAGTATCAAATTATACATAGATTATATATATATATATATATATATATAGATATATATATATATATATATATATATCATTTAATTTAATTTAATACAATATATTTAATAAATTTTCTCTCATTTATGTTCAAAAGTTAAGTTTACTGTCAAGTTCACATCAGCAATGAAAGGGTTACTGTCCTGAAACATGTTATCCAATCAGAATCGTCTGTCTTCATCAATGTCCGGTTAGCTGGCTCATTAATTGGTTAGGACTTCATGAATCCCGGGGAAGGCCAAGCTATGTGTTTTGGTTTGGAGAGTGATGGGAAAATTGACCAATCACGATTTGTTTTTAAGGGGGCGGGACAAAAAAAAAAGATTGTAGGCAGGCCTGGAATTTCGTGATCTGAGGGACAAGGCCACTTGGCCTTCAAAGGGGCATTTTTTTTGAGGGCACAAAGGCCAAATGTCAGGGCAACACGGCCATAATAAAAAAAAAAAAAAAACACAATATATGCTAATAAACGGCAGAACACAGTTTTTGAATTCAGAACCTTGGATATTTTTAATAGGCTACCACAACTTTGGGATTTTTATCAAAGAGAAACAGACAACAAAATAGGCAATGTTATTGATTTTTATCAGGTTATTACACAGCCATAAATTTAATTTAAATCGTCATCTGATGATGGGGTTGGAGAACCAGGGGTCTTCCTAGGCCCATAAGGAAAAACAGTTGGCCTCCACCTCTCTATGCTCCCTCTGTCTTTTTTGCACTGGCTGAAAAATTTAAAACAGTTTTATGATGAATAAAAGTGGCACAATTAGTTAATATATTTCATTTCATTTTATTGATTAATTCCAGACATGTCAAAACAATCTTTTAAAGCATAGACAATTTTAACACTATCATGAATCTATGTATCTGAAAATAAATATATTTATAAAATATATAATAATTCATAAATCAATATACACTGACACATGTGTATAACCATAATTTAGAAACATATAGAACCTCTTATAATTAAATCTAAATATTAATTGGACATATTTCCCCCAAAAAATAAACAAACTTTATATCCAATGTATACACACGGATCTATATACATACACATACATACCAATATGTAAAACACATATTTGGTTTAACATGTCTGAAAAGGGGTATTAATTCCTACCAAATGTTATTTCCTGAATGTACCACATAAACTTAGGCTAAAATAAGAAGAATCTAACAATTAACTATTCCATGATAACCTTTTGAAGTAGGTGTCATATTTTGGCAGGTTTTGCTGCATCTCTTCAAGCTCTTTTGCGACTAATCTCGACTAGTTCCCGTCTTGGCATTCTTCTTTCTGAGGAAAAAAAGTTTAGAGTGAATATGTTAAATATTTTTAAATAATATTATCACGTTTTCATAGCCTACTGATTATTCAAATGCTTTAGCCACCCCGGAGCGTATTTCTGTAATGATACGTGTTAAAGAGTTTAGGTTTCACTTTCGCGCACCTGAAGTCTCAGAAGTGTATCATGTATAGAACAGAAATGTCGGAGTTTAAATTAATCTATCTGAGCATCGTCATCCTGCCTGTAAGTTGTTGTTGATTCATATATCAATCGTGAGTTTATGATGTGTTTTCTAGTCACAGATGTTTTCTCTATAAACGAATTCCATTTAATAACATCCTGATTTTGGCGATGAAATGAAGACTAACAAGCAAAGCTTCGCTGCACACATAGAAGAGAGACAGAGAAGTTGATTTGGCGAGAAAAGGATTATTTGAAGGCTTTAGTTTACGATAAAACAGCTGACTGCAGGAGACCGTTTACTTGGGTTGCCTTAGCAACCATAGCTCAGAAGGCTACAGTAGTGAGACATGACAGTCTCCGTCTGATATTGAAACATTAAAAATTATTAGTAGGCTATAGCAATAAGATATGACACGAACGATTTACAGAAGTGTTGATTTAGCTTGTTGGATAGCTAGGTCCCCCTCAGGGAGGCTAATAGGCTACTGCTACAACCAAGTCTAGCAACTCTTTATCAATTAAAAGTTGGGAGCGATTTATTATGATTTATAGTCCTGGGCTCAATCTTTAAAGTCCTTATGCTCAATGAAAAGCTATTTGATCTAGAAAACAGATGGCTTTTTGAACAGTTACCTTTAATGTCGTCTTCGTGGTATCGTTGTGCTGTTAATCCCACAGACAGAACGCTAATGATAATAGAAGGCTGTGCGGCTGTAGAGTTATGGACGGATCCCGCAGTAGGACACACCTCCGCTCCGATTGTTTAGCTTTAATACAGGTAGACCTACCGCCGCGAAATTCCTGCCCTGATTGTAGGCCTTCATGAAGTCCAAACAGCGGGCAGATTCTTTTGGAGCTCAATTCAAAGGACAAACTTTATGACGCTGCCATCGCCCACTTCACAAAGAAAGACAGATGAATGGATTTCATTTTCATGTAAGGTAGGCCTATGTTACAAGCCACCTTGATTATTATTTTGAGTGATTAAATCGGGCCAAGTGGACATTCAGTTATTTGTATTTATTGCGGAGGTTGTCTGTAAAATTTCCAGTGGAATTTGTGCCTTTAATTCCTTTGCCTTTAATTCAATATGTAAACTTATCAAACTTATCTGCAGTGTGTGGTTGGACTTTTGTTTTTTAGAAGCCCCCCCCCCCCCCCCCCCCCCCCCCCCCCCCCCACACACACACACACACAGAAAGTGTAGTGGAATCTATGAAAATTGTGACTTTTGACATCACTATTCATTGCATTGTGCCATGCCTTATTGCGCATGAAGAGGTAGTTGCACTTCAATCGAACTTAAAAAATCTTTGTATTACCAGCTTTGTGTAACTTTTGCTATATTGTGCATTTGAAGTTGTTTAGTTTGAGGATGCTCATAAATTTATTTATCAATGTGTGTATGGCTTGTTGTGTGCCGTGTTTTATAGCGCTGTCTGTGGCAAAGAAATGAGCATCGGTGTCGATGTCGGTGTCAGCAGTGTTAGGGGGGTGACGTTCTGGGTGACCTCATTTTATATTTCCAGATTTTGGCTTATGTTTATTTAATGTTGCCTAAATAGTCTCCAGTTTTATGAAGTTACTGTTGAGAAAGTTTCTTGTTGCGGATAATGTTATGTTATGGTCTATTTGTTTACATCCTTGTCATCGTTAATTCAAGGATTGCAGTTGTTAAACGCTTTGAATTCATCGTACTGTTTCTTTTTTCCGTGATGATTTCTCTTCTCGGCAGTGAGGGCCGAGGTGAAGGCCCAGCTGTAGTGCTCACGGTTCGCCACTGGTTTCTACGCATGACTGCGATGCGTCCTTTTTCATTGTCTGGCTTAAGCTCATACACTGGACTATCATTGTGTCTCTTCTGAACTACTATGTACACTTGTTCTTCCCAGAATGACCTTAAAACCACCAATTAACCTAACATGCATGGTTTTGGACTTTGGGCGGAAACCCACGCAAGCACAGGGAGAACATGCAAACTCCACACAGAAAGGCCCCTGCCAAGATTCAAACCAGGAACTTTCTTGGTGACCACCAAGCTACCATGCTGCCCAACTTTCATAACTTAAAAATAAATAAATAAAAAAGTATCGTAATTTCTGGGGGCAGCACGGTGGCTTGATGGTTAGCACTGTGCTTCACAGCACAGGTTCCTGGTTTGAACCTCAGCAGGGGTCTTTCTGTGTGGAGTTTGCATAATCATCAGTTTAAATTCTGCACTACCTTTTTATTTTTGGTGGCATATTTGTGTTCTCTCAGTCTTTATGGTTTACTCTTGTAAGTTTTTCGATAGCAGTGTTCAGTTGTCACGAGTGTAAGGGATGGCCTGTTGTTGTCATGGATGGAATGACGTATTTTTCTTATATATAAGTCGCGACGATATATAAGTCACTGGACGAACCAAACTACTAAAAAAGCATGACTTATAGTCTAGAAAATACGGTATTGTGAGCATCATATAATCACTTTTGGAAAGATGTCAGACAAGTCAATAAAACCATACATCTGCAACTTTGACTGCATAGTACCCATAATCACAGAATGACTACTCATCTATGAAGATTTAAATGTTTGAACGTGAGAACTGTTTGCCAACACAATGCAGAATTTAATTTTATCTTTGTCTTATTGTCATGTTTTTGCAATATATTTTAGCTTCAATTGTTGTGACAGATTTGAGTCCTCACGGCACATTTAACTATCCTGGGGAACAATTTTATTGATACACAATTTAAGTAAGACAATCATTTATTTCTGTTAAAATAGCACATTTTAAAGTGAACAGCTATCATTGATATTACTGCAAAGAAACATCCTCTAAAGAAAAAAACAGGGACTGAATTAATGCTTGCCACACTCTTAAACGGAATGGGGGGGCACTGCCATGAAATAGTAATGACCCATCCTCTTCTGCAAAGTGAGGCAGCAACTGTTGAGACTAAGATGAGACATTAACAGGAGAATGAAAGAAACAGCTGATCAGTATCAGCCGAAGAAAGCATATGCAGTCATTGCTTGAAGAAATTATATGCACACATGCTCATGATGGTGACATAAACCATAACAGTGCATGTCTATTGGGATAAGCAGAGAACGTCTTTATGTGGAAATACAGACAGTAACAGAGCAGCTATTCAGTCATTGTCTCGAGGAGTCTATTCAGTAAGCTTTGATTGTGAGTAATTGTATGTGGTTGCTGCAGCTGCTGTGTCAGGAATATTATGATGCTGCAGTGCATTGTGGTTACTGCTAGCCTTGCTGCCATGACAGTACTGTGGTCAGAAGTCCCACATGCCCAGTGGTGCATTCATTATTTACACCTAATCTTTAATTAATATACTTTGTGCCCCTGGACAAAAAGATAAAGGACAATACACTTGCAAAGTTCCCTATTTTAATTAAGGATTAGTGTAATTAAAAATCACTCACGTAATATACAGATCAATCCTTAAGCAATAGGTGGTACCGTATCTCTCTACCATTTATTATCCTTTGTAACCTTCCATCCTCTTCAAAGAGCTTTAAATGATACCCATTTACAGTAATTTGTTACTGTCTAGAATATGTTACTGATTGTGAGTCAAAATAATTTCTGGCCGGGCATGCTGAGATAAAGCATAGTCCTCTGATCCATAAAACCAGATACTCAGTGAGTAAAGACAAGTTGGTCTTACAGAAAGATATTGTCCTTACTAAGTGTGTCCAATTTTTGAAGAATATTTGAATGTTAAATGTCCACAAATCTGGTTTTGGCATAGTTCCACTAGTTGCTGTTCTGTCCAGTCCAACTTTTCAGTGCCTATGGCTTCTATGGTAGTTTAAGGACGATGGGGAAACAGAAAACCATATAACATCATGATTTCAGAATTTAGGTATTGCCTTTGCACCCTTTCTTAGTTCATAGGAAGAGTGTTTGTCCTCATCTAGGCTCAACATCTTGGGCCTAAAATTCCTCAATACGAATACAAAGCCTCGTTGTGAAACTTTTAAGATAGCCACATTCTGAGAAGATGCTTGCCATGTTGCTTTAAAACTGAATTTGACAGTCATGCTATGTCTCTATTTATTATTCCATGTTTAACATTGTCATATAACATTACAAGCACCAAGCAGTGATATGGTATTTCACTTTTTGAAGCTGTGTTTTAAAAATCTATTGGGTGAAAAAGGTTATGATCAATAATCCTCCATCAGCCTTACTGATCATTATTCTCTCAGTTTTGTTTCGCAACAAAAATCAATACTTGTGTACTTGAGAAATAGAAGGAGTGCAGTAATGGGTGTCTTGTCTTTATGTTAAAAATGGTAAGAATAAGATGTGTGCAGGGTTAAGGTTTCTGTGAAAATCAATGGTGTGTTGGTAACTGTCTTCTGTAATGACACTTCTGCCATAATAAGGACTGGCTTGAAGAGCTGTAATGTAGTCAAAGTAACCTGACAAGCCAGAACATTTGAAACACAGAATCATCTTGAAAAGTATATCATGAAGCTGTCTAAAAAAGAGGGTAGTAGTTTTGAAAAACAGATTATCATTTAAGCGACTGGATGAACCAGTTACCGTGTTCTGTCATAAGTCAACTTAGGTCAGTCAGATAAACAGAGGTCATAGGTGACTTCAAACCTGAATAAAACTCTCTTTTTTTTTTTTTTAAAGCAAGAAAAGCCTCAAATGTTGTCCTTTCCATCTATGGGGTTGTTTTGACACAGCAGGGTTGGGTTAAGGACAAGACCTATCTGATTTGGTTGAATCTTCCACCCACAAAATGGGTTAAAATAAGGTAACTGCAGAGTCAAGGCTACCAAATAGTGCTTTATCTACTGCAAACTAAAGTTTATAACACAGCAAATGCTGAATGAAGACGACTTATATCCAGAAATTGGAGTGAACAAACAGGTAACTCTAAAGCAGGGGACTCAAACTCCAGTCCTTCAGGAACTGCATGTCTTTGATGTGTCTCTGCTTGAGCACAACTGAAACAAATAAATAGATGGCCGTCAGCTTGTTATCTAGGTCTGCACAAGTCTGTTAATGATCCATTTATTTGAATCAGTTGTGCTGAAGCAGGGAAACATCTAAGACATGCCAGCCAGGGGCCCAGGACTGGAGTTTGAGACCACTGCTCTAAATGTTGATTTACTATACAAATTTGGAAGACAAAAATGCACAGCACTGGGTCTCTGAGAAAGGTAAACTAAAAAAAAAAGAAAAGAAAAGGGAAAAATTCTTGACACCTAAAACATCCACAGGGACAAAAAAAAAATATGTTGTGAATTAATATTGTACAAAAAAAAAAGTGAATTGTAATGAATTGAGGTATGAAGCTACTGCGTTGTGAATCCTGAGCAAGTGTGCCTCTGCTCAACTTGACACTCTCATTCACTCAGACAGACTGACAGGGGAAAATAAATAAGAGATACAGCAGTGATAGAATGAGGAGTACCAAAAGGAAGTGGAAGCATTGCTTTAGCATCTAGCATCGATTGATAGACAGATACTATATTGATTCTGAGAGGGAATTTGTTTTATCACAGCAGTAGACACCTATCACATACATAAGAGCTATAAAAAAGCTGCATAATGAAACATTGAAAAAAAAAGTGGAAATTGTGTACATTTGTGAAAAGTTAAGTTAAAATTAAGTAAATGAATGCTATATATACAGTGGGTAGTGTTGATTGTATGGTTGTAGGATGGATGAAAAAGTCACGTTTAAAGATGTGGGAAGTAATGTAGAATGTAATGTAGAACCTCTCCCACGTGGGTGAATTATTATAAAGGGTTATTGCTGATGGGAGGAATGATTTCCTGAACCGTTCTCTGTGACAGCAGAGCTGCAGCAGTCTAATCGAAAAAGAGCCCCACCACATGACACACTGTTCCTCCAGTGTGTCATGTGGTGGGTGGGATTGACTGTGGATGATGGAGACCAGTTTATCCAGACACATTCTCTCTCTAACTGTCTCCGGTGTTTCCAGGTTGTGGCCGGTGATTTTTTTCCAGTCATGTGGATGAGTTTGTTGATACAGGTGGAATCTGTGCTGCTGCCCCAGCACACCACAGCATACATAGCTGCACTGGCATCCACTGACTGGTAGAACATTCCCAGGATCTTGCTGCATACATTGAAGGATCAGAGCTTCCTCAGGAAGTAAAGTCTTCTCATCTCTTTTTTGTACACTCAATCTGTGTTTGTCCTCCAGTCCAGTCTGTTGTCCAAGTATCTGTAGCTGTCTGCCACATCAACCTCCTCCCCAGGATCCTGATGGGCTGGTGAGCAGGCTTCATTCTCCTGAAATCGATCACCATCTCCTTTGTTTTCTTTACATTTAAGAGGAGATGGTTCCCACTGCTCCAGTCCACAGAACTGTCCACCAGCTCTCTGTACTCCGTCTCTTGTCCACTTCTGATGCACCTGACTAAGGGAAATTAAATTGTAGCAGTAACTGTCATGATTTAAGTCTCTTCAAATGATTCATTATAGATAGTAATTGCTATAGGTGGGAAAGATTGCCTGTACTGTATCTCCGGTGTTGCAGTAGATCTGAAGAAGCCTCTCTGAAGACATTCTGATGCTGAATCATAGACCATCTTCAGGGTTGTCCATAATATTCTTTATTTTATGAAGTATCCTCCTTTGCAAATTTAGCTCAAGAGGCTTCAGAACAATCCCAAGTACAGAGCCAGCATTCTTCATTCTGTTCAGTGTCTTTAAGTTACTGGTCCTGATGCTGCTCCCCCAACAGGTGACAGCAGATAGGATTGCACTCTCCACAACAGACTAATAGAAGATACTGTATGCAACATCCTGCCACAAACACTGATGGACATAAGCTTTCTTAAGGACTAAACTAAAATACAATGATAAGTCTGTCTTTTAGACTCCAATTTATTACAGCAGCTCTTTATGAGCTCCTGAGAGCAGTTTTTTCCCCCCTTTTTTTGGATTTTAGCAAATAGAAAAAAAAGAAAGTATTTTAAATCTAATATCTACTAACCGCTTTGGCGGTTGCTGAGGCAAAAACTCGGACATGGGAGGAGTTTGGAGAGGCCATGGAGAACGACTTCCGAACGGCTTCGAAGAGATTCTGGTCCACCATCCGGCGTCTCAGGAGGGGGAAGCAGTGCTCCATCAACACTGTATACAGTGGGGATGGGGAGCTGTTGACCTCGACTCGGGACGTTGTAGATCGGTGGGGGGAATACTTCGAAGACCTCCTCAATCCCGCCGACATGTCTTCCAATGAGGAAGCAGAGTCTGGGGACTCAGGGGTGGACTCTCCTATCTCTGGGGCTGAGGTTGCCGAGGTGGTTAAAAAGCTCCTCGGTGGCAGGGCCCCGGGTGTGGATGAGATCCGCCCGGAGTTCCTCAAGGCTCTGGATGCTGAGGGGCTGTCTTGGTTGACACGCCTCTGCAGCATCGCGTGGACGTCGGGGACAGTACCCCTGGATTGGCAGACTGGGGTGGTGGTCCCCCTCTTTAAAAAGGGGGACCGGAGGGTGTGTTCCAACTACAGGGGGATCACACTCCTCAGCCTCCCTGGGAAGGTCTATTCAGGGGTCCTGGAGAGGAGGGTCCGTCGGATAGTCGAATCTCGGATTGAGGAGGAGCAGTGTGGTTTTCGTCCCGGCCGTGGAACGGTGGACCAGCTCTACACCCTCTTCAGGGTCTTGGAGGGGGCATGGGAGTTCGCCCAACCAGTCTACATGTGTTTTGTGGACTTGGAGAAGGCGTTCGACCGTGTTCCCCGGGGATTCCTGTGGGGGGTGCTTCGGGAGTATGGGGTGCCGGACTCCCTTGTACGGGCTGTCCGGTCCCTGTACGACCGGTGCCAGAGTTTGGTCCGCATTGCCGGCAGTAAGTCGGATTCGTTTCCAGTGAGGGTTGGACTCCGCCAAGGCTGCCCTTTGTCACCGATTCTGTTCATTACTTTTATGGACAGAATTTCTAGGCGCAGTCGAGGTGTCGAGGGGATCCGGTTCGGTGGCCTCAGGATTGGGTCTCTCTGCTATTTGCAGATGATGTGGTTCTGTTGGCTTCATCGAGCCGTGATCTACAGCTCTCGCTGGAGCGATTCGCAGCCGGTTGTGAAGCGGCTGGGATGAGAATCAGCACCTCCAAATCCGAGACCATGGTCCTCAGCCGGAAAAGGGTGGAGTGCCCTCTCCGGGTTGGGGATGAGGTCCTTCCCCAAGTGGAGGAGTTTAAGTATCTCGGGATCTTGTTCACGAGTGAGGGAAGGATGGAGCGGGAGATCGACAGATGGATCGGTGCGGCATCTGCAGTGATGCGGGTGCTGCGCCGGTCTGTTGTGGTGAAGAAGGATTTGAGTCGGAAGGCGAAGCTCTCACTTTACCGGTCGATCTACGTTCCCACCCTCACCTATGGTCATGAGCTTTGGGTAGTGACCGAAAGAACAAGATCGTGGATACAAGCGGCTGAAATGAGCTTCCTTCGCAGGGTGGCCGGGCTCTCCCTTAGAGATAGGGTGAGAAGCTCGGTCATCCGGGAGGGGCTCAGAGTAGAACCGCTGCTCCTCCGCATCGAGAGGAGCCAGATGAGGTGGCTCGGGCATCTGGTTAGGATGCCTCCTGGGCGCCTCCCTGGTGAGGTGTTCCGGGCACGGCCCACTGGGAGGAGACCCCGGGGAAGACCCAGGACACGCTGGAGGGAC
Organism: Hirundichthys speculiger; assembly: GCA_018398805.1. Lineage (NCBI taxonomy): Eukaryota > Metazoa > Chordata > Actinopteri > Beloniformes > Exocoetidae > Hirundichthys > Hirundichthys speculiger. Next base: position 1,339,826 of record JAGFBZ010002358.1, on the reverse strand, counting down.
TATGTCTCTCGGCTGGCCTGGGAACGCCTTGGGATCCCCCCAGAGGAGCTGGAGGAAGTGGCCGGGGAGAGGGGGGTCTGGGCTTCCTTACTCCGGCTGATGCCCCCGCGACCCGACCTCGGATAAGCGGAAGAAGACGGTACGGTACGGTATCTACTAAATGATGGACCTAAAATCCATAACATTGGAGTAAATCCAGTAACTGACAGGGAAATTATGGCTTCAAAAAAAAGCATTTGCTTTTTATTTGTATAGCAGATGTCATGTAAAAGACAGTTCAAGGTGCTTTGCATAAAACATTAAAAGCATTAAAGAGTACAGTCATGGCTAAGGGGTTTGAGAATTACACAAATATTATATTTTCACAAAGTCTGCTCTTTCAGTTTCTATGATGGCAATTTGCATATACTCCAGAATGTTATGAGGAGTGATCAGCTCAACTGCAATTAATTGCAAAGTCCATCTTTGCCTTGAAAATAAACTTGATCACCAAAAACACATTTCCACTGCATTTCAGCCCTGCCACAAAAGGACCAGCTAACATGAATAAAATGACACACAGGTGTCACACACATGAACGCAGGTGTGGGTGATGATGAGGACAAAGCTGGAGCTCAATCTGTCATGGATGAGTGGCTGGACACTTTAAAAGGAAGATGGTGCATGTCACCATTGTTCTTCATCTTTTAACCACGGTTACCTGCAAGGAAACACGTGCAGTCATCATCGCATTGCATAAAAAGGGCCTAACAGGGAGGTTTATAGCAGCGAGTAAGATTGCACCTTAGTCAGCCATCTATCGAATTATCAAGAACTTAAAGGAGAGAGGTTCAACTGTTGCCAAAGAGGCTCCAGGGTGCCCAAGAAAGTCCAGCAAGTGCCAGGACGGTCCCCTGAAGGTGCTTCAGCTGCGGGTGTCACACACATGAACACAGGGGTGGGTGATGATAAGGACAAAGCTGGAGATCAGTCTGTCCTGATTGAGTGGCTGGACACTTTAAAAGGAAGATGGTGCATGACACCCTTGTTCCTCATCTTTTAACCACGGTTACCTGCAAGGAAACACGTGCAGTCATCATTGCATTGCACAAAAAGGGCCTAACAGGGAGGTTTATAGCAGCGAGTGAGAGTGCACCTCAGTCAACCATCTATCGAATGATCAAGAACTTCAAGGAGAGAGGTTCAATTGTTGCCAAACAGGCTCCAGGGCGCCCAAGAAAGTCCAGCAAGCGCCAGGACCGTCTCCTGAAGGTGCTTCAGCTGCGGGATCTGGCCACCACCAGTGCAGAACTTGCTCAGGAATGGCAGCAGGCAGGTGTGAGGGCATCTGCACGCACAGTGACGCGAAGAATTTTTGAGGAAGGCCTAGGGTCAAGGAGGGCAGCAAAGAAGCCACTTCTCTCAGTAAAAACATTAGGGACAGACTGGTATTCTACAGAAGGTACAGGGACTGGACTGCTGAGGACTGGGGTAAAGTCATTTTCTCTGATGAATCCCCTTTCCGATTGTTTGGGGCATCTGGAAGAAGGCTTGTTCGGAGGAGACGAGGTGAGCGCTACCATCAGTCCAGTCTCATGCCAACAGTGGAGCATCCAGAGACCATTTATGTGTGGGGTTGCTTTTTGGTTAAGGGAGTGGGATCTCTCACAATCTTGCCTAAAAGCACAGACATGAATAAAGAATGGTACCAGAACGTCCTCCGAGAGCAACTACTCCCAACCATCCAAGGGCAGTTTGGTGATGAAGAATGCCTTTTCCAGTATGATGGAGCACTTTGCCATAAAGCAAAAGTCATAATGAAATGGCTCGGGGAACAAAACATTAAGATTTTGGGCCCTTGGCCAGGAAACTCCCCGGATCTTAATCCCATTGAGAACTTGTGGTCAATCCTCAAGAGGCGGGTGGACAATCAAAAACCCACAAATTCTGTAAAACTCAAAGTATTGATTATGCAGGAATGGACTGCCATCAGTCAGGATTTGGTCCATAATTTGATTAACAGCATGCCAGGGAGAATTGCAGAGATCTTAAAAAAGAAGGGTCAGCACTGCAAATATTGACTTATTGCATGAATAATGTGTAATTCTCAAAAAAAGCTTTTGAAACTGATGAAATGCTTCTAATTGTATTTCATTATAACAAAAAAAACACCTGACGAAAACATATAGAAATCTTGAAGCAGCAGACTTTGTGAAAATGTAATATTTGTGTAATTCTCAAAATGTTTGGCTATGACTGTACATTAAAACAGGAAGGAAATAATAAAATAAAATATTAAAAAGCAAAAAGTTAATCAACAGCTGTTTTTGATTTAAAAAAACGAGGAATTAAAAATGTAGATAAAATGCAAGAAAGAAAAGTTAATTGTTTTGGTAAGAGCTAACAAATAGAAAAGTTTTTAACCTTGATTTAAAACTGCTGAGATTCAGCAGACCTGCAGTTTACTGGGAGTTTGTTCCACATGTGAGGATCATAAAAACTGAACGCTGCCTCTCTGTGTTTAGTTCTGACTCTGGGAACAGAAAGTAGACTTGACCCTGATGACCTGAGGGATCTGGTGGGTTCATAATGAACCAGAAGATCCTGAATGTATTTTGGCCCTAAACCATTCAGTGCTTTGTAAACTAACAGCAGGATTTTGAAGTCAATTCTTTGACAAACAGGAAGCCAGTGTAAAGATCTGAGGACTGGAGTTATATGATCCACTTTCTTGGTGTTAGTGAGGACTGGAGCAGCAGCGTTCTGGACAAACTGCAGCTGTCTGGTCTTTTTTAGGGAGACCTGTCAGGACAGCGTTACAGTAGTCTAGTCTACTGAAGATAAATGCATGGACAAGTTTTTCTAAATCCTGCAGAGACATCAGTCTTTAAGTGATAACAGGCCGACTTTGCGACTGTCTAAATATGACTACTGAAGTTCAGGTCTGAGTCCATGACTGCACCAAGGTTTCTGGCTTTGTTTTTGGTTTCTAACTTAGCTCTTTGAAGCTAAGTGCTTTCTTTAAATCTTTCTTTCTTGGCTCCAAAAACTATTATTTCAGTTTTCTCTTCATTTAACTGAAGGAAGTTCTGACACATCCACTCTCTAATTTGACCAACACACACACATCCACACACATTAATTTGATCATTAGATATCAAAAGTCCAATCACCTCTCACTCACAACATGGTGCAATACTTCAGGATGACTTTATAGGGGAGTTCTATGTAGGGAATGATGAAGTGAACTCTTCAGCAGAATTAACTCCAGCAGTGTTATTTTTGTCTGTGCTGTTCATTTTGTCATTGCTGGGGGAAAAATAAAACATAGTGAATAAAAAAAACAATAAAACATCGCTGAGGGCTAATCTATGGGTTGTGTACTACTTTTCATGATGCATTGTGGGATTTACTGAGTGCCTTATATAGGGCAGTGATCTTTAATCCGGGTCCTCAGGACCCGCTGTCCTGCTCAAACATACCAGGCTCAAATGAGCGGGTCACTTAGCTTTAGACCTGAAGGACAAGCTAGTGGCGATTCAATCAGGTATATTTGACACATTTAAAACATGTAGAGCACTAGCTCCTAAGGACCCGGACTGAAGTACTCTCAAATAGGGTAAAGCAGTTTTCACTACATTTTTGAACAGTACTACACAGAATTTAAAAAATTTAAAACAGCAAGGGACAAGAATGTAAACCTAAAAAGACTAAAAAAAAAACAACATAAGAAATGTAGAAACTTAAGTTAACAGCATCAAGAAAACTTTTTGAAGTCATAAAAATTGCACTTGTGTATCAGTAGAAGGCTGTTTGGTATCATTTTATCACAGTGCCAGTGTTGGTTCATCACATTTGTCAGTCATTAGTGTGTCAAACAAGCACAACTCTGTATTAATGGATGCTAATATAAGTCTTACATGACAAATGCATACTGCATGTGTCCTATTTAGTCGATTTCCAATAAAAAAAAAAAAAAAAATCCCACACACCAGGCCCAGTGATGTACAACACAGCTTGACATTGTATGATCTAATATTTATCTTTTAGAGGTTTTTTTCCCTCCTCTCCTCCTCTGTGTGCACAAACTGTGAGTCTCATTAATATGACCATGATTTATGGATCAGAGATTGCTCTGGAAAATGTGCAGTCCCATGGAAGATGACTGGTTTCACATGTGTAATGAGAAGGTTTATACACTGTATGCCATGCTTATTAAGAAAAAATGAATGTGTTTAACTACTTAGTAAATCCTTGAATGCCTGTGACAAAATGCCTCAGTGATCAAGGTTACTGAATCCTTTTTACTCAAGAAAATACACGTCTGATTGATAAAGTTTTATCTGAACTTCACAGTAGTTGAGAATAATTGATTATCTTTTCTGGTGTGATAATTATTTTTTATTTAATAACTGTTCTCCCTGCAGTTAATTGGTGCTCGTTTTGGGTATGAGTAGGAGAGCTAAAACTAAATGAGCCCTCTTTTCTTTTTAAAGTATAATTTTTCAGTTTTTAAGGAGCAATCAGCTGCCAGACTTATAGAATCCAAGATCAAGATTTCCGAAGATCAAACAAATAAACAACATTAACTTCAGAGACAATATGTAATCATACATAATGAGATCATGAAATACTTTGTCATTTTTCTAATATGCAGTTGTAATTGTTATGAAGTAACTTCCTTTAGGAAGTTATTTCAAATGCTTCTTCATTTTCAGTTTTTCAAATATGGAATAAATTTGTATTGAAAAATGAATAATAACCATAGATAAAAACGAACCTGACCTAAACTAGTCTAATGCATGCTTTGCTGTTCCTCCGAAAGTTGCAATAAGTTAATACAGAATCACTCATAGAATGCATGGCTCAGAAACAGTTTTTAATTTTGTCTTTTATCTGCAGTGTTGCATTAAGCATTCCAGTGAGCACAAGAAAGATAATTAGTAATTGGAAACCTCTGCTCGTTAAGGGCTCAAACTCTATGGAAACACTTCATCATTTCCATCCGTTATACTTCCGATGACTGTTGACCAAAGGGCAGGCAATGATATATTCAACCATGTCACAATCTCACCCTTTCACAGACCCATTATGAGTGAGTATTCCTCTGAGTCTCCACTTTCTCCCTCCTCACTCCCAAACACACTCACACATACACCGACAGAGATGCACACTTAAACCAAGCTTGCCTAAATGTGGCTCTCCATCACACCTGCCACCTAACAGGTCCCAGGTTTCTGCTGCTGGCACAGTGTCCACCCCTAGAGTCCACAAAGAAGCCCTCTAAAAATCAACAATTTCAACAGAATGTCACCGTGAGCCTGCACACTTTTACAACAATTAGTGCAGCACATTATCTGAGCTCTAGAGCCTCTGGTTCTGCACTGGATGACACGTTAGGAAAGCTGTATGTTGCATATGAGACATCTGGTTATCTAAAGCAAAATTATTGGTAAAAGCTAAGAAAAGCAGAAAACAAGAAAAGTTTTTATATAGTTATTTTAACTGTAATAATTTTATCAATTCTTTTTTGTTTGAATTGCTCTTATGCCATGTAATGCATTTCAAATGTAATTAACGCACAAAATGCCTGACAGCACCGAGTGATTTTTGAATACCAGTGTGCTTTTTATGGCTTGTTATTGATAACAATATTTGAAAACAAATTAATTTAGTAATTACATTATGAGCAAACACCATTTGGTGTCTATTTGGTTTCGAGTGCTTGTACTCCAGGCAGTTAAAGAATAAAATAGATTCAACAAAATAAGTTTAAAAATAATCTTTAATATTTAATTCTCATAAAACCTATAAAACTCATTTGTGTTTATATTATAAACCCTGAGCAACTAATTAATAACTCAGACCTTTGTTTATGTAATTGCTTTCATTCTTCTTTCTGTATGTTCTTAACGCTCAACATGGACAAGGCTTTTTTAAGATTGGCTCACTTATTATGAACAACGCCTTTAATTATGTCACTTACTGGAATGACTAACCCTGAGGGGAAACTAGCAGCGATACAATCATCCCGCAGAGGCCATGAATTTAATGAGTGAGGCCTTTGTTCAGAGTGCCATCCACTAATCAAACAGATCTAAAGAGACAAGCTATCAGAGCTAAGCTCAGTAGATGACAGTGATTGATTGATTATATCCTGATCAGCGGTCAGGCAATTAATCAACATTATGCATTTCAGTAGTTACTGAAAATGGAAAACTTGTTTTCTTTCATGTGGGGAAGATGTGGAGTCAAATGGTTCAGTAAGTCATGATTAGCTTTGGATGCATCGGATATAAATAAGCAGCGTACTGTGCACAAGTCTCAGGCTTGGGATGAGGAAAAGCTGTAAAGTAAGAAGGCTTTTAAAATTTGAAGCAGCACAAAGGAATCTTTGCAGTTTTTAGCATAAAGTCCCCATGTAGTTGTAGAGGTTAACTCACTTTTAGAACACTTTCTAAAATTTACTTCTGCTTGGTCTGTAGCTTGGTCACTCGCTCATTTGTGTTTGGCTGGTTTTGTCTGACAGCAGGAAAAGGAGACTAGACCAGACTTCATAAACGTATGCAAATATTCATTCAGATGAAAATGAACCTGATGTTTTAATGTAAACAAAAGTTCTTTGGGCTTTTTTTACTGTTTATTTATAGCAATTTACAAACTGCAGAATGGGTTAGAAGAAAAAAAAAAACATCTAAATCAAACCAATACTTGATATGACCATTCTTTGCTTTCAAAAGAGCATCAATTATTCTACAGAATGTAGTGTCCGAATATCTTTGCCTTTTGTGATTTTTCAATGGTAATCTTGATATGAATAATTATGTATTTGGATTGCATTTTATTTGTACCATTTCGTATTCCTTCAGGATAGAGAGGCAGCATTACAAGGCCACTCTTTAGACATACAATGGGTAATGTTAATATTAAGTTTTTTAATTTTAATTTTTTTTATTTTGAGTCACATGTTGTATGCCTTCAGGACATGTTTTATGCCTCTATTATGAGTGTACTGTATATATGCAAATGGAATGTTGTACACGGAGAGACAACAATCGCGCGATTTGAGATGCTAATGACCATCAGTTTTATAAGTCAGGTGAAAACTGAGTCACTGACCAGAAACCAAATGAGCTGTGAAGAGAACTGGGTGAGGAAGGGCCAAACTTTGCCACCAAGGTGAGGTTGTGGAAGACAGTTTCATGCCACAGGTCATACACCATAACAAGACTGAGCACAGCAACTTGACACAAGGTAGTTATACTACCTCAGCTAGGTCTCTGCCTGACAAAGATTTCAAAGCAGACAGGGGTGTCGGGATGTGCTGTTCATGTTGCAGGATGACAGCATTTCACCTATATTAGACCTTCCTTAGCAGCTCCTGAAGGTACCTCTCCAGCCCCATGCTGATTGATGATTATATCCACCTGTGCCTCACTGTACTTAAGCTCCTCTCAGACGTTCCCTGGTTGCCAGATTGTTTGTGTTTTCTTAGCAACTTTCCAGCCATTTCCAGGTGTTCCTGGGCCTGCAACCCTGAACACCTGCTCTGTTCTTTTAACACTGAACTTGTCTGACTCTCCACATAATTGTTTACTCTGACTCTCTGTGTGCTGAACCTCATCCGCATTCTGGCCCTGAGCCTGCCTGACCTGCCGCGGATACAGATCTTTTAATGAGTTTTTATGTGTACTGAACCTAACGTAACTTCAAACCATGAGCCTGGCTAGGCCTCTATTTGTGAAGTTGTGGATTTATGAATCCTCTGACTGTGAGCGTGTTCAAGCCCTTACTGATCTGTTTATTTTACAAGCCTGTTTTTGTCTTGAGTCTACTAAATTGTGCAGGACATTGAACTCATTTCTGTGCTTCACCAACACCTATCCAATCTCCAGGAGTTCAACTGAGTTTGACACCATTCACCTTCAAGCTTTCAGAGGGTGCTAGATTTCTCATACCAGGAAACACTCACCCTCAACAACAGCTCTACCTTCTTTCTGATGGATTCTCTTCCTGGCGCCTTCCCTGAAGATATCTCTGAAGAGCGCTCCTTCACATCAGTGGACTCCAAAACTCAATTTTCATCACAAGGAGACATTGGGATATAGTTATTCAATTTGACTTTACTTTAATATCATCTACTACAGCACAAATCATATATAGGTGTTTTTCAGAGACCCAGAGCATGACTCACAAGCAAAAATTAACTGTAGCTAATATCAAATCTTAAAGAAACAATGGCAAGTAAAAAACAACTCCCCTAGCGGGAGAAAAACCTTTCAGCCAAACAGTGGCAAGGAAAAACTCCCCTTTAGGAGGGAAGAAACCTTGAGCATTACCTGGCCTGTAAAAGGGGACCTTCCTGCTGAAGGTCATCTGGGTAAAGTAAGAAAAGAGAAGGGAGAGAGGACAGAAAGATGAGAGGTGCAAATTTATTGGCCAATTTATATAGGACAAAATATATTGGTAGTAATTATTATGACTAGCATATTGTAAGCACATGCACTACAGAAATGACTATATAAACAGATATAGGCAGCAACACTACCTATACAGTGTTGTGTGGGCGGAGTGTCAGACTGCAGCTCACTTATTATGAACATAAGTGAAACTCTGGCTCGGAAAACTCTGGCCCGCAACATACAGAAAAAGAAAAAGGAGGGTAGAGGGGTACAGGAAAACATGAAAAACGTCATAAACAATGAAGGGAAGTTACATTTATGAGGTGCTCTAATTAACTATGGATACAGCTGACGGAAGAAGAGGAAAGGAGGGGAGAAAAAGAGGAGTGAGGACACTACTCAGCGGATCTTGTTAGTGTCGCCCTGCAGTGCAGAACTATAGCAGCATAGCTATGACCAGGCTATGCTTAAGAAAAGCCTGCTCTGGTCTTGGTTTCTTCAGCCCTAAAGCAGTCTTGTTTAGACAAACTATAGGCATTAGTAAATAGTTCAATTTAAAAAACCTTTAAGCCAAACAGTGGCAAGGACAAACTCCACTCCAATCAGAAATGTTTTAAGTAGGGATGTCCCGATCACATTATTTGGGTCCCGATCCGATTCCAATCTTTTAATTTTGATGATTGGACAATTCACAATTTTTCCCAATCCGATTTCACTTTTTCTGAGTGGGCAAACAGAGTTTAACTTCCCATGCATTTTATTTCCTGTGTACATTAATAAATAGACCTGCATCCAAGCTGAGATTAATAGCTTTTATTATCTCATAAAATAAACAATAACTTATTTAAACACTCTTCTTTCTTTCTTTTTTCTTTGGGAGAATTATTATAAAGCACATTTAGTGATAGAACAGTGACTGTTCAACAGTCTCAGTACTAAAGAACACAGCACTTCCATTTAAATAGCAGCAGGTAAACTTGGCTAGCAGTTTAAGGCAATGAAAACACTAGCAGAAGTCTTTGCAATCAATGAAATCACATCAGAATAAAAATAACATAAAATATTAACTTAAAAAATGTTGTGCCAAATAAAGCTGCCATTTTCTCCTATTATTCTCCACCTACTGCATTCACTTCAAAGTGTAGTGAAGGTTCTTATTAATGAACACCAACATCTGTACCATCTCAGGTGACAACTAGGGATGTCCCGATCAGGATTTTTTGGCTGGATCCGATTCAGAGTCATTTGATTTTGAGTGTCTGCCGATACCGAGTCCCGATCCGATACTTTCATAACACATTAAAAAAAAAAGAACAAATACAGAATAAACAGATCCAGGTTGTCTCCCATTTCTATTTTATTTTTTAACACTTAAACAGTGCACTTCTTTTTGAGGTAGCTTCAACAATTAAGTAATAACAAATAGTGCACCAGTATAACAGAACTTCTATGAAGTAGCTTGAACGATCAAGTACAGTACAAGTATTAACTAGTAAAAAAAAATGTTACTAGATTTTCCTCGCGGTAGCCAGGGTGTCTATCACGCTGTGCTGAGAAAGCAAGCCCTCATGCACGCAAAGTTGACAAGAATGTACAACACAACTCACACTCCGCACCCCCATCTTACTCATAGCTTTCTTCATATTAGCAGCGTTGTCGCGCAAAATTACGTGAACCCGTTGCTTGTTGATACCCAGGTTGTTTCGCATTGTCTCCATAGTCTGTTTGATGCGCTCTGCTGTGTGGGATCCGTGAAATTCTAGGGCACGCAGGGTCACACGGCGTAAAACAAAACTAGAGTCGTGCGACTAAGCAGTGAGGCTTAAGAGGGACATCAGAGCCACAGACGAACTCCAGACGTCTGTGGTGAACGAAATGAATGTCGTGTCTGATAACAAGTGTAGTTTTCTGTCGTCAGAAGAAGTTTGGAGATCTCCTGGAGAAGATGATATGATTTTTCTTTTCTCAATCTCTTCTCTCTGGCTTTGCTGTGTGTTAATGGCTTCAGAAAAAAGCTGCTCCAGGCCAACTTTTGAAATGCAAAAAAGATATTTATTTACAGAAAAAAGTAGGCATGAATGACAGACTTCTGCAGCAGTCTGGACCTGATGAGGAAAAGATCGAAGAACAAAGAAATACGCAGGCTCTTTATACTGTAGCCTCTGTGTAACGCCTTTCCAATCAGTTTCACAGGTGTAATCAGTCAATTTTAATGAGACCATTTCATATTCACTCCTTACTTGCTTATCTTCTTCAAACATAAATAGTACCGTCTTAAGTTTACAGTTGGAATCGATCAGAAACTCTCTAAGACAGATTCTCATTTCTTGTCTCTTTTTGGCCCTGAACTGTACTCTATTTTGCTGAAAAAGACAGGATGTGGACTAGTAGTACACACCAACATGAACCCGCTGACTCTACAGAATGCTCTTAAACTCAATGAACTTCTTTAGAGGACATGGTCAACACTTATATAACTATATATGTAAAAGATCATATTGTTCAGACACCACACAAGACAAGAAGTTTGTCCTTAACCCTCTTTTTAAGTGCTGGCAGAGCTTATTATGTTAGTGGGTTTCCTGGAAGCCTGTTTTGACATGCCTTCTCACCACTTTTTTATAGAGAAAGCTCTCACAATAAAATGTCGTGATCTGTTCATGCATTATATGCAGGTGAGAGATTTCTACTAGGGTATTATCTGTGATAATAAGCTTGAAATAAAAAATGGTGATCAAAATAGTGAGAATGAAATATATATCCGATCCGAGATCAGGATGCAACATCCGATTTCGATCAATTCTGAAACCACGTGATCGGCCTGATTCCCGATCACGAGATCGGATCGGGACAACCCTAGTTTTAAGGGTAGTTTTATTGGTGGAGGTGATGTCAGCCTTCTTAACCCTCCTTAACCCATATTTTATTCCCATTAAAGAACATATCAAATGTAGAAAGAGAGACATTTGACCATGTCATGGAAAATATTACCCCATTTTGACTTTGACAGCAACACATCTCAAAAAAGTTGGAACAGGAGCAACAAAAGGCTCGAAAATTAACTAATACAAATAAAAATCAAATGGAGGAGCATTTGAGAACTAATTAGGTTAATAGACAGCAGGTCATTAACATAACTGCTTATAAAAGGAGCCTTTCAGTGACGCAGAGCCTTTGAAATGTAAAGATGGGCAGATGTTCACTAATCTTCATCAAACTGCATTTATAAATTATGGAGCGATTTCAGAAAAATGTTCTTTCATGTAAAATTGAAAATAACTTTAAAGATCTCACCATCTACAGTATATAATATCATCAAAAGGTTCAGAAAATCAGGAGGAGTGCCTTTTTGCATGGGACAAGACTGAAAGTCAAAACTGGATGTGTGTGATCTTCAGGCAATCACTGCATTAAAAACAGGCTTCATGATTCCCTACTGAACATCACTACATGGACTCAGGAACGCTTCCAGAAACCACAGACTGTGAACACATTTCACAGTCCAATCCACAAATGCAAATTAAAACTGTATCATGCAAAGAAGAATCCATATGTAACATGATCCAGAAACACCATTGTCTTCTCTGAACCAAAGCTCATCTAAAATGGTTTGAGGCAAAATGGAAAACTTTCCTGTGGTCAGATGAACCACGATTTGAAAATCTTTTTTGGAAACCATGGAGGCTGTGTCCTGCAGAAGAGGAGAGGGACCATCCTGCTTGTTATTAGCAGACAGTTCAAAATCATCCATCCCTGATGATATGGGGCTGCATTAATATGTATGGCATGGGCAGCTTACACACCTGGAAAGACACTATCAATGCTCAAGAGTGATAGAGATTTTAGAGCAACATATGCTCCCATCCAAACAGTATCTCTTCAGGGAAGGCCTTGCATATTTCAGCAAGGCAATCCTAAACCACATACTGCGTCCATTGCAACATCATGGCTTCACAGGAGAAGAGTTTGGGTACTTATTTTATTTACTTTTCACCAACAGAAAACATTCCTCTCCTAAAGCTCCAGTGACTGTTCTCCTCCTCACTTGCCAAACATTTACAGAGAGTTGTTGTTAAAAGAAGAGGGGATGCTACACCATGGTAAACATCACCCATTGAGTTGTTTGAGATGAGTTGCGGCCATAAAAGTCAAATGAGTGAATATTTTCTTTGAAATAAAAAAATACTTCAGTTTCAACATCTGGTGTGTTTCTTTTTAGATGAGAAATCAAAGCATTTTTTTAAATTTACATTTTACACAGTATCCCAACTTTTATGGAAACTGGAGTTGTTTCACATAATATCCACCCATCCATCTATCATCTATGCCCGTTTAATCCTATGGAGGGTCACAGGGATCTGCTGGAGTCTATCCCAGCTCTCTTCGGGTGAAAGGCAGGTGTACACCCTGGACAGGTCACCAGTCCATCACAGGGCCACATATAGACAAACAACCACGGACACTCACAATCATTCCTACAGGCAATTTAGAACCAACCAATTAACCTAAAATGCATGTTTTTGGACTGTTGGAGGAATCTGGGGTATCTGGAGGAAACCCACACAAGCACGGAGAGAACATGCAAACTCCACACAGAAAGACCCCTGCCGAGGTTCGAACCAGGAACCTTCTTGCTGTGGTAACAGTGGTAACCACCAAGCCGCCATGCTGCCCTGTTTAACATAATATTTAGAATAAAAACAATATAAAATGTGTACATAAATTGGGCTTTGTTTCATTTCATTAACTGAAAGCAAAGACATAAACCAAATGAAGCTGCATAAAGGGTCATCCAAGGATTTCATTAGATCTCATATTGCCATGCTTTGCATGGCAGTCATCTAAAATCCATTATTCTGTTAACATTCTTTGACACATTTCACCAGTTTTATGAACAAATCTGTTGAAAACTAATTGAAGTCACACTCCATGTCCATGTTTTTTAAAAAAAACAAAACAAAATAAAAAAACCCTTTGGCTAAACAACAAGAAAAAGGTGTGCCAGTGGTGGAACACTTCAGCTGGCAGCTCAGTCTATGGTAGCAATGATGCATACACTCCATTATAGTAGAGCCACACTATCGAGATTCTATTGCTGATGTAAAAAAATAAAAAATAAAAAATACTTGGCACTCATTTGTACAGATGATCTCTAAAAAACAATCACTCTGAAACTGAAGAAGTCAGTGTAAGTGTCTCATTGTGAATGTCCCAGGACAAATTTATGTGTATATATTAATGTCTGTCTTTTAAAGATGGAATGAGGTTGCTGAACAACAAATGCAGATGCTGGATCTGTTTCATGCATGTATCATGCATATGACTTATATCAGCTGATGGTGTTTAAACTTTGGCATTTGCACCTTTTAAAAGAACGTAATTAATTAAGTTCATCCACCGATGCAGTTGAGCACCCCCTTTAGCTTGCTGCAGTGTCAGATTATTTTCTGCTTCAGTGAGCTCCAGCATCAAATCATTATTTCCTATTAGCATCACAAGTTTTATTTGATTTCTTGGTCTTATATTAAAAATTAATGCTGTTTCATCATATTGTATACTTCACTGTGTTTTTGTAAATCATGATAATATGTTTTATCACAGTTTGTTGAGGATTTAGAAAAAAAAAATGTTAGTGTAATATTTTTTTAATAATGTTTCTTGTTAGCCTAGAATTTGGTGGAGAAATAAGAAAATTTTACACCTCCTTTTGAAAAATTGAGCTATAAAAAATATTTATCACATTTTCTAGCTTTTAATTACAAGCACTTGAGAATAAGAAAGGCCTTTGTGAATACTTTGTTCTCTAAAAGTATACAGGGATTATTTATCATAATTTTTGACTAAATTGTGTTTAGTTAAATTGATGTTCATGATGACATCCAGCAGGTGAAAAAAAAGATATTAATTTAAAATGCAAACATTCTCTTGCTTACTATGATGATAAATGTACTGTTAAAAACTACATTCTCCCAACTGCATAATATTCTCTGCTTAACACATGCTTAACACATTCAGGTGCTTGAAGAACCATCTTTAGGAGCATTAACCTCAACAAATGGTTTCCTGCATGATGTTATCAATCTCTGACATCATGGTGGAAGAATTTTGACCCATTTCTTTCTTTTTTTTTTTTTTTTTTTACAATGCTGCTTCAGTTCATTGAGGTTTGTGGCCATTTGTTTATTCACATCTCTTTGAAAGTCTCACAGGATCTTAATCTCCTGAGGTCTGGGCCCAGCTGTTCAAAGTACCGTTATCCTTAAGTGTGAGACGAAATGTTTCTCCTTAACTGTGTGTTGCACAGAATCCTTTCAAAGGGGTCTTGAGTTCAATAAAATTGTACTGGTATTTATTATATTATTAATAGTCTACTTTTCAATGGACACTGTCATTTCCTTGTACTTACACGTGGCATAACTATTATTTTATGATAATGAGTCTTACTCAGAAACAAACACAACTGTTCCTACCTTTGATAATATACTTCTATATACTAGTAATAATAATATACTATGCTTCAACCCGTTGACCTTTGTTCACAGATTTCAAAGATTTAGGGGATATTAAATCATACTCTAAAACAGTTTAAGCATGTAATGTATTACTATTATTTCTCTGCTTTATTTATGAGTGTTTTTTTTTTCAGGAATTGTTGTCACATTGTACAAAATAATTGTGTTGGTTCACCTCATCTATGTCTGGAAGAAGAGTCACATCTGTCAAGGCAAAATTTACTCATTATTAAGTAGACCAACGAATAAAAGGTTTTCATTTAAATGTAAATCAGAAGGGTGACAAATCCATTATCAGCATTTGGAAAAATACTGCTCTCCTTGCCTTCTGTGCCTTGTCTTTGACTTTGATTCCCAGGCAGGATGTTTTTTTCCCACTTCTCTTTCTGACTATGGAGATACCAGTGAGTGAAAAAAAACATCAGTGACAACAAATTACTGCCATGCACTGGTGGACAATGCTTTGAGGACTGATTCATTTAAAATTCATATTTTGATAAGTAGCCTTCTGAACAGAGGAAAACCTGCTACTTATCAGTTGTGTCCAAAGAGCTTTGTTCTTTTAAAATGTCAATCTATCTGAAATCCATTAGTCTGCTCCATTACACATCTCAATAACTTTTTATTGGTACTTGATTTTGGAAGCTTACTGTTTCAGGGTTTATAAAGGCTAATGTTTTCTTCTTTTTTCACTATAACTTATTCATTAACCCAGTCGCTTTGTAAAGCACACTCATGTTTATGGCAATGACCACAAATGAAAATTCTGATTCTGGTCAAGATTCTTGATCAACTGTCATCATTAGCATTGTGTATCACTATAAAAGGGATTATGCTACAATCACAGTGATAGTTTTTTCTTCCACTGTACTGGCCAACTACATAAAGGGTAATAGTATGCAACCAGTAAATTACAATATTGTGTCTTTAAAACTATGATGGTATCGATCCAAGAACATAATTGAAGGTCTTTGTGTTGTTAAATTGTAGTGTGTTTTCCTATAATTTATTATCATCAAGTTTGACTTCTGCTATGGATTGTAGCAGTTTTGCTGGATCACATCTTTCCACAGGTTCAACGTTCAATTGTCAAACAGCATACCATTATGAAAAATAGTCCAGGGTCCAACAGTTACATGACTTTAATGAAGGAATGATGTATTTGGAAAATATTCAAGAGCAAATTGTCTTGGTAAAGACTATTACTGAACTCCTATAACCAGTAGTAGTAGTTTAGTAATTTCAAAACAACATGTTTTTCCCTGTATCTTTTACAACTGAAATATGCACTACATGTGATTCAGAGGTTTAATTTAGGTTTTATTTCAATACAAAAAAGGTAAATCTGCTGACATCCACACACACATAAATCAAAGCAGACACATCTATGCATTTAAATCCTCTAACAAACCAGTTAAAAGAGCCCCCTAAAGGAAGACGAAAACAGTATTTTCCTTTGTCAGTGTTAATGGAATTATTGATCATTCCAGTAAAACCAACAATTACCGTATTGGCCCGGACGACTCTGATTATAAGACGACCCCTATTTTTCAAATATCATTTTGGGAAAATTAAAATATGATGAAGACAATAAGGTTATTCATAAAACAACTTTTTATTTTAAAATTTTTGTAGAAAAAAACACAGAGATGGCATTCTGCTGTATTGTTAAACATTTTATTGATTTAATCTTTTTTAGAAAGTATGGTGCCATACTTACCCAGCCAGCAATGACATGTGGGGCCCAGATGGGTTTCATGGGTTCTGTGTGGGTATGGGCTTTGGCTGGTTGAAATCAGTGGGTCCCATGTAAGTTTTGTAGTATGAGACCCACATAGGAAGCCCATATGGGCTGATTACATGGGCCCCATAAGGGACAGGCAAGGGCCCAGTGGGCATGGGTTTGAATTGGGAACATATAAATGGGTCCTATATGGTATATTTATGGGCCAAATGGGCATGGGTTTGAACTGGGAATGCATATATGGGTCCTGTATAGAACTGTTATGGGCTAAATGGGCATGGATTTTAACTGGGAATGCATATATGGGTCCTGTATAGAACTGTTATGGGCTAAATGGGCATGGGTTTGAACTGGGAATGCATATATGGGTCCTGTATAGAAATGTTATGGGCTAAATGGGCATGGATTTTAACTGGGAACGTATATATGGGTCCTGTGTAGAAATGTTATGGGCTAAATGGGCATGGGTTTGAACTGGGAATGCATATATGGGTCCTGTATAGAACTGTTATGGGCTAAATGGGCATGTATTTTAACTGGGAATGCATATATGGGTCCTGTATAGAACTGTTATGGGCTAAATGGGCATGGGTTTGAACTGGGAATGCATATATGGGTCCTGTATAGAACTGTTATGGGCTAAATGGGCATGGGTTTGAACTGGGAATGCATATATGGGTCCTGTGTAGAACTGTTATGGGCTAAATGGGCATGGGTTTGAACTGGGAACGCGTATATGGGTCCTGTGTAGAAATGTTATGGGCTAAATGGGCATGTGTTTGAACTGGGAATGCATATATGGGTCCTGCATAGAACTTTTATGGGCTAAATGAGCATGGGTTTGAACTGGGAATGCATATATGGGCCCTGCGTGGCATATTTATGGGCCAAGTGGGTATGGGTTTGAACTGGGAAGTAATTTTACAAGAAATATTCTGTAATTTTTCACAGGTTTTCCCTGTTTTTTATTAAAACAATGAAATGCCAGTAGATTTTTTAGTAATTTTAGGTTTTAAAATTACAGTTAATTAACCATAATGTAAGATTACATTAATATTACATTTTTTAATGACAATTTTCTGTATTTGTACATCTTTAACTCTAATTTTATGTCCAATTGTCTGTACGTTTTTTACAGGTTTATCACCATTTTCCATAAAACAATGTAATAACTGTAAATTAACAGATACTAGCAGTAATTTAAATATTTACCTTCAGGATTATATGTAAAAAAATAGAACAGACAAGAGTTTTAAAAATTGGGAAAGGGGACCTACAATATTCTGAGAGCTCTTAAGAAATTTTTCAAATTTATATAAGGGAGAGGGAGACTTATAGGAAAATGACACAGTGTATATAAAAGAGAGGTGGAGATGAATGATGAGGATGAGGCAAATATTGTCATATTAGTGGATGAATGGGAAGAGATAAATGAACAGCAGTGGAGAACAAGTTGCTCCTTATCTTGGACAGAACACAAGTGGAAGAACATCATAAGAGTCACACCAACACACACAAGGTGTCATGATACAAAGTGTTGGAGATTATGTGGAACTGATAAAGCGGAGTATTTCCACATGTTCTTGGGTTGTCCACCCATCGGTGTTATGCAATTTTCTATCCTTAATTTACACAAAGTCACGTGTGGGCCTTGAGGTCCTTGGCAGTCTTAGTTTGTTTGGGGTCATCCCTATGTTCCCACAGAATGAATAGAATGAAAAATGAGCTACCTATAAGGTTGAGGACTGGGTTGATTTATGTTATATGATGAAAAAAAAGATTTAAAATAATTTGGAAAAAACTTTATATATATATATATATATATATATATATATATATATATATATATATATATATATATATATATATATACACATATGTATACATATATACATACATATATATATATATATATATATAGATATATATATATATAAGTATAATACCACAAATTTCGGTGGAAGGTGTGTGTGTGTAATATGTGGTGTGTGTGCATATAATATAATAAAAATATCATATTTTTATTCTCTTTTATGTTATTTGTCACTTCTTGCAATCAAGCTATGCAGATTTTTCTGTTTAAATTTCAAATTTGGCGCCTATTTCCAGTTCGCTTCGTCCCGCCCATAACGGCCAAGTTTGAATTTTGAAGAACAAACGCTCGTGGCCTTCAATCAGGTTCATAGTGGGCATGTCATAAATCAATCACGTGAAAGACGTACAGCACACACATTGGCCGTATGATCTTCAAGGAGGACTCACGACAGAGCCACAACGGACATTGTCAACCAACGCCTTTAGAGGTAAGTGTCCCAGATAACGTATATTATTATTATTATTATTATTATTATTATTATTATTATTATTATTATTATTATTATTATTGTTGTTGTTGTGATTATTTTATTTATCAAAAGACTGAACTTTATCCTATAGCACTTAGTGTGTATGCAAATATACTTCGGTAAAATAACTCAATAATTATTTTACATTTATTGGATGTGGTCCTGTGTGACTGTTGGCGAGAGTAAAGGAGAGCAGTGGTGGACAGCAGAACCTTTGGGACTGGGTTAGGTTCGCCAGACCCAGTTGCCTATTGCGGAGGGACCTCCCGCGCTTTCGGTCAAGGCATTTTCTAACGTGGCTGATGTGTATTCATAAACGTTGTTATCCGTGATTTGAATGGGCTCAAACTGATGTATGCTGCTCTGTGTCATGTCCCACTGTTCCTGCATGAGTCCAGAATAGTGATGGGTCGGTCGCGACCGAGAGCCGGAAAAGAGTCGGCTCTTTGAAGTGAACGACGGGAGCTGGCTTGTGATCCAGAGCGATTTTTTTTAATTATTAGTCAACATGTGTGGCTGTGGCGACCAACGTCTGTGTCGACACTGAGGAGGAGGGAGGAGGGGAGCAGAGTCAACGACACTCTGCTAAGTGTGTGTGTGTGTGTGTGTGGGGGGGGGGGGGGGTGGGTGGGGGGGGTACGGTACAGACACTAGAGATGCGCGGATGGCGTATATTTTAAACCCGCAACTGCTTCTTAAAATCTCTATCCGCCCGCTATCCATTTGCAGGAACGTTTTTTCACCAATTTTCAAAACCGAACCGACCCGCCATCCTTTTTAATAATATGTAAAATATTTTTTCTTATTATTATTATTTGAGTGCTTCAACCGCAACCCGCCCGAATTTAATTAAAGTATTATTTTTTGACGAGTCATCCGCCCGATATGCGGATTATCCGCTCCGCCCGCGGGTGCACGGTTCAACCGCGCATCTCTAACAGACACCAACAGGACAAGTGTTAGACTCTGCCTCTACGCGTCAGTAACATAATAACAACACTGGAAACTCTGAACTCACAGGGCAATAGTAATCAACAGAGACATACAATGGAAAACCAGGTACATATATTTAATATATGACCGAGGATGACTCCCAGTGATAATTACTGCTAAACCCAGTGAGACACAACAAAGACTGTGGTTAATTACTGTCCTATTTCCATGGAGATGGTAAAGACAAATAACATTTTTCCACTCTATAAAACTTGAATAACATACTTCCTACCTGCTTCCTACCAGATAAACTGGCTGTCATTACCACCAGAGCTGCAGCAAGACTATGATGACTGTATAGGTAATTACATTTCTGCTACATGTTAATTTGTGAACTTTTATTAGCTTTGGACAGAGCCAGGCTGACTTTTTTTTCTCTGTTTCCCCATATGTGTGCGAACTGCTTGTATTGATGTCATGCCTGTAAAAAAAGAAGACTTTGACATGGAGAAGGTAAGAGCTTATTTCTCTGTAAAACTCAGTATATAACTGCATGAATCTATTTTGGAAAGAGAAATGTTATCAGGATCTGTGATTGACATGTATCATGTTTTAATATGAGCAAATCTTACTTTTAAGAATATAATGTTGATAGGAATAGAGTAATGTGTTGAGTGTAATCTCTAAATAGAATTTATCACTCTTTATTTCTGCTCTTCTGTCTCTCTCTTAGTTTGGAAGTAAAGTGGTCCACTGTTGGCTTTGCCAGAAATGTTCAGAGGCTTGTGGATCAGAAGACAGACCTCAGCAGCCAAGCAGGTGAACAGACAGTTTGAAATGATCTGACAAGTTTCTCATGCACAGTTTGTATTGCCCAAATTGAATGTTTTCTAAAGTTATCTTTTACATTAGTTTCATTTGCAAGAAATATTTTAAAAGTTTAATGGCCATGACCCAAGTCCAAATATTGCTGATTGCCTTCATAAGCTCCTCCTGTGCTTCACAATTGTGGAACAGAGTCTAGTTCCCAATACACATTCATTGCATTCAGAAAAATACCTCAAAATGACTAGTTATCAGCTCTCCTTAAGTTCCATGGGCAAAATAAAGATGATATTCATCAATGGCAGCGGCTGTTGATTAGATTTTGATTTACATGTTGCATAAATGCCATTCTGAGGAGAAACATTGTTTTTTTTTTTTTGGAGATGTAAGTCTGCAGAGACATAAGGGTGTGCCCACCACAGGGTTCAATTTGGCGGTTTTTTTTAGTCTATTTCAGATCCTTCTTCCTTCACATATACAGGTAAAAATAAATGAAATAATATGAAAAGATTACAAGTGAGGGGAAAAAAATAGATCAGCAAAAAAAACAGGAAATGAAAACATTGTAATAGTTGCTGTAAGCACAGCTGGACACAGTGGTCTATAACTACTGTTTATATGGAGCCATCAATATGAGCGCTATTGGCTGTCCGAGGTATAAATGTCACAAATCAAGTTTGTTTCATTTTAATAAGTTGTAAGCTTATTAAAAGCCATCAAATACATATTTAGGAAAAGTTGCGGACTGAGAGACATGTAGTAGACATGTAATTTTTATTTTTTTTGTAGGTAGGTAGTTCTTATGCTGATGTTACTTATAGATGAAATATGTTTTTGTTTCCAGTTTAGCCCTGCAATGAATGTATATGGAGAGTATATTGTAGAGCACAGGAGCAGCTGCTGAAGAAGCTGCTCAATAATTTGGACTTGCAGTATGTACAGTACAACATAAAAGTTATGATTGAAAGGATAAATATGGTGTGTAGTGTTTACTTATTGTAAACATGGCCTGTGAAAAGAGCTAAATATGCAGTGCTTTTCTGTTAATAACTATGGTCCATTTGTCCACCACCAGAAATATCTCTTCCAAATCATGTAACTATTTGAACTCCATGGTATTCAAAAATAAAAACAAGTCACAGATTTGCAAATTTTCTTTGGTCCGCACAGCCTTTTTTCTTTTAAACAATGTTTTTTTAAGGTGACATACTGATGATTAGAGTATGATTATACTGCAAATGTCATGTTTTGAAAAAAGTTGATCATAGATTGTTGCTTATGCCAGTGCAGTTCAATAGGAGGCTTTCCAGTGTTACTATCTGGTTTCTGCTACTGGGGATTGTGACTGGGGAAAAAATGGGCCAAGAGTTCAAAATATTGAAATACTCTTATTTCTCTCATTTTTTTCCACATATAAAAACTACTTTTCTGAAGTAAAACACTATATTAAACAATTATATAAGGTAACTGCTGAATACCTTACATTTAGTTTTTGTTCAGTTTACTAAAATGATTGTTTAATACCTTAAATTGACAGATATTGTGTTTAAATATGCATATTAATGTATTTTGATGTACAGTGTTTAATTTTCTGTTGTCCAATTCACTAAAATAATCAATACTGTAAATGTGCAGAAATTCCTATTTGATTAAAGGTACATATTTTGTTGATACAGTTGTCATTGTTGTTTTTTTTACTTGGGGAAACCACAATTATGCAGCAAATCAGTGTAGATGGACAGGCCGGTTTCATGTAATTACAACAAAATACTCTTCATTTATAGGGACTGGCCTTAAATGGAGCTATTTTTGATGTATTTTTAATGCATTTAGCTTGTTTTTCTACTGTTCAATTAACATTTTTAAATCTTGTAATTATTAAAAAAAAAAAACTTTTAAACCCCTTTTGGGCAGGAGGGGCCCAAATGGGTCTGGAATGAATTTCCCGGTTAAGACCCACACGAGACCCTTACAGATCCCACCTAAAACCCATCTGGGCATCCATGGCTGGCCCCCATATGGATCCCGGGTGCAAACCCACTTTAAACCCCTTTGGGTAGGTGGGGCCCAAATGGATCTGGCATGAATTGCCCGGTTAGGACCCACATAAGACTCTTAAAGAGCCCATTTAAGGCCCATCTGGGCATCCATGGCTGGCCCCCATATGGATCCCGGGTGCAAACCCATTTTAAACCCCTTTGGGCAGATGGGGCCCAAATGGGTCTGGCATGAATTGCCCGGTTAGGACCCATGCAGCACCCTTGCAGGTCCCACTTTTACTACGTCTGGGCTTCCACAGCTTGCCCCCATATGGATCCCGGGTGCAAGCCCATGATGGGGCCCACATTTACTGCCCAGAAAGCCCCCATCTGGGCCCCACATTTCATTTCTGGGCTTCCACAACTTGCCCCCATATGGATCCCGGGTGCAAGCCCATGATGGGGCCCACATTTACTGCCCAGAAAGCCCCCATCTGGGCCCCACATTTCATTTCTGGGCTTCCACAACTTGCCCCCATATGGATCCCGGGTGCAAGCCCATGATGGGGCCCACATTTACTGCCCAGAACGCCCCCATCTGGGCCCCACATTTCATTTCTGGGCTTCCACAACTTGCCCCCATATGGATCCCGGGTGCAAGCCCATGATGGGGCCCACATTTACTGCACAGAAAGCCCCCATCTGGGCCCCACATTTCATTGCTGGCTGGGTAAGGTAAGGTACATGTCACGTTTCCACGTTATTTAAGATTAAGGTATAGTACCATTTAATAAACTGTATTCTCTTAAAATCTGAGACTATGACTCAGTGAATAAGCAACAACCATGTAGTTCAATAACTGCATAACCATAAAAGTCAAGTTATATTTGGTTTCAAGAACATTAATAATTCAGTCTGTAAAAACAAATTCTGGACTGCAACAAAACTTTCTAACCCCTTTGCTTGAGACTGTAGCGTGGTTCCTCAATTTTACATCTGATCCTACTAGCATGCGTTCACCGTGATGCTCCATTGCTTACTGTTTACTTCAGTGCGGCTCCATCTGGTGGCGCAGATATGTAATGACAATAGAAACATCTAGAACTCGATTATAAGACGACCACCATTTTTGAGAATATGATTTCTAGAATAAAATATTGTCCTATGTTTGGGCCAATACTGTATATAATTTAAACAAAAGCGTTGTTCAGTGTAAGATTTTTGAAAAACAAAAATGCAGAAGATTTTGGGCTTGCTCTTGTGTTTTGGGGGCTTTTTTCTTTATTCTCTTGAGTTCTGTCTGCTTTTCTTGTGTTGCTTGTGTCCTTTTCTGTTGCTGTTACTTTACTTCCTGTTTTACTTTGAAGGTCTGTTTCTCTGTGGGTTGAGTTTTGATTTGCTTCTCTGGTCCCGTCTGTCCTGAGATCCTTTTTTAACATGTGTCTCATCAGCCCCGGTTACAAATAAAGGATTTTCACTGTCTCCTGCATTTAGATGTATGCCTGATTCCTGACAGCTGAACCTGAAAACAGGTGGCTTTCTCCTATATTGACATTACTCATTATATTCTCACTGATATTTTAACGTCCAGTTGTTTGGGAAAAAGAAGAACAAAACCAAAGTTTTGATTCAAGTTGAAGTGCTCCCAAATTCTGTGTGGATGTGCTTCCTGATATAGCTGGGCAGTATAGCTCTGAGGTATTAAAAATGAACAATTGTGAGACTTGGTGTAGGAATTTACAACCATAACACAGTAAGGAGAAGCAGTGTGTGTGTGTGTGTGTATGTGACATCTTTTGTCCAAAAATGTCTGGGATAGGCTCCAGCAGATCCTTGTGACCCTGCACAGGAATAAGCAGGTATAGATGATGGATGGTGGGTTAAACAATAAAAGTAATTACTGCGTCATAAATACTGTCACTTTCCATTGTTACTTTGGAGGAAAAAAGATACTTTAACTTAATAATTTTTAGGTTTTTTTTTGGTGAGACAACTATTCATCCTACTGTGAGTTCGTAAATCAGTTTTCCATCACGGTTTGCGTTGGCTGCATCAGTATCAGTGACATCTGAGAGTTTCAACAGACACATAGTCCTCTTTGATCTCAACTTCAAGATCAGTGTTCAGCCATCACTGATGTTCAGTCTTCAAATGCGGTCAACTCTTGATCTATATACTCACATTATAATCTGTTTAATGCTTTAAGTGATAGATGTTAACAGTGTTCCACAATTTACTCATATTGCTTCCCCAAAAAACACTTGTGCATAATCTAGAAATAGTATCCTAGATGGCACATTTGGTTTGGTCTATTTTTTTTCCCCACTTAAGACATTTAGATTATTAACAAATGGGAAATACTGCAAAAGAGGTCTTAAACTGTTAAGCAGTTCAAGTCACATTTCAAGCATTATTGAAGAAATAAAAATCTCAAATTTAAATAAAAGCAATGTGTCTCTTCTGTTCCCAAAAAAGCAAAACAAGTTCAAAGAAGAGGTGAGGTGAGATTTCCATAATTTTTTTTCATTTAAAAAAAAAAAAAAACAAGCTTCCAGCGAAAAGGCACATATTTAAAAAAAATGCATGTTTTTTGTTGTCAGTTTTCAAGGGAATCTTTACGTTGCATTTTCATTTACATTTCACACATCTCCATTTTTTTCTTAAAACACAATTAGCTGTTTCCTTTTTTTTTTGTTTGTGTTTTTTTTTTTTATATATAGATATACACAGGTATCCTTTAGATCAGTCACTCACCAGCTGGATTAGTCAGATTAATGCTCACCTTAAAACCAGAACTAAAGTCAGTTCTGGCGAGGCAAGCAATAAAAACTGTCCAGGAACATGAAAAACTAAAGCCACTACTACTAAATCCTCAACTCTATGTATGTGCTCTTGTTCTGTTTTTTTTTTTATTAGTATCAGCACTTAACATGGTGGCAAAATACATTTTCAAAGACTGCCAGATCTAATAGATGAAAAGAGACTTCCATCACTCTTGAGACTCTACAACGCTACCAGTGTTAAATGGTGAAGCTGTTATTAAAAGAACTGTGACAAACACATCAGGGATCAGAAATATTTAGGACCTGGGAGGCATCTTTGAAGTTGTTTTAGCCTGTTTGTGTTTTCAACAAAGCAGCTAAAGGTTGGCTGGGTTCAAAAGCTACATGTTGTAATTGTTAAAGCTGCAACTTTAAAACAATTTTCTGTGTCAATAGTGAAGAGCATCGCCACCTTGTTAGTCACAAGCTAATGTAGGGTATTTGTAATGAGTGTCAAGTCACTATTCCTTAGCCCAATCCTGATAATTAGTTCAGGTTGAATGAACAGCACAGCGTTGTTTGTGAATTCTCAGAGTTCACAGAGCCATCATTATCCTGCAGGCAAAAAGAGCTACATGAGAGCATTTTTTTTTTTACAAGTTTTTAAATATCTTGCTGTAAGATATTTATTTTACAACTTCCCCACCCCCACCCCGCTCAACTCCACTGATGTCTTTTAGAACATAATGAAAATGACATCTGAGGCTTCAGTGTTGGCTTTAGTGTGAGTTCCCGTAGAATTACAGTAGGATTACATACAAAGTGAACTTCACTGCTTTGATGTGCATATCTGCAGGATGTACTTTTCAGAGTTAGAAGCTTAGAATAAAAGCAAAACAAGTAATTCAAAGGGTTCGATGGTGAAATATATTTATGGTCCTTTTTTTTTCTATTTTGCTGGTGGAAATATACCACTCTGGAACATTTTGCTGAAACCCCTGAGAGCCACCTAAGACCATAATGATTCATTCATTGCATCAGTGATTCAGTTATTAATAGTGCAGATTCACTTGCACAGATCTACCACAGGAAATATCTTTAGTGAATATTTCCATATTCTCAACCATTATAAGTTTAGTTTAGAAGTTACAATTTAAATGTTATATTTGCCTCTATTATAATAAGGGTAATTTTTCTAGAGGCTTATTGTCAACAAGTTCAAATAATTGTGAATAAATAAAAACTTCTGGACCTAAGAGTAAGGGTTTAAAAATGAAGGTTTTCCTGAAGAAAACATTTTCCTTTTTCACTCTTTTAAGAAACATCTTGCAAAGCTGGTGACCATAGTAATGTATAACCTCATGCTCCTTCAAAGTTGTCATGCCCTCCTGAAAGTCTATTTCCAAGAAGCCAAAGAAAAACTATCCTCTAACATAGCATACTTTAATGCATTTTATAATGTCAACCTCACAACCTGTACAGTGCTTTGCAAGTCCAGCAGGAAGTAGAGGCCATGAAAGAAATGCGATCCCTGGTTCTGAAGGTGTCATCTGGCCCTGCACGGTTCAGCAGCAGACACACAGACTGCTCATGGCGTGAGGTTCGTACTGTAAAAGATGTCCGCCAGACACATTGGCAGCAGGAGAGACACAAATCGATTTCCTGGGAGATAGCACAGAGTGCCTTAGTGGAGGACGGCCTCTTTAGCAAAGCTCTTATTAATTAATAGTGTCTCAGGAGAGGATTACATGATCTGATTCTTGCCTCTTCATCACAGCGCAGCAGCTAATGATATCTGAGGGAGCTCTTCTGTACAGCACACCTCCAACTGGCATCGTATATGATCATTACAGTGCTGCTTGCAGCACTAATAGACCATTGTCTACCTTATCATGAGTATCATATATTTAGCTCTGTGTCATGTGTTTCTATTCATATTTAGGGCTGTGAGATTTAATATGGCAGTGATCTAACTTTATAGTCCATGTATAATATCACTAATAACAAATTTACACAGACACTATAGAAGTTTAAAAAAAAAATCTATTGTCACTACTATACATGCTCAATATATTATATGCACAGTGCATAAAGATTATAGTTGCAATGCATTCAGAACTTATTTCTTAAAATATATATATGGTTGTGCACTTAATACATGAAATTAATATATGTACAGTTAAGGTCAAAATTATCAGTCCCAAAGAGCAAAGGAACATTTCAGTAAAATATTGACCAATGATTGCAGTTTGTATCAAACATTCCATAGCAAAACATTCTTCAATACTTACCCCCCTAATTGGTTTACTTTTGAATGTAAAATAAATATTTAATATATAAGTTTTCTTTATACAAAATGTAGTAAAAATTGAGGTAGTCAAAATTATTAGCTCCCAAGTGTGTTTTGCCTTGAAGCCAAAACTGAGCAATGAAATACCTTTTAAACATAACCTGAGCAATTAAAGAGCATTTTAATCTTACCTAAAGGGCTCCATAAGCAGGGCTTTTGCTACTTCAAATGTTGATTTGAGAGAGACCCATCTTAAATTCTTCAGTCTGGCATTCAGAAAATAGTGGATGCTGCTCTGAAAGGGAAGGTGATACTGCTATTTCCTAGAACGGGTTTTACTGTCTCGAACAGCTGGACAGTGCATCAATGCAAAGTACAAGAAGGAAAATTCTGTTAAAAATGTATGTGGTTGAAAGTGTAAGATTTCTAAAACCTTGGGGAGGAAAAACGAACAAGAATCCTCACATGCCTGCAAAGACGATTGTTGCTGAACTGGCTTCTTCTGGGTTCTCTGTTTTGCTGAAAACTGCTATGAGGGCTCTTCATCATGGTGGCCTTCGAGGTTAGCCTGACCAGCCATAACCATTTACTTTATGTTTTTTGTTTCTTCACAGCTTATATAGCCATTTCACACAGCTATTTCCAATGGTTCTGAATGTACCGAACCAACTGCAATGGGGTCGAGGCAGGCTACGTGTCCATCAAAGTCGAATCCACTGCACACTTTCTGCAGCCCTGCAAAAAAGAAATCAAGGAAAAGTGAACGTTCACACAAAACATGCTGTGGCCAGTATACTTCCTATCCTTTAGAGTGATTTGATAAATCTAACCCATTACCTGAAGCATCTATGAAGGTTTGCAATGCAAACAGTGTGAGTGATACTATGTGTGTGAGTGTCTGTGACAGCAACAAATTGCAAATGTTTAGAGTCATGCTGACAAAGTCCAGTTCTGTCCAATATAATGCTTGAGTCTGATGTCTTGTTGTTGTTGTTGTTGTGTGTGTTTTTTTTTTATATAATACAAATATTGCATTCGATTTTCAAAGTCAATATCTTGACAGCAAATACAAAACAATACCCAAAACCATTAGCATTAGGTTTTTCTGCAAGCTGCATGGGGTGAATCCCCTTCCTATGCAGGGGCCAGAATAAGGCAAAGTTAAAAGGAATACAGCTATTGGTAATCTTTTTAAAAACATTTAAGGATCTAGTGTGTCCACATTTGCTCTGTATGTATGGTTAAAAAAAAAAAATGAAACCTTACAGACAAAAATTCAGTAGTAATTTTAAATCTCACAATGCATGCAATGTAAAGAGACATTTTTATGTAAATAGCACAGCTCCACTTTGAAGATTCTCCCTGACTGATGTGATCACACAAGGCCACAAGTGTCTAATAAAAACCTATGTGCAACTATCAGTGAATATGCTCTTTCATCTTTAATTGTCAGCTACTGAAAATAATGGGTTATGTGTTAGAGATATAATGCACTTCCTCAAGCTACATCTGAATTAAATGAACAGTTGCTGAATATAAAATGTTTTATCAGGCTGTCATGAAAACCGCATTTTTGTTATTTCAACTGCTTTATTTCCCTCTGCCCATATTTCATGGGCAGACTAAATGAGCTGTAGCCAGTAGATAGCAGAACACATCAACGATAATAAACCATGAAAAGGTCAATTACATGTCATCCTACAAATAATTGTGACAATTTATAATCAAACTTGTCTTAGAGGCACTTAAATCCCCATATAAAGAGAGCCTTTGCCTCATTAGCAGAAGCACAAAGTCCAGTTTTTGCTCATACGAGCTGCTCTTTTTTGAAAATACTGTAAATATCCTGTTTTCTTCTTTCTTCATTGGAAGTAAAATTCTGTAAACTACACTTCACGGTTTTGTTTTATTGAAATTTTTTAGTTTGTCTTTTGTGTTTGTGTGTGTTTGATCAGCTGGATTATAAATCAGTAAAAAAAAAAAAACATATCATCCCATCATTATGGGACCTTTGCAAAGATTGTGTTTGGGGAGTTTTGCTGATACTGTATTACAAGATGTCATCAAACAGTAAAACACAACACAAATCATAAATTTAACACTGAAATGCCAAAAGACTTAAGCAATGTAAATGATCAGTTATCTTTGTCAAGACAGCTGCCACAATGCAGTATGTTAAGTAACTTTTTTTTTTCTTTAATTTTGTATAAAGGTTGGTTGCTGACTGCTGCAAAAATTTACTGGCTCACACAATCTTTTAGAATTATAAAATATGAATTAGAATGGTTGCAAACCACCATATAGATGTTTCTGCAGTTTTCTTTGCTAAAGCAGCTTCAAGAATTCTACACTGTGGTGACACGGCTGCTCCATAATCACTGTTGGCAAACATCCAAAAAGTCCTGTTCATTAATTAACACTTGTGTCATAATAGTGATGTCATACAACATGCAACTGAATAACCCACTTAATTATTTATTGTTGTTTTTTTTTATTCGCATAATAATAGAAAACATTTTTTGATAGACAAGTATAGCTCACAAAGTGTTTCACGAGAGGAAAGAAAAGACAGAATTCCTTAAACAGAGTTCCTTCAGTAAACTGTGCCTTGTCATGGTCCATGATCAAGAGCAACTATTATAATGTCATGTTGTGCTGCCCATCAACAGTTTTCAATACAGATCATTTAGGTGACTGATCATCTAATCCATCATGTGTCACACTTATGTGAATGCTGTTAGGGCAGTGAAGAATTTTTAAATTGATTTACGTGAGTTACCTTTAAAATGCTCCACACAACAATGACATTTAGAGCATATTCACTGACAACTACCTGTGAAGCTTTTAAACCACATGGTCATTTTCTGAAATAGACACAGATAATTATACAATTGCACATGTTGAGGTGTTTTACGGTAAATGTAAGTGTTGAGGCAAATTAATCATCATTGATTAGGGACCCTTTGATTTGAATCTGTACCATCTCGAGATTAGTAGCCATTGATCTATGACAGCAATTTCACGCTTGCCATCAACCGATCGACCTGGTCATAATGTGTGGCCTCTGCCTAGCTTTTTCATGACATCCTCATTCATCAAAGTGCTACCTACAACGATATTTACCCTCTCCTTGGAAATACATACAAATGAATCCATGTATGAGACATTTATTTCTTGGTTTAAAATGACCTGAAGAATTAAGAAGAAAATATTTTATTTGTCCACAAGCCTTGAGTGCATATAGGTGTAGGCTGATTTAAAGTTGGCAAGTGGAAATTCTTTACATCTTTACATCCAAGAGGCAGAGGTTCAACAGCCTGCATCTACAAATTATGGAACGATTTTAGAAAAATTTACCTTAATGTAAAATTACAAAGACTTTGAAGATCCCACCATCTACAGTACATAACATCATGTACTGTAGACTCTCCCAGCTCACTTTGGGCAAAAGGCAGGGGTACACCCTGGAGAGGTCGCCAGTCCCTCGCAGGGCCACAAGTAGTCAAACAACCACTCACGCTCACTCCTACAGGCAATTTAGAACAACCAATTAACCTAACTTTGGGAGGAAGCCGGAGTACCCGGAGGAAACCCACGCATGCACAGGGATAACATGCAACTCCACACAGAAAGGGCCCAGGTTTGAACCAGGAACCCTCTTACCCGCAGCAGTGCTAACCACTAAGCCACTGTGTCGCCCCTTTAAGTTCTACTGGGAATAAAATCCTAGCGAATCATTGCTGTGTTTACATTTGGATTTTAAACAGACAATTTTTTTGGAATTTAGACTGTACTTTAATTTAACTGTTAGTATTTTGGATTAATCATTTGACAGTAACATAGCTATGAGGAATTTAATGATATATACAAGTTTGTTAACATAGAGTGATAAAAACCAATATTTTTTTCTTGCAAGTAAAGAAATGTCAACAGTGGGGTGACTCTGGAAAGAGTTCAGGCAGATACATACCAACAGGTGTGCTCACTTACTGCATATTCCTTTATTTAGTTTGCTCCAATCACACCCTCTAGTTCAGTGGTCCCCATCCCCCGGGCCCCGGCCCATACCGGTCCGTGGGTCATTTGGTACCGGGCCCCAAAAGAAAAAATAAATCACTTCCATTATGAAAATGAAATGAAAATGAAAATGAAAAATACTTTATTAATCCCAGAAGGGAAATTCAACATTGTAGTAAGGGCTTTTTTTTTAAACAATAAATAAATGACAGCAATAATAATAATATTGAATTAATAATAGTAGGATGTCTTGTTGTGGAGGCTGATGGCTGCTGGCAGGAATGATCTTCTGTATCTTTCCGTCTTGCAACGGACCTGAAGAAGCCTCTCACTGAACACACTCTGTTGTTTGATCACTGTGTCATGGAGAGGGTGTGAAGAGTCCTCCATCATCTTCATCAGCTTGTGCAGCATTCTTTTTTCTACAATCAGCTCCAGCGGCTCCAGAGTTACACCCAGCACAGATCCAGCTTTCTTGATCAGTTTGTTGATTCTCTTCAGGTCTCTGGTTCTGATGCTGCTGCCCCAGCAGATGGCTGCAAAGCTGATTGCACTTTACACAACAGACTTATAGAAGATGTGCAACATCTTTGTGCAGACATTAAAAGATCTCAGCTTTCTTAAAAAGTAGAGTCTGCTCTGACCGTTCTTGTAGATGTATTCTGTGCTGCTTTGTTGATTCTTGCTCCTCCTGAAGTCGACAATCATCTCCTTAGTTTTGCCGGTATTTAATACGAGATGATTGTTACCGCACCATTTCACAAACTGACAGACCAGTTCTTTGTACTCTGCTTCTTGTCTGTTGCTGATACACCCAACAACTGCAGAGTCATCAGAGTATTTCTGCAGATGACAGGACTCAGAGTTGTACTGGAAGTCAGAGGTGTAGAGCGTGAAGAGAAATGGTGAGATAACAGTTCCTTGTGGTGCTCCAATGCTGCTGACCTCCATCTCAGACACACAACCTTTCAGTCTCACAAACTGTGGTCTGTTTGTGAGGTAGTCATAAATCCAGGAGGTTGTGGAGGAATCCACCTGGAACTTATGGAGCTTCTCACATAACAACGCAGGCTGAATTGTATTAAACCATTTGATTTATTATCCAAGTCTAAATGATGCTTTATTTTGAAAAATGACCAGATTCTCTCTATTACATCTGTCTATGACTTACTCTTGACACATGACAAGACTTCAAGACCCACGTCTTGGTCACGTGATACTTTTAAACCCCCAAACTGGCCAAATGTGTAAAAAACAAACGTCTTCGGAAAGTGTCTTTGCGTGGAGAGGATGTTACTGATGTACTGTTGTCACGATGACACTTCTAATAAAGTTGCACATTAAAATACAATGGATTTACCTTTATTATAATACAAAGAAAATACCAGTTTTTTTATGCCGGTTGTATCATTTCATTTTGTTGTATTTATCTGTGACGCATTTTACAGACTGGTCTGTGAAAATATTGCCTAACATTAAACCGGTCTGTGGCGCAAAAAAGGTTGGGGGCCACTGCTCTGGTTCATCCATCTATTTTTTAAGCAAACAGTGCCCATACCTGCATTACCAACTGGTACATGACATTTCTGTTGTTCAAATATCCCACCAGCACCAGATTCACCTTCAGGCTCCAACCCTAAGGATGAGGACAATGAGTTAAACTGTTAATCGTTCCCAATATCTCAATGTGATGTGGTTAACTCAGATGCAACTCTGTAAGTACTGTTAAATTAATGATTAACATGAGCTGTCTGAGTAAAGTTACTGTTTTATATGCATTTTTACCTGTCAGGCCTGCAACATTTAAAAAACAAAAAACTGGGACAGTGAACTTTCTTCTATATGATGTTAAGATTCTGTTTTTGAACATTTATAAGGTTCTGACACTGAGGATTCCAAACAATGTGTTTCACTTGTTATTTTGTCCCATTCTTCCTGCGACCACATCTGAAAGTGTTTGCCATTGCTACATTTTTCATTGGACTGCAGGCAGGCCAGTCCAGTATCATCTCTTTCTCAGTCATGTCTTTGTGATGTGTACATGATATGTTTTTGTACTATTGCCTTGCTGAAAAATTCGTGGACGTCCCTGGAAGAGATGTTGTCTCACAGGTGGCATATGTTGTTTCAAAATCTCAATGTATTAGTCTACATTAATGTTGCTCTCATAGCAGTGTAAATAACCTTTACCAAGGGCATTGATACAGCTCCACACAATCACAGAACCTGTCTCTTGGACACGTCGCTGTAAACAGTCTCAATGTCCTTTGTTCCAAAATATTTCATGGAAAAAAAATCATTGCCGTGTCCTTCAGACCACTGATTCATGTCTGACCATGATGCAGGTTTCCACTGTCTGATTGTACATCCATGGTGCCTCTGAGCCTAGACACACAGATTCAAATTCAAATTTTATTCATTTGTATGGCTCCTTTCATACACGAAGTGTAACACAAAGTGCCTTACAGAGATTAAAAATCCAAATAGCATAAAACCAATAACATATAAAGAAAGAAGAGAGGGAGAAAGGAAAGGAAAAGAGAAAGACACCCACCCCCCCCCACCCCACTTATGAACACACAAAGCACACTCACACACTCACACCAACACACATACATCTCAGATTTGGACACACATACACAACCCCACACACACTACCATAGTTTATGCTGGACTAGAGACAGATGCCTCCTCACAAATGGTTCACACAGGGTTTTCCTTGGCATAAATAAAGTCTTAAGTGGTATTTGTAAATTAGGTCTCATATTTTGTGCTTGACTGATATTTTCCATACTTTTTCATTTCTCATGTGATTACATCAGCCACTGTTTAATGATAGTGCTTGAGTTCTTGAAAAGTGCCATGCAAAGGATTGAAGACTGGGTGTCCATTTTCTCACATATTGTCTCTGCTCCTCCAATACTCAAGCGATTATCACAATCACCGGTTGAGATTGGCTGTTTGTAAATCCACATCATACAGTTTTTTTTTTCCTTTCCCAGAACAGTGCATTGAAAGGTAGGAAGTTGCTTAAATAATTCTACTTATCATACATCATCATATGTCTTGGAGCAAGTGTGGTGGTAAATAAGTCTCCCAGGAATCACATTTTCTCCAGAAATTATTTATTCCTCTCAATTCTGCATTTCCTTAAGGACAAATCAGGAATTCAAATGTAGCCCATTGGCTGATGTGACAAATGAGACTAACATCAATCCAGCAACCCACTACTCTCAAGCTGTCATTCAGTGAGAGCTGGTGGGCTCTGTTTGCTAGAAACTATAATTTTCTTTTTATAAATGTATATATATATATATATATATATATATATATATATATATATATATATATATATATATATATATATGCGTATGTGTATGTGTGTGTGTTTGTGTTATTTTTTTTCATAATATAATATAGAAATATCACAGAGAAGAAAAAGGTTTAAATGTAAGAGTTCATCATCAGCTGAAAACTGTCAGTGCTTTGCAGAGAGAGATAGAAATGGAGCAGGCAGAATTTTAATGCACCTATTTTAGTGATGTACAGCTGCATCCCTGGAGAGACCTGTTTTTATTGTTTACTTGTAGGTGTTCAAACACTGTGCCCTTGGTTGGCTCTTTCAGTGAGTGGTGCCAGCCTCTGTGTCTGGAAGTTGCCACTGGATAAAGGCAAGTTTTTCTGGGTCCATTAACAGCCTTGTTTTACTCCCTTCACTGATTCCCACTCAACCAAGGCCGCGGAATATGCAAATGAGAATTTGTTTTTTTAGTTAGTAATAGACTGATGTCTCTCACAGACAAATGGGCTCAGTAATGTTATTGAATACAGGGAACACATTAAATTGTTCTAGCTCATCACATTCTGACAGTATTTCATGAGTTAAATTGATTGAGCTCAGTCTTGGTTTTCATTGTGAGATTACACAGAGGATATTACAGAAAGGCTGTTTTCCATCACAGAGAAGACACAGAGGCTCCTAAGCAGATGGAATTTTTAATTAACACAATGCCACAGACTGTGTTAAAACACTTGCTATTCTAATGGGAGCAATCAAAAAGCAGTACTGCAAGAAAGCGAGTGATACTCCGTTTTGTAACGTGTATGATAAATTACCTGAGATAATTCAAATGTGATTTCTCAAATGTTTTAGAGTTATGGTAAATAAGGTATATTCTAAGGTTTTTGGATTGTTTTAATGCAGCACAATGATTGAATTTACTTAAAATGAGTCAAGCTATATTTTACAAAACAAAATCTGATACCCTTAAGCCTAGCATGTATTTAATGTATATCATTTGATGCCTGTCGAACTACAATCTCTGGATATCTAGACACAAAAAAGCTAATCGAGGCCGACAGGTGCTAGCTTCTTAAATAAAAGTCATACGAGTGGTGTAGTGTTGATTAACAATAATACAAGGAAATTGTGTTTTCTCTCTCTACCTGCATTGGTGCATGTCTCTAAAATAAACAATCACATCCAACATGGATACATGGGTGTTTTTTGATCTCTTTTTGCACAGCAGAGAGAATTTTCCTCCAAATAAACAGAAATAAAGCAGAATCGTAAAAGCAATCTTGTATTTGTGGGAGAAAGGAATTTAAAGTACAGATGTTCACACAAATTAGACTGAGAACATTTAGGTGATGAGCTGAAAGTCAAAAGTCAGAACAAGTGCAGAACAAGTCACACTATGAAAAAACATTACTGACAAACGAGTGAAAATGTTGGGACAAAGACTTGACTCAACACTTGAGTAAAGTCTTTGTCCCAACATATTTTTTGTCATTCTATGAACGATTGCTTTGTCCTTGCTGATTGTCCTTCAAGTGTTTTTCAGTTTTTTACAGGAACCACTTCCTGGGAGGGGCAAAGGTTTTATGCAACGACTGATACAGGAATATAAGAGCTAGTATTCAGAACAACCAAGATGGCTGCAGTATTGCCAGCAACACCTTGTATCAAGTTTTTACTGAAAAGTCAACAGTCAGTTGTTATTATTGGCATTGGAATTTTAGATGTCTTTTGTTGGTACATTTGATACTCTGATGTTCTACCTATATGTAGAGGGACTGAGTGGACAGACTAAAGAGACACAGAATTTTATCAGAAGTATCAAATTTATTTACAAAAAGAATGAACAAACTTTCAAATAAGTTCTCCAAATCATAAGTTGGGTCTATAGAAAGGGGTCAAAGTAACATTACTAAACTAAACTCCAAACTGAAAAGAACCTGGAAGCATGAATTGACCTTACAAAAATAACACACAGGGCAGACATTTATAGTGGGTGATCAGCCCACAGACACATAGGGTAGTGGGGACAAAGACCTACGAAAGTACAAAACTGACAAGACAAATTAATTCACCATTTTAACGAAGCAATTTTAATTATTCAACCAAAATGAAAACTACAAAAGTAATGTAAGCCGTAAACTAGACCATTTGGACAAAATTTCCACTTGTCCCACTCGCTGCTGGGGCAGCCATCACACTACATCACATGCTTTGTTTCTCTGATTAGCAGCATGACTCCGATAGCATCCAAGGGCAGTTTTTTTTTTCTTTTTTTTCTGCATCCATCAAGAAACACAAAAACACTTGGGGTGCAACGGTACAGGTGGCTCATGGTACAGTCCATACCCCAGTTTTTGTGTCAGGGTTTCGGTACGGATTCGGTACAATATCAGACCACCTACTACCCTAAACCCGCAAACGCAAGATACCGAGTTTGCGGAAAGCGCAACTCGCATGTCGGCGTGTAAAAGAGCACGTCCAAATGGCATAAATGTGCGTCCACCTGGTCACATCTGGACGTGCACAAACGGCTCTACCTCTCGATTACACATCACCGTATTACTTGCATACCTTTTTATTCTCTTGAGGTCAGAGGATGTCTGGTCAGCAGTTGTGGTGGATGTGTGAATAGTCACGGCCAGACACATCAGTCTGTACAGTTGTGGCATGATCTCATTCAGATGTCTGCTGTGGAGGAAACCAAGGAGATCTTTGTCTCTGGTGTCAAGCTGGAAAAGGTTGGATGCTGGAATTTATTTCCGATATGTCTGAAACTGTTGGTGGTCGAGGAGGGACAGGAACATTAATTGATCTTTAAATGTGCATCCAACAATTCGTTCTGCAGTATTTTAAAAAGCACATCAGCTGCGCAAGACACACAACTGGTAACAACTGGATCTTACGCAGGTGCTCCCACACCGGTGATTTAAAACAGCTTTTCCAAATTTCTCCGCTACCGCTGGCCATGCCTGCTTTTTTTTCTTTTTTTTTCTGCGTCTATGACCTGCAGCCAACTGGCCAAAGTGTGATAGGCTGGTCACTGTGAGTGAGCGGAGGGGAGTGGACATTGACATGCAGTTGCCAGGTAGACAGGTAGAGCCTGTTGCCTAAAAGGCTCGCACGCTCACGTGCACGTCCAATACAAAGTTATTGGAACATAAATACCGCGGGACATAAAAGCATATTGTGCCGTGCAGGTCGTATCGAACGGTTCGCTATTTTACCGAGTACCGTTTCATCCCTAAAAAACACCTTAAGAAATCCAGAGAAACACATTTGAATCCAGAAGAACCAGACTTATTCTTACTATTGGAGAAGAAAAGAAGTATTATCGCTGGCATGGTTACATCTGCATAGATGTGGATATACAAGTATTGACAGTCTTAAAGAAATTACAGAAAGACTACACCTAGCATCTTCAAGAAGAACTTAAAAAAAAAAAAAAAAATTAATTCAGCAAAAACTGAAGCAATAGAATTTGCTAACCCTTTTAAGCCTTTTAGCTCCCGAAACCAGGGGCCGCTAGGTTCAATAAATTTGATATGATCATTGCTACATGATTCTTCTATAAATGTACACTTTATACATCATTAACCACATTAACCAGAAGAACATCAGCTAAAAGCTCAACAAAATGAATTTTAGGAAAAGAGAAGACAATTAAAACCACAAGCACTTAAATAAGAGTGTCAAAAACAAACTAACATTCCACGACCAGCATATGTCAAGACTAATTCCATAAATCAAAAGACTAATCCAGCAAACGAGGCACACTCCAAAAGTTTACGCTAAGCCTATCCATCAGTACAAGTATTCTTCTTCTACTGCTAAAACTCGCCAAAGGAACAGCCAAAGAACTGCAAAAATAAATGTCACATTATAAAAAGATGACCAGGAATTCTGTCTTACCTTTGGTAGATTTTATATGAATGAAACTTCAGTAAATCCACTGTTTTGTGTCACACTGAAATGATTCCAACCCGAAAAGTTCCTTTTTCTTATTTTACAAACATTCTGCACTCTTAGGGAGCGCCTTTGGATAATTTCCGGTGGTGAAGTCTTTTAGGTCAAATTTTTAGCAAAGGCTGTTGCTAGATTTGGAATTGGAGACGTTGCCTCGCTTCTATTGGCTGTAAGCTTTCGAAGAGGAGTAAATCATTCTAATTGGCCCATGTGCGCAGTCACCAAGGGTAAACAGTTAGCAAAGCAGACTTTACTCACAGAAGCTGGTTTTATTTCCAGTAGAAATGGCAAAATGTGGCATGCAGAATTTGTACCTAAACTGTGCCATTAGTACCATTAGCTGCAAACAGTTCCCTGTTGTGTCTAAATAGGGTATTTTGTCAACAAAGGTCCACTGTTAGTGTCAAAGTGCCAATTGGATTATGCTATGTGACGCACACAAAATGTATGGTCACATTTTCTGTAATTTTGTTTATATTTTTTATAGTGCATGAAGAATAATTATTTTTTCTATTTTTTATTCATGATTTTACTTTGGGGTATATTATTTCTCACTCGAATTTGAGTTGTAAGGGTTAAATAGGGCTACTTGGCTCTCTCCACAACACAGCTTTGAATCAGTATCGCCAGCAGGAGGCAGTGTGGTGCGGTGCGTTCGCGAGGGACCTTCCTTTTCTGGCAGTTTCTTTTGCTCCCTCATTCAAGGGAGCAAAGCTTCAATGAACTGACATGCCGGTCGCCTGTCTCCATTCTTTTCTCCTGTTTTCTATAGGTTTGTGAAGTTTTTTTTTTAACTTGTATTATTACAAGGGCATGTTAAACACCTAAAATAAATGTGAGACCAATTTTTCGAGGGCAATTAGTATGTTTATGAGTTTTCCTAACAGTAGAGAAAATATTGTCCCCTTTTAGTTTTTTTTTTGGGGGGTGATGTAAGATGGTGCCGCCAGGAACGTTTCGTGGAAATGAGCATGACATGCAAGTATGGTCTTAATTGTGGCTCCAGCACATTTCATTTTGGATAAAAAAGAATATTTTTGGGGTGTGTTAACTTGTTTAAATTACCTATATTCAGGGGTGTCAATTCTCCGCGGATTCGCGGATTTCCGATTTTTTTTCCATCCTGGGGGTCATTTTTGAGATACGTGCAAATCCGGTTTAATATTTTCGGGGGGGGGGGGGGGGGGGGGGGGGGGGGGGGGGGGGGGGGGTGGGGGGGGGGGGGGGGGGGGGGGGGGGGGGGGGGGGGGTACCCGTCCACGAACGTGACGTGAATTCTCGATTGCGATCCGTGATTGAGACCAGGGCATGCGCACTGAGCCCGTTGACAATCCAGCTGCAGTGTTGCCAACTTAGCGACTTTGTCGCTATATCTAGCGACTTTCCAGACCCCCCTAGCGACTTAATTTGTAAAAAGCGACTAGCGACAAATGTAGCTACTTTTTCTGCTGATTTTGAGACTCACATGCACTCAAACCGCTAGGTTTGAAGC
This sequence comes from Hirundichthys speculiger, assembly GCA_018398805.1. NCBI lineage: Eukaryota > Metazoa > Chordata > Actinopteri > Beloniformes > Exocoetidae > Hirundichthys > Hirundichthys speculiger. The sequence continues at coordinate 1,299,282 of JAGFBZ010002358.1, read as the reverse complement.
CATCACTTGGCTGCTGTCTGCCTCGCGAGCCGCGCTTCTCTCTTTCTCTCTCTCTCCCCCTCTCTCTCTGCCGGGCTCAGTGCCAGCTAGCGCGCGGTCAGGGTAAGTTTCTGTGTGTGGACTGGGTGCGTGTCACTACATACACAAGCGAGGCGACACGCGTGCACACAAACACCCCGCCCCCCGGTGACTCTCGGTGGCCTTTTCCATGGCCACCGAGAGTTTCTGAGCAACAACGTTTGCGTCGGTGTCATGCGCACCATCACAGATGGAGGGAAAGTCATTAATATACAGACTAAAAAGCAATGGTCCCATTATTACTATTGTTGTTATTTTAAATATGCATAAAAATAAAAGCAAGTTCTACAGCAACAAAAAAAGTTTGTTGATATGTAAATAGTTGGATTGGGAAGAGAAATCATGTGGCATGCAGTACAAAAAAAAACCTGTAACACCTAGACATTTTACTACTAAAAAGCTTTGTAACTTTATAAAAAATAGCCCAGAGTTGAAAGGTCTAAACTACTGGAAACTGGTTTTTCATCAAAACCCGCCATTCAGAAAAAAAAGAAAAAGGCAAGAAAACAGAGAAAAAAGAAAAATACAGTTGTGTTAGTGATGTGGTTTCTCCAACGCAGAGGCTTTTCTCCGTGCAGAAACCTCAGTACCAAAGTGCCTCCATTTATTTTGGCATCTGTCTGCAGGCTTGTCCTCCAGTGCAACCTGCTAATAAAAGTATGGATTCTACTCAGCATTTCTGTCAGTGTGGATTTGATGTTATTGTGTTTTGGAATACCTGTGACACTCATGCACACACAAGCATACACACATACAAACAAAATGCGAGACTTGTTGACTGTAAGCCTGTCTTCATTTATTAATTTAATCTTTGTGTGCATTGTCGCAGTATTTACAGTTTGCAATATCTTCCTTTTCCACAGAAGATACTATTGCTGAACAACCTGGAACTCCTCAGAGGTAGTCCAGGCTTTAGTTCCATCACTAATTTACATCTCTGTGTAACATATTCAGCATAATGCCGACCTTGTGGCAACATTGACACACCTCAAAGTATAGCCAGTCCAAACCTAAATTAGTGCCTAATCACTAAAGGATAATTAACAATCTCTCACAGATTTAACTGATCTCACAGATGTATTAGTTCGGCGTTCATTTTTATGAGGGGCCAAAAGTCATATATAAAAAAAAAAAAAAAAAAAAAAAGAGAGAGAGATTTGGGACCCACTATTGTTGACAGTACTCATTGTTTGGGAAAATGCTACAGAAAATGCTTGGCAGTTGCTGCTCTTGAACAAAAAAACAAAAAGAAAAAAAAAGCCATGAAGTTAAGTTGTAGGTCATACCCAGACTGAATGTGAAAATAGCTCTTAATAAATAAATAACCTCAGCAGTCAGTCATGAAAGGCTGTCATCTACAAATAAACTTTAAGCCATCTGTCTTGTGCTCTTACGTGATTGACCAGAGTAGACTACGCCTTCTGGGAGGAAGCAATGTGACAGGAGCCAAAGTCTGGCATCTTTGACAGATGACGGGAGGTGCAATGTTCAGTATGAATAATGCATTGTTTTGCATAGTAAAACTTGTCATAACCAGGTGATGACCCCAGATATTAAATTATAAACCTGTACTTGAGCATAACATGAATTTAAATCACAGTTGACATGAAATAATGCTGTTCTAATCTAGGATCTTCTTATTTCACAATGTTTGAGATGAAAAAAATGGCACAGATCATTTATTGTAAATTATGACAGTAAAAGGATTTATTGTTATCACATAGTAGCGAGCTAGAGTTGCCAGTGATATACGTCGGCCCCTGTAAATAAACTGTTCGCTTCTGGCTACATACTACAGTTAATCCAAAATACTTCCTGCTCTTTGGAGTTTTGGTATGAAGATGTTTCCTACAATATCTCCCAACCAATGGCTCTCATTCATGAAATCTTCATAAATCTGTGAGCAGATTTGCACATAAATCAGCTCCTTACTAAATCTCCGCTCCAGATTTATGAACGCTGCATAAATCTCAGATTTTGACGTATGAATGTGTGAATGTAAATGAATGGCCAATGCTTGCAGGTGGGGAGCGTGCTCATTAATTAGTATAAACCCAACCAAGGAACCCTGCATATGTAGAGACTACAGGGTGATTCACGTGATCTCAAAACCTCTGGCTAAACTCGTAAACCCAGGCAGCGAGCACACCACTTTTGAAATGCTTGGATTCAAAGACAGATTTGAGCGATCCACAGCTTATCCACTCCCTGTGAGACCAGGACTTAATGCAGATATTTAATGCCATGTCTTCTGTCCAGCAAAGTGTTCAAGAAGTGAATTTATAAACACTTTGGTATGATTTTGGATGAAAGAAAGGAAAAAGATAAAGCATTTCTCTATCTCAGCAAAACTCTGTATGTAAGTGCAACATTTCTATTATCTGAAAAACCTCTAAAAGAAATCCACCATGGCTTCATGACACCACTGGTGCACTCTTTAAAGATCAAAGACTGTATGGGTGTCTGTAAGCGGATCAAATCCATTTAATCAACCCACTCACACTACAAGAAAAACAATTGGAGGCTTAAATATGGAAAATGCCCATCAATTAGAATAAATGTGTTACATTTCAAATGAACTGTCATGTTTAAGATACATGGTTTAAAAGTATATTGTGATAACAGTTAATATAAGCATTAATGATGTAAAGCCTCAGACTGACAGGAATATTTATGTGCATTCCTCATTTACACAAGCACTTCACATGGTCAGAGGTGGGAAGAGATTTTGTTTGTAGCAACGAAAAGTTCGGCCCTGCTAACATTTTCATGAATGTCATAACACGCATAAGCATCTGCTCAGTTTACACAGAAATCTGTTCTGCTGAAGTTTCATGAATGAGACCCAATGTCTTCAAGTGATTATATTGAAAGACCTGATCATCAAGGAAGGCCTGCAAGAGTAGAGGTAATCTCCAGTGGCGGTGCTCAAAAGCCCAAATCTACAGCAAGTACTTCAGCAGGAGGCAAGATACTGGGATGTCTCGGTGACATTGTACAACTTGATGTTCAGAAAGACTGCTACTTCCAGTCTGTTTTCAAGTCACGCTGCATACAGGCTACTTGAGGACCATGAAATGGTGCCACCTTATCTGCCAGGTTGCAGTAACGCGTTGCATTTGGGGCTTTTTCCAGACACAACCTCCTCCGGTAAAAAAAAAAGGAACAAGCCAAAACAGATGATTCGTTTTACGTCATTTTCAATTGCGATGCTGCTAAGTGTACACCACACAGCTCCGAAGCAAAGATGCTACACATTTCTCTCTTCATGGCTGACATGTTGTGGGTAAAGTGGCCATCTACACGAGTGGTTGATCCTGTCTGCTTTGCCTGGAATAACAGGTGGAGACCTCTAGGACTGGGAAGGCATATATCTGCAAAGCCCCAGATGAGTGTGAGATCATCTGGGACACATCATGTTCCCATCATTTTCAATTGAGGTCTACTCGGGTAGCCTCTATTGACAGAGATGAGAGGAGGCTGACATCACCTGGGAAAGCTATAGATTTTGTGTCTGACCAGTATCTGAGATCAAACCTGGAGACTGTCTAACTCAACATCAAACCATGGCTGTGTTAATTAAAGTGACACTGTTTAACTCATGAACATTTGGGGAAACTTCTTAGCTTCTGTAACCACAGCTCAGGTATTGTCTCCTCTTGTTTTGGCCAACAACAATGTCAGTGGTTTTCACTCCAAGCCTCTGCTTCACAACTGTCAAGCAATGATTGACTGGCCGGGGACATATGAACAAAATATATAAAGCTGGCCCCACAGTTTATTCAGTCTCACTATAAAGAATCATATGCAAGTTGCTTTTCAAGAGCAACTTACCTATAGAAGATAGGTTAGGTAAGGACAGGGCCGGCTCCACCCAATTTGGTGCCCTAGGCGAGATTACACCCTGGTGCCCCACCCCACCCCCCCGAACCCACTGCAATTCAATGACAACAACCAACTGAGCACTTTCAACTAAACTTGTCTTTTAACTAAAGACTACAAGTTTACATGTCTGGACTTCCTGACAGCAAAGGCATCTATGGTGTCATCAAATGACACCTGCCTAGACATCTCACGGTTTATACTCATCAGGGCAAGTCCATTTAAACGCTCCTGAGACATGGTGGATCTCAGATATGTTTTTCTATGGGCATAGAAAATTATTATTTTATTATTATTATTTTCCCTCAAGGCCAAGGGGGACTGGCGGTGTGGCGGCCAGTCTATATCGCCTATGCCCTGTGTAAGGATACTTTGGTAAGGATCTTCTGCTGAACTCTGGAACCTGTTAAAGGTGCCCGATACTTTGCATGCCTTTGGAGTACAGTTTGGTTAGATCCCAAGCCTGTTAAAGCTTGTTTTGCTCAGGAATCTAGTTTACCTTTAGTTATTCTTTATGTCATAATGTAAGGCAGGCAGGATGAAGGATCCAAATGCAGGAGTGCAAAACAAAAAGTTGTGATGTTACGAGGTGTGCTGAGGCTTCGAAGCGTGTATCAAGCAATGGAGGGGGCATTTCCGGGAAGCGCGTATCGAGGCTTGCTTCGTTTAGGGGAGGAGCCGAAAGCAATGACGTCCTAAGCTTCGCTGCCCGGCTGTACCACGTGACTGCTTCAGGAAATGGTTCAGATTATGGCGTGGGGTTTGACAGCTTTATAAATGCCACAGGCTCCATTCAAAATGTGGGTTTTTGTAGGCGAGTTGCAGTCAGTTCAAAGTGTGGATAGAGTTTGGATAGCTTTGATACTAGAATTTGAATAGCGTTTATATAGTTTGTGGTAGTTCAGTATATAGTTTGGAGAGTTTAGCAGAGTTTAGGAGAGAGAGAGAGAGAGAGTAGATTTAAGAGAGTGAGGACAGGATAGGAGGAGGATGGAGCCAGCTCAGAAGAGGAGGATTTCCCCTATGTGGGAACATTTTGACTTGATTAGTCCCAATAAGGTAAGCTGTATATACCATTATTTTAGATGCATTAGGTTTGCTTGTGAAGAACTGTACATGATGGCACAAACATTTTTATGCACCCCAGCATCCTCTGTGCCATGTGAAAGGGTGTTCTCCAAGGCTGGAGAGATTGTGTCTAAAAAATGAATCGGCTAAAACCAAAAACTGGAAAAATTGCTATTTCTGAATAAAAATGCATAAAATCACTCTTTTAATGGTCATCATTGTCCAAGTTGCACAAGCATATTCAGTGCGCCCCCTCCATAGTTCCACAAGCACTTTCACTGTTCTCTGCCCAACTAAGCTCAGGTCATTTTCTTAAAATGACAAAAAAAAAAAAAAAAAAAAAATCCACAACATGCTGTATCATATGATACTACTTTGGGAAACATTAAACAGAGATTACATTCAAACAATATTTTATTATGCACTTGATCATTTATGTAGACCAATTATTTGGTCAGACACATTTTCGCAAGAGCCATGACTGATACATAAATTCAATGCATCACATTTTAAGATTAAGCTGGCTGTGATTATAAACCTGACCAGTAGGTGGTTTCATGTGCATATGAAGCTTCAAGAAATGAACCCTTTCTCGAACCAATTGGCTGAAGTGGTACAATGCCTCACGATGCTTCATCTTGCCATCACTAACAAAAAGGTATTACAAAAAACCAAAAGTCCAAACTTAACCGAAAATCCACGCAGGGTATCCAACAAAAACCAGGGAGAAAAGCAGGAATCCAGATGGGTAAATGAGCAGACAAACCAGCAAGGAAACTCACAGAACACAAGACAATGGACCAGCACAGACAGGGGAGATGACAAGACTTAAATAGACAGAGGGACAAACAAGAGGCAGGTGCAGACGATCAGGATGAGAGGGAGGAAGCAAAGCAGAGAACAACGAGGACAAGACAGACCTTTCAAAGTAAAACAGGAAACAGAGCAGACGAGACAGTGAGTGACGCCAATTTGACACATAACACAGACTGCCATGGCTGACCAAAACCGTGACACTTTAGCTCTCTCTCTCTCTCTCTCTCTATCCCCCATTTTCTCCTAATTTTTAATTATTATTTTGTTGTTGTTGAATTTTACAATAAGCTTTTCATTTTTATTTTGTTTGCTATACTTTGTATACTGGCCTTCTAGACATCAGCCAAAGGTTAGACTAGCTTCAAGGCAAATTACACAGATACAAGATGAAATGACCCTGATAAGATTTATGATGTTTTTAAGAGATTCTACTTTAAACTTGCCACATCTGAATGTCCTGGGGATGAGACATGTTTTTTTCTATTTTTTTTAAGGAAATGCATCTATTATGTTTATCATTAGATTTAGCCATATCATCACCTGATGATCATGAGAAGATGATAAGAACAGGCTTTTGTAGCTTTCACAGATTAAAGGAACAATACAGTACAATACAGAATATAGATTTTATAAGAAATTCTTCGACCTGTTAGTCCCATTCTTTCTTCAAATGTTTCAACACTTATATTGCCAGAATTCTCTTCTGCCCACCACCATGCAAGCCTCTGTTGTGCATATAAAAAGCTCATTTAGTTATGAAGGGGTTATTACCAACTGTCTTAAAGGAAAGTTGTTAACAACAATAAATGAATTAACAAAGTTAGTAAATTGAAATGGGGCACCGGCTAATAATCAGGAAAAAAGACTAAATGGCACAATCAGTCTCAAAATGGCTGTTGTTCTATGCGTTCCAGCCTGTGATTAGGTGTGGAGCTATAGAGCAACAGATAGAAGGTGTGAGTCCTGAGCAAAGATCTCTTCAACCAGCAAATGTTACCAACTTGTGTGAAATAACCATAAACAACTTCTCTCAATGGAATATATCAAAATTTATTAACACAAGTATTTGAGTGAACAAACACTTGAATCAGGATTCTGATGTCTACTAATTAAAAGACGACTAGACTAACATAAGCAAATAAACATTAAATGGAAAAGGTGTCAACATATATAGATGTATGCTGAGGAACTATTGATGTTTATGTGTGTGTGTGTGTGTTTGTGTGTGAGAGATAAACTAAGATGCCTGTGTAGCGCGTAAGGGGGACTCCAAGATGGCTGCCGACTCACACGATAGGAGTTTCAAGATCGCAGGCGAGGCAGGCGAGTTGGAAACCGGGATGTGACCACTCAGTGGTGAGGATAAATGTGCGCCCGCGGACCGCTGGTGGGTTCAACCGTAATAATAATGTAAAAATGAACAGACAGATATTAACTAAGCTACAAATCTCTACTCACACACAAGCCTCTTGCCTCGGAGGGTGTGTGATCAGGGGTGTCTTGGTGTCCAGGGAGGTTGATCGACACTGGTAATGGCAGAACCGATGATTGATTACACTCCGCAGATATTACAGCAATGAGCGGCTCCTTTTGTCCTGCCTTTCTCTCAGGTTCCCGGGGGATGAGGGTTACAGCGTCGCAGTGCAGCTGGGTGTTCTCCTGTGAAATGCGTCTTGAGCCGTCATGTTGTCCCACCGCACTACTGTGCCTCTTTGCGCGTTGATGTGTACGCGGGTCACTTCTGGTGCTGTGGCTGGGCGTGAGGCGATGACCGTTTTTTTCCTTTTTATCGGCGGCTTCGCAAGCATTGTTGGATGGTTCCCTTGGCTGTTGGCTGAGCACTTTGTTAGACGGAAATTCATCCTCACAGTGGGTGCATTTGGAACTGATGTAGGCTCATCTTGGAATCAGTGGAGAGAAATGCTGGGGAGGATGAAGAAAAAAGAGAACAAGGCGAGGAGGCTCGCTGTATTTATGTGTTGCGGGTTGCGATCCACCGTTGCCGGGAACCCTGCTGTGTTTTGGAGGTCAGCACCCTATGAGAGGGCATGACATCACTTATATACCTGTTGTAAAACAATAAAATGTTGCAAAACATGTTGGGAATTTGAGTCATTTTGAGATTTATTTTGTAAAGATTTCATAATTAGCTCAGAAGATTTTAGTGCACATTAGCTGTTTAAAGACTAAACTTTATGGTCCTCTGGAATGTCGGCTGTGCCTACATTCTGTTACCCCAATTTCCTGGTGGTCTTATGACCTACGCTGAAGTTAGTGTTTGCACCAGGACCTCCTGACTTCCTGACCTGCTGCAGTTTGTGGCTTGCACAGATAAACACATTTGAATGCCATCTTGGTTCCGGGACTGAGACAATTAATATGTGTCTGGCCTTGTGACTTAAAGCTGTCCGTCATCTGGATTCTGAGATAAAGAAGAATTCGGCCGAAGAAATATTCTGCATGGCATATTAACCCTGTATTAATCTTTGTTTTCACATATTAAATTTTGTATTTTTTTATTTTTGTATTTTACATTTTGTAAGACATGCTTTGTGGCCCAACATCTCTATTTCTCTGATCTTCACGCCTTGTAAAAACCCCCTAAATTGTATATCCTTCCAACTAGGGCTCGCTGGTTATTTGTGACAAATGCTCCAAGTGCGTGTTAAAAAAATAGCACAAGCTTTAATACGTCAAACCTGATCAGCCACTTGAAACATAACCATCGTTTCCATGGAGTTCTGAAATTGCGCTAATGTGAGCTAACATGAGCTAACGTGAGCAAGACAGCAGCAAGTCAACCCCTCAGCTCCGCTTCCCTCTCCTCTTCTCTCTGCTCATCACCATCATCTCTCTCATCTAAAGTTTCCATGAGATTTAAAAAAAAAAAACTACTAAACCTCATTTACCTTAACTAAAGGCATTTATTTGAATGGAACCACAAGCCAAAATCCTTTAAACGTAATTTCTTTGTTACTATGGAGTGCACTTTTTCAGTTTATTTACACGGACAAGTCTAACTTGTGTCAGTACATTATGCACTGTGCATTATTTTTTATTGTGATTTAGGAATTTTTTCAGTTAGTAATTCTATTGCATGTATTTCCATCAGTTCAAGGAGTCTTTATTTTTTTTATATCAGTAAGTAATTTAGCTTATTTAAGTTGATGTGAGATATCAAAGAGGTTTGTTTGATAGCTTTGTGAAAATGTTTGAGAGGCTTGCCAATAATTTTTCATTGTAAAAAATAAATATCTGTTCATTTAAAGAGTCAAAACTGTTTTTAGTTTTGTTCATACTATTGATGTAATGATTTTAAGTATATGTGTGTGTTATCGGTTATCGGTATCAGCCTTTTAGGAGCTGAAAGTTATCGGTTATCGGTATCGGTTTAAAAAAACAGTTATCGTGCATCCCTACTTTCAACTAATTTCGCCTCTCTTGGGTGATGCGAAAATACTTGCCAAAGTTCTGACTCGCAGGTTAAAAACATGTTTTGCCTTCTATCGGAAGATTGAGAGGGATTTATGAAGGCACAGAACTCATTCACCAATATTCAAAGACTTCTCACCATCATTCATCATCTCTATCCAGCTACTTCTTATAGCACCCCATGCAACAATTTGTACCAACCCCCAAACCATTCTCCCTTTTTCTGTCAGGAATAAATACTTTCCCTGCTTTTATTTGCAGTGGCCATTTGACAAGGGAATTAAAAGGATCCAGAGAGGGTATACCAATCAAAAGGGCTCACTCTTAACTATTTCCTTTTGCATGCCTGTCATCCTTTACCCAGCATCCCATATATTCTCACTTCTGGAATTCTTAGCTCTAAGAATTCTAAGCTCTTATGATATAAAGTGAACATTTTAAAAAGGTAATGCTTTACTGTAAACCAACTGGTTGAAGAATCACCGCCATCACTGATTTCTTTTACAGCTTTAAATTCAAATCCTAAGTATTCAGGCATTATAATTGCTAGAACGATTTGTACATGGTGGGAATGCTATTCCGGGCAGCATGGTTGCTTGGTGGTTAGCACTATTGCTTCACAGCAAGAAGGTTTCCGGTTCGAACACTCGGCAGGGGCCTTTCTGTGTGGAGTTTGCATGTTCTCCCCGTGCTTGAGTGGGTTTCCTCCGGGTACTCCAGCTTTCTTTCACAATCCAAAGACATGCATGTCAGGTTAATTGGTGGTTCAAAATTGCCCATAGGAGTGATTGTGAGGGTGAGTGGTTGTTTGGACAGGTCGCCAGTCCATCGCAGGGCCACATGGAGACAGAGTGTACCCCTGCCTTTCGCCCGAAGAGAGCTGGGATAGGCTCCAGCTGATCCCCGTGACCCTGTAAAGGATTAAGGGACATAGATAATGGATGGATGGATGGATGGAATGCTATTCCACTATTGCAGAGATGAGTCATGTGCTACTCTCATTAGCTGGTCATGCACAGGCTGTCATGATGAATATACTTCCCAGATACCTGTATATTTTCTAAATGCTTGCCCATATTTCCACTGAATTCATCCATTAACACTTTAGATAGCTTCATGTTTTCATTATTTGGGCAGGTAAACATGCAAGAATTGGTAGATCATTACTACAAAGGAGCAGATCCCGTGGAAGGGTGGGTCTGCCCGACCTAACTGGCTACTACTAGGTAGCTAATGCTCACAAGATTATGCTTTGGTTTACCTCACTGTAAAGCAGTTGGTGTCAAACTGAAGCCAAATTATGCTTTTCTTCCTTACCTCAGGCCCTAGCTTGTTGTAGATCCCCTCCACATTTTACACCCACTCCAATTGTCATCAGCTCATTGAAAAATTTGGCTTCAATTTGACACCACATTGGTTGGTGCCTAAGACAACCTCTATTGCAATAATTTCATATTCCTACATAATCGGACCCCAGATCTAAGTCCTATGAGGAAACTGGGTTTTGCCCTTTAAGTGACATGTATATAAATGAATTCTTCTTCTTTTAGGAACTGTGTGCAATTGTCAACTTTCAAAATGCAGATTTTTTTTAGGTATTTTCAGTCACTTTATGGTGATCTTCCTAGCCTCTTCCTCAAATACTGGCCCCAAGTTGTATAGACACATTATGGCCAGCTGAGAAGAGGAACAACAGATTACCAGATCTGATTTCTAAGTAAAAGCCCTATGGATGCAAAACAATTTTCTCCAGCTAAACTCAGACAAAACTGAAATCATTGTCTGTGGCCCACAGAAACAAAGAGAAAGTGCTATCAGTCACCTTGAGACTCTCTCTAGAACCTAAAAATCAGGCCAGAAATTTAGGGGTAATATTGGATTCAGACTTGAACTTCAACAGCCACATTAAAGCAATAACACCAGCAGCTTTTTTACCATCTAAAAACATTGCCAGAATAAAAGGAATAGTGTTTAAACCAGTTTTAGAAAGACTAATCCAAGCGTTTGTCTCCACCAGGTTAGACTATTGTAACGGCCTGCTCCCTAAACAAGCTGTAAGACAGCTGCAGTACATCCAGAACGCTGCTGCACAAGTCCTGGCTAGAACCAGGAAACCTAACCCTAACCCTAACGAACATATTAGTCCAGTTCTTTTAAATTCATTTTTAATTTATTAATGATTATTTTTATGCTTGTATGATTTATGGAATGACTATTTGCCTTCTTGTGATATTATATATCTGTAAAGCACTTTGAATTGCCTTGTGTACGAATTGTGCTCTACAAATAAACTTCTCTTACCTTGCCTTGCCCTGTCAACTCCTTCCCCGCTGCATAAAGGCCGAGCGTAATGCAATTATTACACAGAATTTAATATAGTAAAGGCAAGCTTGCCAAACTCCACCCAGATGGATCAGGTAAAAGATGCAGTCGATGCGGTCACTTTACTTACATGCTCTGATTGTGGACAAAATTAACTAGCTTTTGGGTTTTTTTTTTTTTTTTTGGGGGGGGGGGGGGGGGGGGGGGGGGGGGGGCACACGGCTCCATAGATTTTAGGTTTGAAAGTCTATCCATTCCCTTATATATATCAATGTTTTGGCTGTCCATCAAACACAGTGAAAGTGACTACTAGGGGAGGAGGGGGAAAGAAACAGGAAAATTGTGATACTTGGTTTGATGTATTTGCTGTTGTTGCTATTGCTATTAACAACAAAAATATATAAAAATATGAATATGTATGAATATAAAACTTTTCCTCAACTGATTGATCCCCTTCTGAATGAAATGGCAGTGCTTTCTGCAATGTGTTTTTGGTGCATCTTTATCTAAGCTTAAGTTTTCAAACTTACACGTAGTTGTTACTTGATTTTTTTTATTCTTTATTTTTTTCATTTTTTTTTTTTTTTTTACGTATACAGTAATAATTTAAATTCAATGACAAATAATTATTTTATAAGATGAGGTCTACAAACCCACTCGTGGAAAAAATCCCAAAAAAGTCTGCAAATAACACAATAACTTAACAAAGTACAACAAAATCAGCCAAACATGTAATGCTGCATGCAGTGTTGCATGTACTCAAGCATGAATGCTTATTCAGGCAAAAAAGTCAATTTTTTATGAGTTAGTACATATAGTCTGATATCAGGCTTCTTGTAAATCTGTGGCACAGTGCTTCCTGGATAGCAGCCTGAACCTCTCATTCACAGATGCTCAGTCAGTGAGAGCTCAACAGTGCTCTCCCAGAGCTGCTATACTGAGGGCAATCGCTCAGCGTGAGCCCTGCAAAGTAACCTATCAGCAAAACAGCAGCTTCCACCCCACGACAGCAGACCAGTGCGCTCAGGTCATGCTTTTCACAAAGATTATGATGGAATGGTGTGCAATCTGTGAAACAAAATTCTGTTCACAAACTTGAGCATCATTGAGAGAAAAAACTGGGCCTGCCCCAGGGAGGGAACGCTTTTCAGCTGAGCCATCTCTGAATTATGTTACAAACATGCACAGACTGAGAGTGTGTTTACATATTAGCCATTATCCCTGCTATGTTCATTTCTCAGTTTGCCGATATTACAAGGAAGAGGTCATCAAGTAAATAAACATTACTTGCTTGATAAGCACAAAGCAGGAGCTTTACAAAAGCAACAAAGCAAGTAATCCAAGGGCCTGCTGGTACTAACTGGGATTTATGTAAGTAAATGTGGGTGCATTGCCTACAGCAATATGTTTTTCTTTAGTTTTTTTGAATTACCTACCTCGTTAATGAGTTATTATTATTTTATTATTTACTGTAATTACAAGACTTTAAGAAGCAAAACATCTAAGGCAAAACATGATAGGAAAGCATTAGACTAAGTACTTGTTGTGCTTTCTCTGGAATTTTATCAAACATGTTATTTTCAGGGCATTTTTTCCTCCCACCTAATACTTTTATTTTCATTTTTTTTGAGTCTTTGGCTGATCACAACAATCAAGACTTAACAGAACATTCCAGACTTACAACATTTATCATTGTGTTATTATTGTGTTACAAATATTATTATTGTGTTATTAGATAGTAAGGAGTGTAAACGTTCATTAGGAACTAAAATGATGTTGATCAAAGCATCGGGGCAACCCGACTCCTGGGGAATATGACGTGTAAGGAGGCAAAGCTCACATTCATGCATTGCCTTGCAGACAAGGGTCTTTCTCTCTGCTATAGTTTTCTCCAGTTATTCCAACAGAAGTAGACAGGATCACCACTCGTCGCAGTCCGAGTTGATCTGTTGCAGAATTGTCGGGAAAATAGCCTGGAATTTCTTGTGAGGTTCAGCACATTGATATTCTTTAGAATTTGTGTTCTTACCCTCATGCTATATATGTGCCTTCTGAGTCAGTGAGGGTTTGCATGGTCGCTTCAAAACCGGAAGTTTACTTGACATGCAAAAACCCCAAATCCAGCGTGAACGACCACTGCTGCCACCCAGTGGACACCACTCTCGTTGTACTGGGGTTTCCCCTGTTTTGAATGAGAATGAAATATGTCTTTGCAGGAAAAAAATGGCAATTGATATTTGCATCTATTTGCACCCTAACCCTATGTCAAAATAAATAGCTATTTTAAGCCTCTGACGTGAGTCAAAAATGTTATTCCAGTTCGGTGAAAGTGTGCAGACTATTCAAAATAACTGTAACTTTGGAAGTGTACTGCTTACAGACATCTCCTTCCAGCTGATGCCAACTTGTTAAAAGTCTGTTTAAATCAACTACCAAATGTCACGTGAACCAGTGTCACGCACAGTGGAGAATTCATGTCCGCCTCTAACACTTTTTCATTTCAGGATGAAATTTTACCCATTTCATCATAGATATATTATCTATGGATAGCAGAGGCCATGGACTACCCTCCTCCTGAGTCTTTTAATAGTCATTTGTTTTACCAACTTATGACAGGGTGGCAGCAACCAGAAGGAATTGCCTGTACAGTCCTTTTTTGTACATGTGCTGCACACTCAGAGTTAACATTTTCTTGGTTTGTCTATAGGAACTTTTTCTGCAGTATCACTTGACTAGAATGAGATCTTTGAGTCATTTTTTTGTCATTTTTCTGCAAACACATATTGTGTTCACAAAAAAATAAAAAAAGAACAGCTTTGATTCATGTTGTTTTAGTGACTAATGAAAGTTTACACTTGTAACCGGTGACAGACAAAAAGTTGTTTAAAGGACTCCAGAATGTTCCCTCAGTATGAAAAAGAAAGCTAAACAAAACCCACAGACTGTGGCAGTACAACACACAAAACATGAGCCAAATTTAAGACATATATAAAGTAAGAGGTTTTTTTTGGGGGGCTTTTGGGCTTGGTGCATTATGTATAAAATCGTTCAGATTTGAATCAATAAGGTTGACAAAACTCAGCAACTTCATTTCAAATCTCATAGGGATGTATTTCATAGGGGTGTAACTCTGGAGCCGCTGGAGCTGATTGTTCAAAAAAGAATGCTGATGAAGATGATGGAGGACTCTTCACACCCTCTCTACGACACAGTGATCAAACAACAGAGTGTGATCAGCGAGAGGCTTCTTCAGGTCCGTTGCAAGACGGAAAGATACAGAAGATCATTCCTGCCAGCAGCCATCAGCCTCCACAACAAGACATAAAACCTACTGTTATTATAATTATTATTATTATTATCAATTAATATTATTATTATTGTGTAATATTATTATTATTGCTAAAAAAAAAAAAAAAGAGAGAGAGAGCCCTTGCTACAGTGTTGAATTTCCCTTTATGGGATAAATAAAGTATTTTTCATTTCATTTTCATAATGAGGAAGTCTCTAAAACTGTGAATTGAATTTTTTCAGTCATGTATCTTTTACAATTGTACAAGTGTAAACATAAATCAATAAATCTACACCCTACCAACTCTCTAAAAACTGTTTTCATGTCAGTCATTTCAGTATGTTTCAAGAGAGTAAATGCAGTGCACTGAGTCAGTTTACTTGCCACAAAAGTTTTCTTACATTATCTATTCCTTTCTCCAGCTCTTTTGTCAGTAACTTTTCTTTCTTTCTTTTTTTTTTTTTTATTTTATTTTTTATACCTTTTAGAGCTCCAAGCAGGAAAAAATCAGGGTAAAGTCAATGCTCTAGCCTGAGAAAATGTGATTATGTTTCATCATTGTTTTGTATTCAGTTTGTGGAGAAGGAGGGAAAAAAAAAATGAGATGGATGGCAAGATGAACATGACATCCCACGAGAGTTTTTAAGCTTTAGGGGGGATGCCTTTTTTCAGGTAGATGGATGCACAAGACTCACACGTATGATCTACAGCTAGACTAAATTCACATTCTGTCCCTGATACCTGACTAAACAGCTTTCTGATATGAAAACAATTTTTGCCTGGCAGTGGTGGTGGGGGTGGGGGGAAATCAATCTCATGGCCCGACAGCAGCATCGTTTGCAAGGCAAGCAAACTTTTGCTGCAGCATTAACTTGAGCTCATGAGCTTCTCAGCCACCGAAGCCGTTTGCCAGCTTTCACCAAGGGAGCACGTGGTGCCGCAATCAGAGGATCACAATACTCACGAGGTCTGTGCTTCTTGCAGAGAGAACACATCTCTCTTACCAGCTTGGCTGAAACTGGACCACCAGATGGCATCTCTGCATCTCTCCCGACACTTGATTAAGAGCCTCTGCCTGTGGTCTATCCTCTCCAGAATCACAGCTCTCGTGTGGAGTGGAATCAATATTTGATTTCCTCTTTTAAGTTGCTTCCCCTTCAACATTTATTTTTTCCTTCAAGTTGCTGTCTAAAGCGGATACAAATGTGGATGGAGTAAGAGTTATGCAGGCATGGGAGCATCGCTTGAGTTAAAGGACAAGTTGTTTAGCTTTAAAACAGGTATGCCTGAAGACAAAATGCTACATTTACAATACATCATAAATGATTTCACAGTAAAAGGGAGAGGAATTTCTTGTAAAATATACAGTTCTCAACAAGGTATATTTTTATCTTTTGAATTACTTATGAGGCTGCTTAGACACTTATGCTGGAATATTTCTTTTTCTGGCATAATTTGTTATCATTGGAAAATCCTATTAAGTCCCATATACATATACATAAATATTTCATTGTTGTCAAAAGTCCTAAACTTTATATTTGTCTCCAGTTTTCAGTCTGGAATATTGCATTTGTTAAAAAAAAAAATATATATATATGTGTTAGTTCCAAAGATATGTCATACATGACATCTCTCAACCTTGTTGTCTTCAAAATTCTACAAAGGGTTATACCAATTTATAAACTGTATACGTGGTATGCATCAACTTTTCACACAGCCATAGAGGGGTTCAAGGACACTTGACATTTCACAAGATTGTTGATCAAACCACTGATCTTATGATTGGAAGTCAACCAGTCTACTTGTGAGCCACATGTCTTTTCATTGTTTGGAGAATTGGTCAAGTTGACCTAATGCCATAATATGCTGTGAAAGAACTAATTCTAGGATTAATTCATTTAATGACCTTTGACGTTCACTCTTGCAGCACTAAATTTCAAGGCTGTGTGTGAAACTTGAATCCAAACTGTGTGTTGAGGATAAAGAATAAAAAAAAAAAAATCATTCTCATAAACAAAGGTGAAAAAACATGTATCCCGCCTTAGAGAGGAACAGTAAAGTAAACAAAAAAAAAAAAAAAAAAAAAATCAGAAAACAGAAAAAAACAAGGAATCTTCCATTTGGCAACTCAAAAGTAAACCATTATAGGCATTTGAACACAATACTTCTAGTTCAGGTTTTCATGAATCTGTGCTCTGGATAAACTGTTCTGATAGAAAACAATATTCTTCCAGCTGGTTTGTCTTCCCGGTCCTCCCCTGCTAATCTTGCTTGTGAACGACTGCGGTTCAGAGCACATCAGTGACAGGTCTTAAAGTGTAATAGTGGAAACATTGATGGGATCAAGGAAATGAACACTCTCTGCGCCGCAGGATGTCCTCCAGCAAATACGAAATTGTGGAAAAACCCACTTTTTTTTATATGTCATTTCTTGAAGGCCAAATATTTGTGATGGCTGATAGAGGTCAGTGGATTTTGTAGGTAGGTCAGTGGAGCAGATGAGCCATTCATTTCCCTTGAAAAGCTAAAGTTTATAAGAGAAAATATCACAGAGCACATATTTACTTTTTTTAATTTATGATAAACCAGGTGACAAGTGGCGTCCAAATAAAAAACTCACATTATTGCACAAGCCTTTCAGATATTGTCTTTGAAAGGGGCTCTTTAATATGCAGCTGTGATATGAAGTCATATTCTTCAGTTAAACTCTACAAATACGAATTCATACCACAAATCCGTATCAGACAAAATGGTGGAATTCTCATCAGAAAAGGAAATAAAAGTCAAACAAATTGCATTTCTTATGATATGAATTAATTGTCATTTTATTTTAGCCATAAACAATCCTAGATGAAGTCATCAGTGAGAAAAAAAATAAGACTTTGAAATTGAATGCTTGATTAAGGATCATAAGCATTTTTGAAATAATGTTAATTGAGCAGCATTTCGTTGTAATCTCCAGCTTCAGCTGTTTCTACACAGTCTTTCTTATCGGCAAAAAGGTGGATAGTTTTAGCTACATGTCACACACACACTTATGGTAGTAAGTGTGTGTGACTATAGTAGTGTTTGTGAGAGAGTATGATGTAACATGTGAGAGCAAATATGAATTATTTCCTAAACGGCCTCTAATAAACATCTGTATGAAACACATCCAAATAAAAGTGCAATTTTTAAAAATAATTTTCTATACATTTAAAAAAAAAAAAATAATGCCCTCTGTTCGAAAGTAACAACTCCCTGTGGTGTGGACTTTGAGCTTTTCAGCTTTGCGTTTCTTTCACAGTAAATCCAGTAAGAGGCATACTTGTGAACAACCCCCAGCCCCCCACCCCCAATGCTGATTTTGCTGGGAGACTCCAGTATTTCACTCTTCTCTTCTGGCGTTACATATTTCCAGTATTTTCTGCCTTGTTTTCTGAGTTGCAAGCCATATATGTGTGCGTAATAGTGTGTAATAGCTGGAATTAGCTTTTCAATCTACCACTTTCACCCAGAAATGCACCAAGTATGTCACATCATGACACAAAAGAGCACCAGCCTCCGAGCACTAGACACTCAAGTAGAACAGTGTGATGTGTACATGACATGGATTAATGTAAATAAATAGAAAAAACCTATAATATAAAATATTTAAAGATAATATCTAAGGTTAAAAATGCTTTTGAAATTCAATTGGTGCTTATACCCTTATCACGTAAAGTCTGAAAAACAAAACAAAACAAAAATCTCTTTTGAATTTTGAAAGGTTGGACAGTATGACAAAGTGGTTATGGTAAAAATCAAAGGAAAAAAAAACAGGACAAAAGGCATCATGTTTCTTATTTAAATAGTTTTCAGCACACGCAATGTGGCAATCAACGACTAAATGCTGAGCAGAATCCATGCTGCTTGTTGCAGAGCATGATGGGAGTCAACAAGGGAAACGACAATCTGTGAGCGAACAGTAAAATGAATGTGTGCAATTAGAGGTGGTGCTTCCGCATCAGCAAAGCCTCTGTGTTGGAGATGCGCATCATTAGCATAGCTATTTCATTACTGCTTCTCACATCATTACTATGGCAAATTATTGTTGTTTGAATATACAGTTCTTATCGCTTGTGAATAAAACTCTGGACATTCTAACAGATGGTATAAAAAGTTTTCATGAATCTGATGGTATAGAAAGTTTTCTGCACACAGCTGGTGTACAGTTGTTGTCCTTTGTTGGCCTTTATTGTCTTATTTTTTATGACAAACGAAATGCATTCATTTGCTGCCATTTCTCTCTTTGATTAATAAAGCAGCTTATTTACACTTACCTCTGCAGCTACTAAAATGAGAGCATTGAAGGTCTGAAACCAAGCTGCAGATATAAGTAAAAGGCTATATTTGTAGATTACAACAGCTGTGCACTGACTTCACAAAAAATTAAAAAAAAGATTAGTATGTCTTATACACTTATTGTGATCTTTGCACATTTTTCCACCAGTACTGCTTTCTCTAAAATCATATTCCATGTCATGATAATTCATGCAAATACTCACCGGGCTTTTGCATTTAATTTATATTCGCCACCATTGATAGTATCTTATTCTAATATCATCACCACCATCTACAATATGACATAGGTTCAGAGCAAACAAGAAAGGTGTGTCATTAAAAAAAAATGAAGTTCAATTGGGCTTTCAATACACAAAGTCATAACATATTAAGCATACGTTCATGTTCGGATGATGTACGCTCTGCAGAGATGAATGGCAACGGTTAGACTTGTTTGATGCCATGCAGTTGTTGTGAGATGAGACTGCCTTTGATGTCGCCTCAGGGTGCTGAGTAGAATCCGCAGTTTACTATGACTCTCGAAAAAGCTTGAGGAAGGGCTTATTTAGGCTTCATGACACAGAGAGTGAAGTAGGAGGCAGAGGATAAAGAAGCTAATCTTGTCAGCCTCAAGCCTGCTCCCCTCTCTGAATAACGCTGCAGTTTGATATTCTTTGTCCTGGTATTTAAATGGAAATATTATAAGACTTGGTCTGTTGAGGAACATTTCACAGCTGTCTCTGCCCAAAGAGAAAGCAGACAATTTGGCATTAAGCATTCTGTAAATGTGCTGCATGTGTTTATCTGTTCTAATGACCTTAAAAAGTATGGGTATTACCAGCATACTAATCACCTTTGTGTGCTGTGCTGCTGTTTTGCATTCAAAGAGCTGGTCAGACCACAACCTAGATTAAGGCAACATAATTTGTTTTTTTTCTTATGTTTTTAATACCATTATCTAGTGCAATGAAATGTAATACAAAATATTACAAATTGACCAAAAAAAAAGAAAAAAAAAAAAGATCCAGAGTAACAGAGGTTTGAGTGAGCTCAAGTTTCTGTAATCAAGAGAGAGGCTGGGATTAGGCTGGTTTACAGCCTGGAAAGCATCATGTGAGAACTTCCTTTCAGATCTTGTGGATGGCAAAATCACAACTCATATAGCTGAAATAGCTAATCTAACTACCACTTAATTACAACAGTTGTCAACAAAAGTGGCAGTCGACACAAAGGCAAACCACAGATAACTACTTTAAAAGCAGTCCCAGAATATTTTTATTAACCAGAAAGATTTATCCAGTAGGTGTTCATACTGGTTTCTTTTTAAGATGCTGCAACGTGTTCTTGACATGCAGAGTGGGTAGGTATTGTTCATACCATTTAGCAGCAGAATAAGCAGTACATTTCTGCCAATCACTCGCATTCTTTAAGTGGCCTGGCTTCTCACGGAGTGAGAGATACATGAAGGTGGGATGCTCTATCACTCCTCTCCACTCCACTAAAAGGCTTTGACATTTTCCCCTGGAGGCCTACAGCCAGTTTGACGCCCTCTGTACAGAACTTAATGGCTGTTGTCACTGCACAGATCATTAATGATAACCCACTTAGCAACAGCCCAATTACAGGGTTTTAGATGCTGTTTTGATGATCTTCTGGTATAAAAATCATATTCTGAATATATTTTAAAATCTGTTCAAAGCTAGAAAAAAACTATGCAGTGTATGTAACTACAGTATGTTTATATGTTTTTTTTTTTTTTTTTATCAGTTACTGCCTACATTGAAGAGCCTTGTAGGTAAGAATGTGTATCCTGAATTGAATGCATTGTTTAGTTGTGAGCAAACAAACTTGTCTGAGGGTGGGTGTGATGTGCTGTCAGGGCCCGGTGTGGGTAAGGACCCATTCAAGACAGCTGCCAATATGACATCCCAGGAAAGGCAACCCAAGGCCAGGATATGCAATGGTCAGAAATACAATTTTTGTGCCATTATTTATTTCACAAAAATTGTATTTATTTCACAAAAATACAATTTTTGTGAAATAAATAATGGCACACTATAAAAAGTTCCTTGCTTTTTGGATTGAGGTTGTATTTACACTTACATATGTATTTACATATTTGTGAGTGATTTTTATCATGAGTGAAATCCATGAGAGAATAAATGAGTTAAAAACACAATAAGGGAAGTTCTAACTTCTGCAAACACGATTAGGGAAGGAGTTATAACCTTTAATAAATTAATAACCTATAATAATTAGCTTGAGGTAACAGAAACAGTGGGTAAGATTAGTATTAGAGTTTAGGCTGTTAAATTTGCTTTCCCAAAATAAATGAGTGAACGGCATTATTTGTGTCTTCACAGTGTGACTTGAGGTACTAATTACATCTCATTAAACTGTGCGACATTGGTGCTTCTAAAGGTTTAAATGCTGTTTTTTTTTTTGTTGTTGTTTTGTTTTTTTTGTCTATGTTTGTATTTACCTTAAACTAAAGCTCACTACCATCAGATGATTTTTGTTATGTTTGTACACACACAAAAAAAAAAAAAAACAAACAAAAAAAAACCAGACGAGGTAAGGAATTCTAACTCACACACACCTGTATTTAGTTATCCGGAGGCAACAGAGACAATGCGCTAGGTTTGCATGAGAAGAGGTCCTTTTTTTTTTGGCTGCTCTCAGGTTATCTACTGGAGATTATACACATTCCTTGTGAGTTATTTATGGTAATCATATTTTAAAATGGTAAACAATATTCAGATTACATGGTTTACAGTTAAGTGATCTTAGTGGCTCGGTTTTGTTTGCTGTCCGTGGCTTCTTAACTAGGCAGAAATCCTCGACTCTGTGAGACCAAATCAAGATACTCTTAGCGTCTGGGCTGCATTCAGAGCAATATGCTGTCGAACTATCTCTGTGCTCCACTGTCAAATAGCTGTCTTGGGGACTGCTCTGCACTGAATCAATATCCAGTTAATTTCAGGCCACACTCTGATCCCTCACTAGTGGCACCTACATATAGGCCTCTCCTCTGGAGAAAAGCTGTCAATGAACAGAAAACCTGCTGAAGCTCTGGAAACAGATGGGAGCAATGATGCTTGTTTCTCCACAATGAATAGAAGTTGGCCAATATTCTGTTTCTAGCTTGTAACCTTGGTGATAAACTTATTTTTTGAAGAGCAACATACTTAAGTAATTGCATATAAGACACATTTCATTGTTAATCTTTTACATTTGTAGTGCATTGCATTGCAGTAGAAAGTGGTAATAGGAAATTAGCAATGATTTCACCATTCGCAATAAAGTAGGGATGGTCAATGATATTGGCACGACACTGGTATCTGCAAAAAAGACTGAAAAAATGAAGCATCTGGATGAAATGCAGATGGGGTAAATGAAAATGGGGTATTGTGGGACACTGGGTAATGTGAAACACCCCCTGTATCTAAGCAACAGGACGCAGCTGTGGTCATTTTAGCGGCTGATTGTCAAGGCCGTGGAAGTGCTGTGGTAAACATGTGTTTTGTACAAAAATACATATTTGGGATGTAAAAGTAAATTTTTTGGTTTTCACCACAATTAACTGTGGTGCTAAAAGTAATTGATTCAAGCGGACAAACTCATATCCCGTATATTGTTGAACTATCGCCTTTTAAAATGATGTGGTGCTGCAAGCTAAAGATTGGCCTGAATTCTGCAGAGAAGTTGTTTTAATGAAAAAGTGGTGGAGGGTTAAAGTGAGACAATTGCCATGGGGAAAAGTAAGACACTGCTTCACTTTTCCCCTGGAGGCAAAGTAAGACAAAAAATAAGCTTGGTTTTTTGTGTCTTAAACAGTATGAAAAATCCATCATGCCAAGGAAATACAACAGGAAGACAACCTGGGGCTGAACCTCCATTGAACAGATGGAAAGTGCAGCCACTGAGGTCATGGAGAAAAAGAGGCCCGATGTGTTTCAAAGGAGCGAAATATTGACAAGTCAAGCCTCCTAAGATTTATAAGAAAGAATCAGTGGGGGGGCCTTCTCACTGTGGGCTGGGGCTCAGTAGCCCAGGCAAAGAGAATTTTCACAGATGAGATGGAGGAGGAACTTTCCAAACACCTGAAAGAACTTGCTGAACAGTCCTATGGGCTCTCTCCAGCTAAGTGCTGCACACTGGCCTTTGAGTATGCAGACAAGAACCATGTCCTCATGCCTGCCAATTGGAAGGAGACGCAGTCTGCAGGTCAAGAGTGGTTCCACAGCTTTCTAGCTTGTCGCCGGCTTTCTGTCCGAACTCCAGAAGCAACATCCCTCAGAAGGGCCACTGCCCTCAATAGAATGACTGTTGTGGAGTTCTTTGATAATTTGGCAGTAGTCATGGACAGGTGGGTGAATTGATTGTTCCAATCCATGCAGTGGCATGCACAGATAGACACCAGGTGGTCCTAGAGCACTTGCCCGTTGCCCTCTGGACCAAGCAGGTGCCCTCCTCAACGTTAGTTGTTTTTTTTAAATAAAACATTATCACACACACACACACACACCGGTGCCCTGCCCCGCCCCATCTCTTCGTTTGTCAATGTGAATGCGCAGATCGTACCCAAATGCACGTCGCAGCAGCATTGGACTGTCTGCAGAGCTGCACAGTGTACTGACCTACCAGCCACCACCAGGTAACACATAAATGAATCGAATGTATTGTTTGCCCCCTAAGCCTCAGTTGCCAAGCTATAAGCTATAAGGTGCATTTATTTGTCTCTGTTGTGAAGTAGCCTGTCTCATATAGTGACAAACAACCGAGCCTAAATTAGCCGACTGCCCACCTGCTTAACAAGCTAGACGCTAGCCACCAGCATGGGCTGGTGGGCCCAAAACGTCATTATCTGACTACCTGGGAATGAGAACCTCGTGGAGTCAATCTTTCCTCCAGAGTTAGCCCACATATTGCTGCTTTAACACCTGCAGTGATTTATTTGCTAAATTATAAAAAATAAGAAATAAATAAACAGAAAAAGTAGCTGTCCACCTTGTTGTAGCCTAATGTCAACAATCAGTCTTCATACTGTTGGTCTCTTTTCATTTACCAATTGCAGCATGCCCAGAAGGGACAGACTTAAGAAGGAGAGAGAAAGGGAGCTACAGCAGGCAGCCCAGGGGAGCAGCTCTCTGCTCACCTGGATAAAGCAGCCATCTAAGGATGATGAGGAGACAGAAAGGTCAGAGTCAACATCAGAGTCATGTTCACTGTTTAGGGCCTTTTCCACTAATTTTATTGAGATATCTTAAAAGCTGTTCCTGATTTATTTTGTCAACACAAAGTGGTTTGGTGGAACTAAATCAGGCATGAAGCTGTATTAGCTAAATATATTATTTATATATAAGTTATTTCTACGTTACAACAGTTGCAATAATCTAGTATTTACATGAATAGGCTATTATTAAAACTTTGACAATGATAAATAAATACCCTATTAAAATGTGTCTTCTTAACACAGCTCTGTAGTAGGAAACTGAAGTTAGGCCATGGCAGTTACAGCCTGGTGTGGTGAGTCTTAGCGTTGTAATGCATTGACTCTTGTCACCAAGTAGTCTTACTCAAATAAACATATTCTATTCTCTCTGCTGTCCTGCAATAGGCTATCTTACCACTTATTTTTCACTGAGCACCTGCCCCCCAAAATGTCTGTGCACGCCACTGAATGCATGTGTTTTATTCTCTAAAATTAAGTAGTTTAGATTCCCTTTCTCCTAATCTTTAACAGGCATAAATTCTCCCCCACACATGATTTTTAATGTGGACGAAACAGGTCTCCATACGGTACAAAGGCCTCACCAGGTGAGATAAACGACACACACACAAGGCTGACATGTGTAGCTTGTAATAATGTAATAAACAGGCCGGCGGGACCTCTGAGCGAGCAAAGCCGAGAATGGTGCTCTGAAATCGGATAGGCGATGGAGCCAGCATCCTCTCATCCACCTCCAGGACCCTGCAGGAGCTCTGGTTCCACTCTGGGGGCCTCCACTCCTCTGACACCCACTCACCAGGCCTCAGTCCCCCTGCAGCACCCTGCTGGAGCCCTGGGTCCACTCTGGGTGTCTCTGACCACCCCAAGGAGCCTCTCATCCACCTCCAGGACACTGCTGGAGCTCTGTATGTAACCTACAGATCAAACATGCCATTAATTCTGAACTTTCTGTATGTTTCAGGTGGTGACACAAAGAGGAAAAAGGCAAGTTGGTTCCATCACATCGGCCGATAGAGGGGAGCTGGTAACTCTGGTCTGTACTGTGAATGCTGCTGGGGATGCTGCACCTCCAATGCTTGTCTTTCCCAGAGTAAAGTTTAAAGACTGCTTCCTGATCAATGCACCTCCAGGAGCAAAAGGTATATCCACCAGAACAAGATGGATGAATGAAGGTAGCTGAGCCGAGCTCCTCGGCCACCTGATAAACCACACTTACTGTTCCCCTGACCACCCCATGCTTCTAATCTAATAAAGCTCACATATCACTCAGGGCAGTAGAACTCGCCAGGAGCAATGGTATTGTTATGCTCACTCTCCTACCTCACACATCTGAGCAAAACCATACACAGCCACATGGATGTGGCCTTGTATGTGTATGGACTTGTGAGTCAAGCCTTCATGACAATCCTCTGTCCATCCCGGGGTTCTCCTCCACTTGTGTTTGGGTGCCGACTGGCGTGGTGATCAGCGACCTGGTCCTCTGGCCATCTCATCCCAGTGCTGCTACCTCCATCTGTTTATATTTATGTTCATATGGCCGTTGTATTTAGTCATTTGTGTGCTCTCCTCTCTCTGTCCTCCATCCTCTCTGTGTTCTCTGTCCTCTCTCTGTCCTGTCTCCCCTCTTTTCTTTCTCTACCCGGCTGGCCTTCGGCAGGAAGGTCCCCCCATATGAGCCAGGTCCTGCTCAAGGTTTCTTCCTCTTAAAGTGGAGTTTTTCCTTGCCTCTGTTTGGCTTAAATGTTTTTTTTCTCCCTATGTGGGAGTTTTTTACCTGCCATTATCATTGATTGGATTTAATATTATAATTTTAGTTAATGATATTTGCTTGGGGGTCATGCTCTGGGTCTCTGTAAAGTGCCTAGAGACAATTGTCATTGTAACAGATGCTATACAAATAAAATTGAATTGAATTGAATTGAATGACAACCGTGACACCACAAAACGTGACTTCTGAGTTTAGGTCCACTGGGATTTTCCCATACAATCGTGACATTTTCCCCGATGAAGCGTTTGCACCATCCATTCCGTCAGACTGGCCAAACCCTGAGCTACAGCCTGCCACCGGGGATGCTCCACCTCCGGGAGAAGGTGTGGAAGGCCTGCACCCTGCAGATGAGCCGCCTGAACGCAGCCTCCCATAGGAATTTCCCCGTTCCCGCGCCAGCTGACACGGATGCAGGACATGTAACTAGCCGACCTGGATATGTCCCTCCACAGGAAATCATCGCACTTCTAAAGTTCACCCCCAGAAACAAACCAGATGGAGCCGTGTGAAGACCGCTATCCACACTGACACTCCTGAGAAGCAGGCACTCAAAAGGACTTTTGAAGAAAGACGAAGCAGGCTGCAGAGGAAGTGCAAAAGAGGGGAGAAAAAGGTGAGCAGATCCAGAGCTTTTGAAAAGACACGTAAGAGACTCATGAGGAACTGCAAAAGAAGGGCTTAAAATCGGAGTCAATCCTGAGGACTTGCTATGGAGTGATGGGGTCATAATCTGAGTTTCCCCTACTGTGGAAGTGGTTCTTTTCTCTAATTTGAATGGTGAATTAAACATTTTTTGAATGATACTTTTCTGTATTTGTGTTTGTTCAGTCACCTCCAGAGTGATGGAAAAAAAGTAAGTGGATCACTTTACCCCAGGCAGGCTCGCTTTCCCCCCTTAAAATCTGGGCTTTGTCTCAGTTTACCCCGTAGCTGGGGTAAAATGAGACACTTGACCTCTTTTTATAAAAACGATTACATTTTTACCATCTTTATTCCAGCAAACATTCTGATCATTTCCATCTTTAGGAAACATCCTAAATTAAAGTAAAATGTGTTAATTTTATAGACACATCAATTTAGCTTGCTTAGAGGGCAGGGGGGAGTAAAGACCGTCTCACATTACCTCACTCTCTCCTATATATATATATATATATACAGTGGAGGAAATAAGTATTTGATCCCCCGCTGATTTTGGCAGTTGTAATACTAAGAAATAAATGAACAGTCACAGATTTTTATTTCAGCTTTATTTTAACAGTTATAGAAAGAATATTGAATTTTACAATATTCTATTGAAAATTACACAAAATGAAAAATAAAAATTAATTTGCAAGTCATTGAGGGAAATAAGTATGTGATCCCCAATCAACCTTGACCAGTGTTGGCTCCCACAGACCACTGGCATACTCCTGATCTCACTGAAGTAATTACCTGCATGAGAGACACCTGTTCCAAATAGTCACCTGTATAAAAAGTCATCTCCCCACAGACTCAGTAATACTCCACCATCTCCACCATGAGCAAGACTAAAGAGCTGTCAAAAGATGTCAGGGACAAAGTTGTTGAACTCCACAAGGCTGGAATGGGCTACAAAACCATAAGTAAGAAGCTGAATGAGAAGGTGACAACTGTTGGTGCAATTATTTGGAAGTGGAAGAAGTACAACATGACTGTTAATCGACCTAGGCTGGGTGCTCCATGCAAGATATCACCTCGAGGTCTCGAGGATCATGAGAAAGGCTAGAGATCAGCCAAGAACTACACGAGAGGAGCTGGTTAATGATCTCAAGGCAGCTGGGACCACAGTCACCAAGAAAACTATTGGTTATACACTAAGACGCAATGGTTTAAAATCCTGCAGTGCGCGCAAGGTCCCTCTGCTCAAGAAGGCTCACGTCCAGGACTGACTCAGGTTTGCCAACGAACATATTAATACTCAGAAAGAGACTGGGAGAAGGTGCTGTGGTCAGATGAAACCAAAATTGAGCTCTTTGGCCTCAACTCAACTCGATGTGTTTGGAGTAAGAGAAATGCTGAATATGAAAAACACCATCCCTACTGTCAAGCATGGCGGTGGAAGCCTTATGCTTTGGGGGTGTTTCTCTTCTAAAGGGACAAGTCAACTTAACCGCATCAATGGGAAGATGAACGGGGCCATGTACCGCAAAATCTTGGGTGACAATGTCCTTGCCTCCACAAGGACATTGAAAATGGGTCGTGGATGGGTCTTCCAGCATGACAACGACCCAAAACATACAGCCAAGGAAACAAAGGAGTGGCTCCATAAGAAGCACATCAAGGTCATGGAATGGCCTAGCCAGTCTCCTGACCTTAATCCTATTAAAAATCTATGGAGAGAGCTGAAGCTGCGAGTTTCCAAGCGCAAGCCTCGAAACCTCAAATACTTATTTCCTCCACTGTATATATATATATATATATATATATATATATATATATATATATATATATATATATATATATATATATATATGTTAGGCTGTCAATTTCTCAAAAAAATTAATCAGATTAATCGCATGACTGTCAATAGTTAATCATGATTAATCGCAAATTAATCGCATATTTTTATCTGTTCTAAATCTACCCTATACGGATCTTTTTCAAGTTGTATTACTCTTATTAATACGAGTCCTGACTAGAACCAGGAAATATGACCATATTAGTCCAGTTCTGAGGTCTCTGGCTTCCTGTCACTCAGAGAATAGACTTTAAAACAGCTCTACTTGTGTTCAAGTCTCTTCATGGCCCCAAAGTCCATCTCTGACATGTTAGAACCATATGAACCAACCTGGACTCTGAGAACCTCAGGTAGTGGTCTCCTGCTGGTGTCCAGAGTCAGGACTAAACAAGGTGAAGCTGTGTTTCAGTTTTATGCTCCTAAAATCTGGAACAGTCTTCTAGAAGATGTGAGACAGACCTGAACTCTGACAATGTTCAGATCCAGGCTGAAAACAGTTCTGTTTAGATGTGAAGATGATGACTGGAAGGATTTTATCTGCACTTTTCATTTTTAATTTAATTAATCAATTTTTATATTAATTAATTTTTATTTATTATTGATTATTTTTATGCTTGTATGGAATGATTCTATTTGCCTTCTTGTGACTGCATCTGTAAAGCACTTTGAATTGAATTGCAAATAAAGTTGCAAATAAAGTTGCCTTGCCTAATATGAGAGTACACAAATGCTTGCCTTATGCAAAACAAATGCATGTTTATTTATTGCTACAATGCCAAATCCATTATATTATATATATATATATATATATATATATATAGATATATATACTCAATATTTTCTCTTATGTTCTTCATACAAAATATTTTCGCGGTTTGCTTTAAACGGGGGGGGGGGGGCTCTGCATCAGCGCTCTCATTAGCCGTCAAGTGACCGGACTCCGGTGGTAACTAAACTCACATCGACAGTAAACACAAACAACATTTATCTTGTGGAATTAGCCATCAGGCAAGGTTTTGAAGCTAAACTTACCATTCAAAATAGTATCTTTTGTATCCATTTTTTTTTTACTGCTAACGGAGGATTGTTTACGTCTGTCTGTCTGCGGCATGGACGTCGAATGACTTCCTGTTTTGACAGGACTACAGGACTACAACTACGGCGGGGCCCTGAGGCTCATCAAACCTACTCTCCTCTCTACTATTGTACATCAACGGCAACGCGTTAATCGCGCGTTAAAAAAATTAGTTGCGTTAAAATTATTTTGCGTTAATGACGCGTTAACGCGTTAATTTTGACAGCCCTAATATATATATATATATATATATATATATATATATATATATATATATATAATTTTATTTTTTATTTTTATTTTTTTTATTTTTTTACGAGCCATCACCCCAGGCAATACAAGGAATTTGTGAAGATCAAGTAAAAGAAAGAGGCTCCTGCAAACCTGGAATTTCCATGTAAGTTGTAATAAGCTGCAGTAGTTTTCTTATTTTGTAAAGAGAATGTGTTTGCATTAGTCCATCAGTTCATCATCAGTTAATATCAATTTAATGTTGTCAGTACTAAGTATTGCATCAGAAGCAAAGGTGGATTATATCAGTGTCAACAAACATTTTGTTTAAAAATATCTTCATATTGGATATCTACAAATATCCAATATTGTGGACCCCTAGAATAAAGTCTAAATCTGATTAAAATTGTGCAAAACCCAGAGCCACAATGCTGCAATATTTCACTTGAGAGGGCAGAACATGTACTACATCCTTTAATTTCCCATTCCAGACTGCAAAAAAAAAAACAGTTCTTCCAAAGGTTTATCAGGAATCACTTAGGCTGTTAAATTTGCTTCCCCAACATAAATGAGTGAACTCCATTATTTCTGTCTTCACAGTGTGACTTGGGATACTAATTACATCCCAGAAGTGTGTGGAACATAGGTGCTTAAAATGGTTTAAATGCATTTGCTTTTGTTAAGAATTCTTCAAGTTGAGAAACTGTTTTGATTAGTTGTTGCTGACACCTAAACACGGACTGATAATTTTTGTTAGTTTTAAAACAAATAACATTATAAACACAACAATAAAAGTAACATAATCAAAAATGACCTGCTCTTAATTGGGTATTAAAGGTAAATGCACCTCAGGTAACTAACAATAAGGAACAATTTACACTATGTTCTTTAACGTAAAATTGAACCGACATTTCTTAAATGAGTGTTAAAAACTAAGTAAATAACACAGGAATACCTTGTGGAACCACCTTTGACAGCAATAACTTGAGATGATCATTCTTTTTGATATCATCAGTTTTGACACTGTAAACAACATTGCTTTGTTTCATGGAGATTTAGCTCTCTGAGGATGCTTCCAGATCATTTCAGTTGGATCGAGGTCTGACCATGAACTGGGTCATTGAAGCTTCTTGATTCTTTTCTTTTTTAGCCATTCTGATGTACATTTGCTTACTTGGGTGTATAACCCCATTTCAGCCAAGCTTCGGCTGTTGGGCAGATGTCCTTATATCTGTTCCTATAGGTTATTCTGGTATATAGAGAAACTATTGGTTGACTCAGAAACTGCAAGGTGACCAGGTTCTCTAGCTTCAAAAGAGCAAATCATCACATCTGCACCACCATACTTGACTGTGGGTTTGAGGTTTTTGAGCTGATATGCTATGATTTGTTTTTACAACATTCGTTTTGTGCATTATGGCAAAACATCTCCACTTTACTCTCGTGTATGCAAAAGATGTCGCTTCAAATATTTTTGTGGTTTGCTCAGATGCAGCTTTGCAAAGTAGTGCTGGTTTATTCTTTTAAGAAAAGAGGACATTTTGTTCTTGATTCCCTTCAAGTAAAGCATATATGTGCAGTCTTTTCAGTTGCACTGTGACAAACTTTAATGTTTAACATGTTACTATGCCTTGCAGCACTGGGTATTACATATACAGTAGTTTCACTTATTGATATAATAATACATGACAACAGCACCAATGAAAAACAACAACAGCTAGATACATTTTGTATAAGTAAATTTATTGTAAATTGTTACATTCAGATATTATTCTGAATTTGTTTATGGGGTTTGATAGACAAAGCTTGTTGCTGCAATTTATAAAAATGTCCTGGCAACAGATCATGTTTGCATCGTAGAATAATATATTGTATTGTCAAGGGATTTTCTATTGGAGAAAGTTTTTTTTTTTTTTCCTTTTTGATTGATAATCTTTGAACTAAATGGGTGGTTCAACAGAGGCTAATGGAGGAAAGAGGAAAAACAGCAGAGTAGGAAGAAAAGAGCAATAGCAAATGATGAATCTCGCCCAGCTGTTTGCCAGAGCAGGAGGTATCTGGAACTGCGGTTGATATGGAGTCAACTTGGATCTCATCCAGGAGAGCTGAGTGTTATTTATGACCACAGCAGGAACCACTTGCTCATCATCAGGTGGAGAAGATTCTCCATAGCAGAAATCATTATTTTCTTATTTCTCTGTCTGTCTTTTTGTTTATTATGTAAACTGGGTATTAAATTGGACTATTTAGCTTCCAAATTGATTTCAAGGTTAAACAGACACCCTCTAAATAGTTTCAGCAGCATCTAAATATTATAAGTCACTGTTTTAGACTGTATTAATATTTTTAACAAAGCATACCTAATAGAAAATCAACAATATATCAACGTAAATGTACCACGTCGTGTGATAATGTATGCAGACATGCTTTTTTTGCTCTCAGTATCAGTGATAAAACAGCAGTTCTTAAAATTTCTGGAGTCAAAAACAATACCCTTTTGAGTTAAACCAGAAATGCCTGAGTGACGCTGAGACTTAAGGAGGAAACCTTAAACGATAACTACAGGTCAATTTGGCCAAAACATTTGTTCCGCAGATGTTGCCATTAAGAAAAGATATATTGCATTATATATTGTTTGGAAAAGCAAATAATCATTCTAAGATGCACAGACATGGGCATGTTTTAAGCTTCTCCTGTGTTTAAGACTTTTTTTACACCCTCAAAAGCA
This sequence comes from Hirundichthys speculiger, assembly GCA_018398805.1. Taxonomy (NCBI): domain Eukaryota; kingdom Metazoa; phylum Chordata; class Actinopteri; order Beloniformes; family Exocoetidae; genus Hirundichthys; species Hirundichthys speculiger. The sequence continues at coordinate 1,266,582 of JAGFBZ010002358.1, read as the reverse complement.
ACATCTGTAAGTTTGTTGGTTATTTAAAATCTCTTTTGACAAGAACAATTGAAATATCAACTACTGACTGTGAATCTGTTGTTGTATTGATGTGAATTTAATATATGTTAATGTTTTACCATGCCGCCATATAGTGTCTGCCAGTTTGTGACTAATTAGCTAATTAGTTAGCATTTGTTAGGCGGTTATGTTGAGAAAGTATTTTTGTTTTTGCCATTTTATTGTTACAGTTTTACTCATAACTTCACTTGTCACACATCTAATTTGTCATTAAGACAGCTAGGAGCTCTCATCCTGGCTTCTGAAAAAATCAAGTGTGGCCAGCTGTATGAAACACATAGTGGGAACAGTACAACATATTTCAATCATTTTTTTTTTTTTTTTTAAATTGGAGGTGGTACTCCAGGGATATTTTTTTCTTTATTTAAAGAACCTAAAAGGTCCTTTCAGCAATTATTTTCTATATGTTGACTACAGTCTATTGTCCCATGAAGTTTGGTCAAATTAATCCACAGATGTATGAAAAAAAAAGTGTCCATACTGTGGCACGTCTCTGTGACAGACATGCAACAGCAAGCCACAGTTCACACAAAGCAATGAAGACAAGTCACACACATTGGATACGCAACACCTTTCTAAAGGGTTGTGTAGAGATGGATGCTTTTTTTCTTTTTTGTCCTTTTGAATATAACCACCATGTGGTGAATAAAAAACACACTTTTATGTCTCAGATTTGCAGCTCTCTCTCTCTTTTCATTCGTTTTATGACTTGCTGGATCAATGTACTGCACTCTTGTCTCCTCAGTTATTAAAACAGGCATGCATGACTGTGTTCAAATATTGTGGTATTTTTATCTCCACCAGGAGGAAAACATTACCAGGAGGTTATGTTTTTGCCGGCGTTTATCTGTCTGTCTGTCTATGTACAAGATAACTAAAAAGGTTATGGATGGATTTTGATAAAATTTTCAGGAGTTGTCAGAAATGTGAAAAGGAAGAACTGATTTCATTTTGGCTGTGATCTGGAAGAATCCCTGGATTCAGGATCACTTTCAAATTTTTCGATAACACTGTGGTCAATGGGGCCGGAAATTTTGTTTCTCAATATCTCTGTTAATTATTGCCCAAAACGTATGAAATTTGACTCAAGGATTTACAATGGGAACTTCTATTCAAAGGCTGATCCAGATTTGACCCAGAACGTGGATTTTATCGCAATCTGTAAATCACTATATGGGGAATTGTTGCACTTGGTGGAGGTCTGCGCTCTCTGAGTGCTTTTCTAGTATATTTATGTTACACACAGAAACAACCTGTAGTTAAGACTTATTGTGATGTGACAGATAAAAAAGGTGGAAAGCAAGGCACAAGGAGTTCTCAAAATCAGTAACTGTTCAGAGCTATAAGTCCCAGTCCAAATGTATCATGGACTCTCGACAATACTCTCTGCTGACCAGGAGATATTCAACTCCCAACTTATTTAGGGAATTGAACTATTATAATGGTTTCTCATTTACCCAACATCTACTAAAATAATTGCCTTAAAGCAGCAGAAAGGAACTTTTGCAATATCTGCCTCAAAGAGTCCCCATAAAGGTTTGGAGGTTAAGTTGCTTTTACAGCCCTGTCCAGGGATTCTTCCTGTTTGGTCTCTTGCTAAGACATGCATGCTCACGTTTTTTCATGCTCACATTTCTTTCTCCACATGAAGAGTGAAAAAACCTGAGTATATAGACCAGAAAACTATTGCTTAAGTGGGAGGTGTTCACTAAGTCATAAAAAATATATATACAAATGAGGAAAACAGTTTGAATGTATTTCATAGCTAAAGAGGCTTTGGTGGTGTGAGATTCTTACACTGTCCCTGCTTTTCTTCTTGTAAAGCACTTGTAACAACTATTAAATCAAAATGTATTATTATTTTCATGATTATTGTAGCTAGGTCACAGGTTAAACTTTACTACATTGGATAACTTCTTTAGGTTAACAGTATGATCGAATATCATCTTCTGCCATCCCAAATCAATCAACACCAATGGAGAAATTCTCTTTCAACAACACCTCCAATCAATATATATATATCTATATATATATATATATATATATATATATATATATATATATATATATATATATAGATATATATATATATATCACATATCTATATATATATATATATATATATATATATCTATATATATATATATATATATATATATATATATATCAATATAAGTTATTATCCTACCCTATGCAAAAGTTGCTAATTTCATATTTCTGTTAATGAAGGAAGGACTGAGAAGATTTTGGTTCAATCCATTTTTATTTATGGCAGATTACAAGCCAGTACACCAAAATTTGATGTCTTTGCTGTTGACACAAGGACATAATCAAATTTTGCGTTTTTATGCATTCCATAATCATTCATACCCCTGATTAATAATCAATGGCATTGCCTTTATTTGCATGACAGCTTGCAAACGATTTCGGTATTGCTGATCAGGTTTCTGCAGACTTCAGCAGGGATTTTTGCCCATTCCTCTTTTGAGAAGGTCTCCAACTCCTTGAGATTAGAAGGTCTTCTTGCTGAAACTCGTGTCTTGAGCTCCCTCCACAGATTTTCAATCGGGTTCAGGTCTGGGCTCTGGCTGGCCACTCCAAAACATTCACATTATTGTCCTTGAACCTTTTTTTGACTACTTTCGCTGTGTGGTTAGGATCATTGTCCTGCTGAAAGATCCACTGCTGCCCCAGATCAAGTTTTCTGCAGACTGCTTGATGTTTTCCTCAATCTCGATTGTACTGTTCCTTTTTCATGATGCCATTCACTTTGATGAGATTGCCAGGCCCATGGAGAGAAACATCCCCAAAGCATAATGCTTCCACCACCACTGTCGGGACTGTATTCTTTGGTTGGAACGCTTCACCTTTTCTTCTCCAAACGAAGGCCACATCCCTGTGGCCAAAAAGCTCCATTTTTGTCTCATCAGACCAGAGCATCGACGACCAAAAGCTTGAATCATTGTCGAGATGTGCTTTTGCAAAGGCTAGTCTGGCTTTTACATGTCTAGGCTGGAGGAGTGGAGTCTTCCTTGGTCGGCATCCACGGAGGCCCTCCTTGTGCAATGTGCGCTGGAGTGTCTGCCTTGATATTTTGGTTCCAGAGTCGCTTAAATTTTTCAGGATAGCTTTGGTGGTGATCCTAGGATTGTTGCTGACCTCTCTTACGACTTTCCTGGACAATCTTGGTGTCATCTTTGGTTACCGGCCACGCCCCTTGAGATTCTCTACAGTGTGGAACTTCTTGAACTTGGTGATAATGCTCTGTACTGTAGCCACTGGCACTTGAAATTGCTTTGCTATAGATTTATAGCCTTTACCATCCTTGTGTGCATTCACAATTCGCAACCGCAGGTCTCCACTCAGTTCCTTCTTCTTCGCCATGTCAATGGTTTGACTGTTGACCATGAAGTGAGAATGAATCCACAGAGTCGCTGTATTTATGTACAAAGGGGTCTGCAAAAGGTTAGTGGGTTATGGGTGTGACATTCATAATGATGACCCCTAGTTTTGACACCTAAAAATAGCCTAAACTCAGGATCATTCTATGATCATGCAGGGGTATGAATGATTATGGACATGCATAAAAACGCAAAATTTTGATTATGTATCCTTTGTGTCAACAGCAAAGACATCAAATTTGGTGTACTGGCTTGTAATCTGCCATAAATAAAATGGATTGAAACCAGAATCTTCTCAGTCCTTCCTTTCATTAACAGAAATATGAAATTAGCAACTTTTGCATAGGGTATGAATAATTTCGGGCTTAACTGTATATATATATACACATATATATATATATATATATATATATATATATATATATATATATATATATATATATATATATATATATATATATACCACTAGGGGTACAACGGTTCAGGTGGCTCACAGTACGTACCGTGGTTTTTGTGTCTCGGTTTCTGTACGGATTCGGTACAGTTTCAGACCACCCGCTATCCTGATACCGCAAAGATACTGAGTTTGCGGAAAGCACAACTCGCATGTTGAGCATAAACAGTGTGTCCAAATGGCATAAATGTGCGTCCACCTGGTCACATGTGGACGTGCTCAAACGGCTCTACCTCTCGATTACTCATCACCGTATTGCTTTCATACGTTTTTATTTTCTTGAGGTCAGAGGATGTCTGGTTAGCAGTTGTGGTGGATCTTAGAATAGTCATGATCAGACATGACAGTCTGTACAGCTGTGGCATGATCTCATTCAGATATCTGCTGCGTAGGAAACCAAGGAGATCTTTGTCTCTGGTGTCAAGCTGGAAAAGGTTGGATGTGGAAATTTATTTCCAATATGTCTGAAACTGTTGGTGGTCGAGGAGGGACAGGAACATTAGTTGTTCGTGATCTTTAAATGCGCATCCAATGATTCGTTCTGCAGTATTTTAGAAAGCACATCAGCTGCGCCAAGACGCACAATTGGTAACAACTGGATTTTACGCAGGTGTTATGCCAAAATTTGGGCATATCTTACTCATTAGAATACACTCAAATTATACTCTAATTGTGTTCTGGTGATGCAGTCAATTCGGTTGTTAAAAACAAAGCACTGACAACCAACGGAGGTGCAAATCGGAGTTTTATTCTCCAAGTCTGCATGCAAATTCAGAGAGGTCATTACAGAATGCTGGATGGTTCAGAATGACCCAGTCTCAGTAGGAAACAGTTGCCTTTAAACATCACATGAAAACATCAGGACCTTGGATAAGTTCTCTAGACGTCTACGCGTCAAAACTTAGCAGACTTGTTGGAGCCAGAATGATAACAAAACTGTGGCCTTCGAACACGCAGACCAGAAGTCATGGACTCATGACACAGCACTTTAGCTCAAAATGCAATTTCTGACATAACAGCAGGTAAGATCGCGGGTTTAGGGAAGTGAAAGATTGCATCCTGTTAACTGTTTTCACTCTCTCACCGGTGTATTTAACAGCAAAACCAAAATGCTCCCACACCAGTGATTAAAAAAAGTTTTTCCCAATTTCTCCGCTACCGCTGGCCATACCTGCTTATTTTTTTTTTCTGCATCTATGAGCTGCAGCCAACCGGCCAAAGTGTGATAGGCTGGTCACTGTGAGTGAGCAGAGGCAAGTGGACACTGACATGTGGGCCTGTTGCCTAAAGGGCACCCACGCTCAGGTTGAGGTCTAATGCAAAGTTATTGGAACATAAATACAGCAGGACATAAAAGCGTGTTGTCCTGTGCAGGTCGTACTGAATGGTTCGGTATTTTACAGAGTACCGTTGCATCCCTTATATATATGCATATATATATATATATATATATATACATATTGCATCCGACACTTTGCATTGCACTTGATGATGTATGGCTTGGATGCAGCTGCTCTACCATGGAAACCCATCCACGAAGCTTTCTGAGCACTGTTGTTGAGCTAATCTGAAGGCCACATGAAGTTTGGAGGTCTGTAGTGATTCAGAATCAGAACGCCTTTATTTGTCACTGGGCCAGCTTCCCAACACAGTGAAATTACATTTCCAGTACATCGTCCAAGAAAACATACAAAAAAAAACAACAACATGTTAGACAGGAGTCGACGGTGTCTGGGACGGTGACTCTGCAGAAAGTTAGCGACCTCTTTGCATTATGCGCTTCAGCAACTGCTGACCCCACTCCGTCTGTTTACGTGTCCTACAGCTTCGTGGCTGAGTTGCTGTCGTTCCCAAACACTTCCATTTCCTTATAATATAGCTGACAGTTGACTGTGGAATATTTAGGAGCGAGGAAATTTCACGACTGGATTTTTTGCACAGGTGGCATCCTATTACAGTTCCACGCTGGAATTCACTGAGCTCCTGAGAGAGACCCATTTACAAATGTTTGCAGAAACCATCTGCATGCCCAAATATATGCATTTACCTTTATCCCTCTTTCACGCACAGCTTCAAAATTTCCATAACAAAAGGATGGATACCCGATACTGTTAGAGAACTAAGGGCATATCAAACTGTCTCCAAATGGACATATTGTAAAAATGTGTTGATCAGCTAAACACCCAGTTTGCAAAATGAAAGCTGGAATTACAAGTCACTGATTTATTTGGTTTAGCCCACATCAGAATTAAATACTTGGAGAAACAGAATCCACAAATGGCCCGTAAATTCACCTCTCAAGTTACAACCCTTTGTGAAACACAATGTTTCTACCATTTGCAATCTTTGTATTAGCAGTTCAGGCAAAGTGACTCATGTGAAACCATGAGCCTTAAAAGCATCACAATGACTCATTTCTTTTTGTTTGTTTATGTGTTGATACTGTATATCCTAAGTATAATAAATGATCTCCATGGATAACTGTGGTGACATAGAACACATTAAGCAGCAGGGAAATTGAATTAGCTTGTCTCGTGAATGGTGCTTCCCGTTGATGGTCCTGCAGATTCATGTGTCTGATGTCCTCTGTTATGGTCTGTAACATGATCCGGAATAATACAAGCATACTTTTTTCCTTAGTAAACTTTCCTTCACCATAATAATAATAATAATAATAATAATAATAATAAATAATAATAATAATAATAATAATAATAATTAATATTATTATTATTATTATTATTATTATTATTATTATTATCACATTTACCTCTCATTTGTCTATGATTAAACTTCTTCCTTGGCAATGGGACTATTACAAATAAGTTGTCTAGGTTTGACATTATGTCTGTATTTGTGTAAGCTTTTCTTGGAGGAAAAAAAATCTATGAGGGGATGTCAAGTAGATCAGCATGTTGAAATTTTGTTACTATGGATCTTTCTTGCAATGTTGTAAAATTCTTTCCTTTTCAGGTTATTCTAATTGCTTACAGCAACCTGCTCTGCATTAACAGTCATGGCATAATCTTCTCCTTAAGCTTAGCTTCCTCAGCAGAAGTTCCCTAAAAGCTAAATTGCACTGTTGATCCATAATAATACAGCTTTAACCAGAATTCCCTACGAGCCAGCAATTTATTATACTTTTGCTGTTACAATACAAGTAGGCAATCACACCAACTCTGCAATGAAGGGTAACTCAATTACCTCACTTTTGTGCTCCACAGTGAAAGGCTGAGTTTTCACACAACATAGGGCAGCATCATGTTTAACACTAACAACTTTTTTTTAGTTAAATTATAAGGTTTGTTTTTTCCTCAATAAAAAATAAACTTTTGCATTTATAGATGTCATTTGTACAAATGTTCTGTTTTGTACAGGTCAAAACAGAGATGTACCTTTTGTCATATCCCTCTACCAAAAAAGTGGGGGAAGCCATTTATTATTGTACCTCAAAATTTCAAAAGCAGATATATTTTTTCACTGCATATTACAGAACCAATTCAAATATGCTTAAAGCCTATCTTTAAATGCCTACAAGCTCAAAATGATGCATTTGAAGTTCCAGGCAGGGTACAAGCCTCCCCTGTTGCAACTGTAAAGGTCACTGAAATATCTAGTCCTACAGTTGATCTGATGCATGACTTTATTCCTTTTTTATCTTAGGTTTCACAGTGGAGGAAAGGCCAAACTCGTCATTGGAAAGGGAGGTAAAAGAATAAATCCTTTCAGGTGGGACTAAAAAAAGAATTGGAAAAGAACCAGGGCCTAAAACTTGATACCCTACTGATATTTATTTTCAGTGACAATAAGTAACAGTTTGATTGAAGATAGCGAGTTAATGCGAGCTCAAGGTTTTCTTGTGCTTTCTTTGCATGTTTTAGATACATCATCACATCACATCACAGCACAAAACATCTGTGGCAACTTGATCTAAGACCTGACCACAACAATCTTCTAGAACAAGAGCCAGTTACCATATCAGTGGCACACATCCAAGAGAGAGGCCAAAACATGAAGGCATTATTGCAGCCAAGATATGTAAGCACATGGCTCCATACATGAGCAAAACCCAGAAGGGAAATGGAAGAAACACCGGAAGAGCCAAGCTCCAGCTACTGAACAACAGAACAGTCATGCAGACTTTAAGATCACACAAACAAATCTATGCACCACATGAATAGATTGCAAGAAAGCCTATTACTCCATACAGCAAACGTACCTACTCTAATGCCTAGAACTTTTTAACATAGAAAGGGCCTTCATCAAGACCCCAGTTGGACTGTGGAATATGACTCTACGGGCCAATAAAAGTCAATTGCACAAGTTACCATCTATTGCTGTGTATGCCACAGAGATGCTCTGTCTGTACTGTACTGCTGTTCTACACAGGCCAGAACCTCCTCAGCCAGATCTCAAAAACTGGCTGCTCATGGAGTAATCATTTAGAAGAATGACATTAACCACCCCACTAATGACACTCAGTGGATATCAACTAGTAATATCAGAATGTCCTCTGGAACAGATGAATGTGCTTTAACATTATCAAATGAGGCAAAATTATCACATCTGAAGGGTTTGAATAGGGATCTGCTGGAGCCTATCCCAGCTCTCTTCAGGTGAAAGGCAGGGGTACACCCTGGACAGGTCACCAGTCCATCACAGGGCCACATATAGACAAACAACCAAGCGAACTCACAATCACTCCTACCGACAATTTAGAACCACCAATTAATCTGACATGCATGTCTTTGGACTGTGGGAGGAAGCCGGAGTACCCGGAGGAAACTCACACCTGTGCTTGCATGTGTATATATATATATATATATATATATATATATATATATATATATATATATATATATATATATATATACACATATATATACAATGGAGGAAATAAGTATTTGATCCCCCGCTATCAAGATAAGTAAGCTCCTCACATGCATGGAATGTTTCACTCCAAACCTAGCACCCTGAGACTGTATGCCAAGTGGAGTGGAAGGAGGAGAGAGACTGGGAACAGGCGAGTGTCAAAACAACCATCCAAAATGAAACACCAAAGATTCAGAAATGCTTCCACAAGATGGCTCCCAGTCATGAGATCCTAAGTGAATGATTCAGGCAATAGAAACCCAATAAGGAAGAGAATAAGGAGTAACCATCATGGGAGGAGAAGCCCTCCATAGGATGTACACCAACAGACTGAAAATAACAAGAAAAGGGTGGTCTAAAAGATATAAGGCACTAATCATATTACAAGAACGTAGTCTGAACACAGGAACAACAGAGACCTACCAAACTAGACAAGACCCCACTTTTCCTTGACCATCCAACAGCTGCATCACATATGGAACACCATAAGCACATAGCTGGAATAACTCATAGGATTATCTATGACAAATTTAGGTTGGAAGTTTCAAGGTCAAGATGGAGGAAACTTCTAAGGATGGTGCAGAATGCAATTCCAAGGGTCTTTTGAAATTTCCAAATCCAGATTGATAACCTGATCACAGCTAATCAGCTAGAGGTTGTGGTAGTTGACAAACTACTAAAGAAAACATAGGTAATAGATGTAACAATCTCAAGTGAACGTTACATCAATTTTTTATTCTCTTGGTCGCTCCTATTTGGTGTCACCAGAACACATTATCCATTTTTGTTTTTTGTTTGATTTTTCTTTTTCCAAAAACACTTCTTGATGCCAAGGAACAAAGGTAGGAGGATGGAAGGGCTCAGGACAAAACTTACGGACTTAGAACAAGGCCACACTGATACCAAGCTTCACCTTTGTTTGCTGCTTCATAAGGTTCATACTCCTACATTTTGATGGAGCGCTTTCATGACTCATGAATTGCAGTGTGAGCTAGATCAACGCTATACAATAGGCTGATATAGCATGGCATTATTATTTGGACATTTACAAAATGTGGCAGCTTAGAAATTAAAATAGTCCTGAAGATGTGCAAAATGACTTTTTGTTAAACAGGTTTAAAGAGATGACACAAGGGGAACCCGGGGGCCACTAGTCTTAGTCCTCTCCTCTGAGTAAGTGCATGTTTGGTAATCAACAACTATTATTTTACATCTGTAGGGGAAGACCTTAAAGATCAATTCCAAATTTAATGTTAAGAGAAAGGTAGAAAGCTGTTTGTTAGGCTGAACTGTAAAGCCAGAAGGCATTAAACATTAAAAAGGCAGATCAGAAAGAAAAGCTAACAATTCTCATACTGTAGGAAGTCTTTTCATAGGGGGTTGACTGAAAAGAAGGCAGTTCTTTAAAGGCTGAAGAAAAGGACTGTGAAGTCTGACAGAAAGAATAAGGCTAAAGTAAGGTTAAAATATCCACACTTGTCATATTGATGACAACCGCAGCATGTTCGGCTGTCATAATCTGTGTTTCATTTAGTGCAGTATGGGCAATGCTTTAAAGGAAGAAAAAGAATATGTCTACAGCAATATATTGGTAGAAGTAAAGATAAAATAGATTTAAATTGGTTTAGGTGTGTAATAGACAGATTTTTTTTTTTTTTTTAAGTAGATCATGATGATATTACAGTTCGGGTAATCTTTTGCCTTTTGAATGAACAATGCTATCAGTTCATAATTTTAATCAACCAGATTAAAAGCTCACTGTGAATAAGGAACTGCTTTACTGGAAAATAGAAAAAAAGCAGGGGAGAGAGAAGAATATACATTTTACAGATCCTCACAAATAAAATATATACAAACCTCCAGGGCATATACTTATTTTTTTGGGCCTGAGGCAACAAAACTTCAAGATGCTCCTCTGATCTTTCAGACACATCCACAGAAAGTGTTGCGAAAGCTCTTCCATTTTTAAGCTCTTCCATTAAGAAGGACAACTCAAGTAAAAAGAAAAAGAAGAAAAAAAGAAGAGTGAAAAATTACACATGGATTTATGCTGTTACATTTCAGATTGTTGCTTATTGCTTAGATAAACTGACAACAAGTTGCATGAACAGAGGCACCAAAAAGCCACAAAGTAAAATTATTTTAAGTCCAGTTTCTTTTGCTTCACAGCCCAGTAAATTTCAATTAGAGGTCTGTTTTCTGTTAAATGAAATGGTTTTGCATGTCCTTGCATGTGTGTGTAATGTTGACTTTTTGGACCAATCTAGACCAGAAGCCTCAGTCTGTCTCCAGTTCTAAAAAACTCCACCTCCAGCTTATTCACGGCATTCAAATGAGAAATAATAGGGAGCAAAGAAGAAGGCTTCAACAATGTCCTCATTTGAAAAAAACAACAACAATGTGAATAACAGGACCTTTGAAGCATCACATTCTCTGACATAACGACAATATTTTTGTTTTTGTTTTTTTCCCCTCTTAATGATGGTGAGGGCTGAGTACATAAGATTTATCTCAGTCTTTGGTAAAGTCATCCATGAGACAATGAGAATACTCTGCAGATCAGATCAGTCTTATGATCTTTATTCTTAATTTATCAGCGGTGGAAGACATATGTAAGAAAAGAAAGGCCTCAAACAAACATGGTTGAATGTGATGAATAATGGTATTCCATTTTGTGAAACCTGGCAGAACCAGGATTAGATAAATAGACTCAACAGGGTGGCATTGATGCTCTGGACATTCTGAGAAAGAAGTCTCGCAGCAAATTTCTCCGGCTATAAAGTTAACCCTGGTCTGTTATAACTGGAACGTTGCTACCATTGTGAGACTGTTCTTACAGCCCAAACTTTATTTACCTTGGAGTGTCAATGGAGCCTACCCGGGGTGGAGCTTCAGGGGGGCTGGGGGGACAGTACTCCACCGGCCCGGGCCCAGAAGGGCCCGGTGTAAGATGAAGGAACAGGCCTCTCATCAGGCATCAATTATGCCTTACGCACTTCTGGATACAATGTCATCTGCGAAAAATCCATGCCCTACGTATGAGGTTATATATAGGTTTCAGAATGAGTCATGGTTGGTCAGAAAATATTTTAAGACTGACTTTGGTCACATAGGTTTCTTCAACACAGTGAATCAAATGTGCTGCCTGGCTGGCTTCATGTTCACTCTCACAGTTAACTTTACAAGGTGCAAATTTACAAGTAGATTGTCGGTAAGATCTCCAAATGTATTTTGGGTAAAACTGTCATCAACAGCGTCAACACTGTCCATCAGCATCATCATCAGTCACTCGTCAACAGAGTCTATGCGGTGCAGGGTAGGTGGATCACAGATTAATCTAATCATGAGTGGCAGTTCATACAAGCATAAAAGTGGAGCAACAAATACAAAGAAAGGGGAAAAAAGAGCGCAGGAAAAGACTAAACTAAAAAAGCTCCACTTTTATGAACCCATGATTGATTCTGGCTGGGGCAATCTATATATAACCTTATACATAGCAAATATACTTTTCGCAGAAGTTGTTGTATCCAGTAGTGCGCAAGGTGTGACTGATGCCTGAGGAGAGATCTGTTACTTTGTCTTTCACCGGGCCCTCCTGGGCCCGGGCCAGGGAAGTACTGCCCCCCCCAGCCCCCCCTGAAGCTCCGCCACTGGCACTGAGCTATGTGTCAAAAATGTAGTAATGCTTGTAAGCCCCGCTGTTGTGGGCATGTGTATGTTGTAAAACGATGTAATTACAAGCTTTATTGGGTTTAAAGGGGCCGGTCATGTACCGGGCCCGGCCCAGCAGTGACATGTTCTGCTGCTAAGCCTACCTAACCCTGTACTTAGAAGTTTGAAGCAATAAACAATTTAATATGCATTCTATTTTGCTCTGTTATGCATTTGTTGAGTCTGTCACTGCTCCTTGTTTTGTTTGTGATTTTCTTCTTAGCCGTATCATGACACTAATTGTGTTGTGAAAAGGTGAAAAAAATAAGAAACTGGTTTTTAAAAAGTCATGTGTTTGTGTTTCGCCAGAGGGAAATGTCAGGCCATTGTGCTATCTAACCGTCATCATTTAATTAATCCAGATCTTAGTTCAAATGAACATTTTGTAATTTGAAGAAATTCATAATTCCTTCGACACTTTATTGACATTACAACAACAGTTGCATGTGCAATCCTAAAGCACAATTACTACAGCAACAGCTGTTGTTAGTGAGAAAACTGACTATACTTCAAAAAATGAGGTCCAAGAAATACAGTTGTGACATTTTAACGATGTTCCTAAAATACAACGTTGCACATAAAAAAGAAGAATGCTGCAGCGCATTTTCAATAACCAAGTCACAGACAACGTACCAGCTGAGACAGAAAGACTTTTAACAGTGTGAAAATGTTGACACAAACATTTAGTTCTAATATAAATAAAGACGGTATGACATGTTGTAAATTGACCAAGCAACAGCTGTAATTGTGATGGCATAAGTGCTATAATTAAAAATAATATCTGCAATTAGCAATTTGGTTCTATGTGACAAACAGTCAAACAGTCTTTGATGTTGTTGGTGCCTGAAATCTTTGGTAACTGTCAGAAAGGAAAACCTTACACAAAATTGTGATTAGATTTTGTCTGCAAAAAAAAAAAAAAAGGAGATTGAAAATTGTAACAATTTTAGCTGTTAGCATTGTGGAGAGCCTTTTACTATTTAGTTCTCATGAAACAGTTTACAGAAAGGATTTAATATGTTTTCTTCAGAAGTTGGATTGTCTGCATTCCTTGTAAGTTGTATTTTTCTTCAAGCAAGAAAATGATCCAATTTTTCCCTTTAAAACCTTGTTGTGTTACACACAAAACAGTTAGTGGACTGCGGTTTCATTTGAAGATTTCTTTGTAATTATTATTTTCTTTACTGTTTTCACAAGGTGAAGGACTGACTTTAGTTTTAGGAGTGGAGTATGTGCAGATGCATTGATTTAAATTTCATAATTCCTTGTCTTATATTCTTTGCATGATGGTCACAGTTTCAATACGACACCAGGTATTTTCCCAGGGCACACTGGTGCACACAGAGTTTGGAAGCCTTTGCTTTAGGCATTTCAATATAGCAAAGTCTATGTAGAGAAACTTGAAAAGAATGTCTTAATGTTTTGGTTGTTTTCTTCCTTTTTTAAAAATGTTTATTCTTTGCAGTTCATATATCAAAGGTTTTGGTCACTGAAATCACACCTCCTTCTCATTCTGGCCATTCAGCAATAAAGCACCTTAACTTAGATGAAATCTCTAAGGTCTGATTATTCAGGTAATATGAGGCCTGACTTTGCAAAAGAGAAGGCTATTTTCCACATTTTCATTCCTTTGGTTGAACATTCCCCTGTGAGTTTTTCCCAGTAAGATGCAACCTTATGCCACTTAAGTTCTTTTAAATGGGCATAAAAGGACATTTGAATGGGTTTTTGCACAAAACAAGTACAGAAAAGGAACAGCTCTTTCATTGTTGTATTAAGATACACCTCAAGACATTCTTCAGCTTGTTATGCCCTGATGTAAATTACACATGCCCTAATGTGTAAACCAAACCCCTAGCTTGAGTGTTGTAATGAATTCAAAAGTTGTGTAAAATGCACTTTTATTTAAATGTTTTGCTGCGATATGAACTAAAGTGCCATAACATTTGTTGTTCAAACACTTTTAACATCAGCACTTGTGAGTAACACATTTTTAGAGTAAATCTCATTTTAAAGAATGTCAAATAAAATAAAGCTTATTGCCACTGCCAGGGCATTAATGGCATCCTGTTTTTATAAAAAATAAAAAAAAGTTTACAAACAAAGTCCAACAAAATGATTGTAGATCAGAACAATCATAACATTAAAAGTGGTAATTTCTGAGGTAACAGCAGAAACTTTTAAAGGGAAGTTCAATTTGGCAGATGTTACAAAAAACCGTGTTTCTGTCAAATCCTCCGTCTGGGAGAACTTTAAAATGAAAATGTCCATGTTAAAGTTCAGTAACTTTACCAATCTGTGTATCATTCATTCATTTCCATTTTCAATTGTCAATCTAAAATAAAAATAAAAAATAAAAAGTGACATTTTATTACATTTTTTGTTTTTTGATCTAACACAAAGAAACGAAAAAAATATGTTTTTTTTAATATATATTTCAATTTTAGACTTGTATTAAAAAATACGAAATTAAAAAACGCGCCACAGAACTGAATTAGTTTTATAATCGAGGACGACTTTCTGTCGTCATTACACATCTGTGCCACTAAATGGAGCCGCACAGAAATAACCGGTAAGAGAACAGCACAACAGTGAACACATGGAGCAGATCTGATGGAAAATGGAAAAATGACGCGAAAGTTTTGTTGCAGTCCAGAATTTTTTTGTCAGACAGAATTGTTAATATTCCTACCCGAACTGTAAAGTACATGGATTTTTACCGTTCTCCATGTCTATTTTAGCTGTTCCAAATGTTTACTTGCCAGTTCTGCTAAAAAATTATCAGCTGATATATCAAAATATCTTTTATTTTAATCCTGTTTTATTTTGAAATGTCAGTGCTCTTTGCCTTTTACTGCCTTACTTTTATTTTTAAATTTTATGTATATTTGAATGTATATTTCTTTTATTTTTTGTGTGTAAGTCTCTTTCATCACTACCCCCTAAATATTTGTTGTTGTTTTTGTTTCTGATTGCTATAATGCCTTAGGCTGTATCTCCTCTATGTGTGTTTTTTTTTTTACTAAAATTGTTTGTGTTCAATAAAAAAAAAAAAAAAGAATGGAAAATGTTGGTTCCGAATGGAATGAGAAAAAAAAAAGTTTAACTGCCAATTCTGTTCCAGTTCCGCAGCAGCCAGTAACAGACTTTTCAAAACAAAAGCATGTGAGCAACATGCGTTAACGCGCGATAAAATGAATGTTGGAGTTGATAAATTCATGAGTTAACGCGATAATAACCCTAATATGAATATGGTTTTTCAGAAAATCTTTTAATTCGCAAAGGCTGTTTGATGTTTTGTGTCTGGATTTTTTTTTTTTTTTCTTAGCACATGGTTTTAGACCTGTTGCAAGGCAACATGAAGCAGAGAGAATTGTGAAACAATGCTATTCACATCAACATAGCTGTTTTTACCACTGTAATTTCCTAGTGTAAAAATTTCACTGGTTACATTAACAGCATGTGTGCTTCATAAATAGAGTACTGGCAGATGGCTGATGTCTGCTGATTGTCAACAACTACAGTACCACAGATTTTTACCAAAGATCATATCCCATAGGTTGTTTACTATGTAAGTGGGTAAGAGTGCACATTTTTCTGAACAGAAATGTTCTCTTTGTCAGATAGAAGAATCTGCCAGATGCACTGTGTTGCTCTATTGACCCGATGGACAAAGTATGTGAGAGTTGCCTCACTTCAGTATTTCCATATTTCCACAGCAATAAGCTTATTTTGCAACTATGCTTACAGAGATGAGTCAATGATTGTTCATACTATTATAAATACTATTTAAAAATAAGAAAGAGTTTCGGAGAGAGCATCCTGTTTTTCACTGAACAGTCGTTAAATGTTGCTGGATGCTGAATTCTTCTGATGCCCCAGATTCAGCACTACATTATTAAAATCGATGTGAATCAAGATGTTGTATTTTAATTTGGCACATTCCTCTTGCTTGTCAAAACCTTATGCTCAGCTGCTGTCAGTTTGATCTGAAATTTGTGGGTTATGCTCACCTCTTTCTTCAAGCAGAATTATTACCAGCAATCACATTCTACGTGATTCAACATTTACTCAAGTCAATGCCACATAAAACTATTCATCAGATTTCTTGCAGCTCTTTCTGATGCCACAAAGGGCTTTGTAACTTTTTTTCATTTGGACAGAACCCCCTTTGGACCTGTAAGCAGACTTTGAAGTATAAAATTGGTTGAATTCTTCTACAAAGTGGCCCACCTCTACTTCAGTCAGCCACACTCCAGCAAAAGTATTTATGCTCTTAATTCTCTGGAAATGTTCACTTTAAATTATATCTTACTAAAGAGAGTCTGTGTTTTTATGGGTCTGGCCACACAATGCAGGGATAATAATAATAAAATTTCACATATCCTCTGGTTCTGTCTCAGAACCCTGAACACAAAGTCAGTAACAAATGAAAATAATTCTTTAAACTTTGGTTCAACTGTTTAAAAAGGCATACTCCTAAGTTAATTTTAATGCTTAAGAGACCTTTAATTTTAATGAGGGAGTTCTGTTGGAGACACTGACCTTCTTTAAACAAAACAATAGAGGTTACCGAACTTCAGCAGCAATGATTAGCAGTCACTCATACTTCAGTTAATACCACTATCATCCATTAACACTATGCACAAAAATATATACAATACACGAGTGATTGTGACACAGTTCAAAGGTATTTAGCACACATTGATGTGTCTCGGTGCATGTGCTCTTTGTTTGTACTGTGTGCATGTGGGAGAGAGGAGCAGGAAATAACCAGAAGTCCACTCTGTTGCCATACAACTGGTAGTGTCTTCCATCCATCCATGCAGCAAAGCGTCACAGGCCAGCAGTCGAACCTGCGACCACTGTAGCCTCTGTACATGAACTGCCTGCTGAAACCACTGGACTACACAGCGTCTACTGGTTGTGTCTTATGAGAAACAAAATAGTCTGTGAGATTCAGGTAACCATGAAATGAAGACAAATCATTGAGGGGGAAACAAAATTGTGACCACGTACTATGCATGTTGGGCTTAAAAGAACTGACAACTCTTTGTGCTGTTTACACATTCAAGTGCTACAACAGGTCAGAGGATAAGAAGAGGAGCAGGACCTTCAAATCCTCTCTTTCTGCCCAGTTATTGTTAACTAAATCAGTTTGAATATAATTTATTTTTAAAGGGCCTGGGTTAACGTTGTCAGGTTGTAAACTGTAATTCAAAATCCCATGTCTCAAACCCAGCTAACTTGACTGATAAGTGACATAACCATTAAAGACTGTCATAACAACACACTTCAAAACATGCAAATCAAATGCATGTTGGTTTACAGCTACAAGTAAATAAATTATCGCTATCTTAGCATATCAGGAAAAAATAAAATAAAAAAACTATACTTGTTTTTGTGCTTGAAATTATTTTTTTTAAGTTAAACTTTATTTAACTAGGTTAGCTCTAATGATATCAATGGTCTCTTTTACAAGGAAGGCCTGGGCCACATACACACTCTCAATGACTCTTTAGAGCAGTGGTTCTCAACTGGTCTGGTTTCAGGACCCACCATCACCCTTAATGACAAGCCGTGACCCAAATTAAGGAAAATTTCCAACTTCGTAAATTTTTTGAATGAAATGATCGTGCAGTTTGAATCTGAGATAGTAGAATAGAAAATCACAGAATGCCAACACAAAAAAATATGTTTATTGGTGAACCAAAATGGCAAAAAACAAAATGGCATAACCAAAATGACTTCAAGTGGGAAATATTTTCTTTGATGCTCAATTAACTGCATTTTAATCAAATCCAAAAAAAAACTTCACTTCAGTAACTTCAGCCTTTTTTAACAGACTCAACATGCACAAACATGAAATAAAAAAGTGCAACCACTGAGCAGTAGTTTCAAAAATAACTGTAGCATTTGCTGAGTACCCACTTCCTGAATATATAACAATTTCCTATTAAAACTATCTAGTCACTTATTGAAGCATTTATCACAAGGTTGACATAACAATCAGAACATTTCAGTATCAGCCATTTTTAAGACTCAACAGTGCTTTTATGCACAAACATGAAATAAAACAGTGCAACCACTGAGCAGTAGTTTCAAAAAGAACTCAAAATATATAGTTTTAGCTGAATAACCACTCACTGACCTTTGTCTTCAAGATAAGAAAATCCATATCTCATGTATTCTTTGTTGTATCTGCGTTTCACCATGCTCAACATATGGAAACAAACTTTGCAGGTCTTTTTCTATGGCGTGAACTGGCGGGTGTCAACTCGCATTATAGGGCATTATCGCCATCTACTGTTGAGGAGTATAAATGACACACTTTTTTTTTTTTAGCATTTCCTTCCCCAGGCAAAGGCCCACGACCCACTGAAAACGGGTCACGACCCACCACTTGAGAACCACTGCTTTAGAGTCACCAATTAATCTAACATGCATTTTTTGGATTGTGGGAGGACGCCGGAGTACCAGGAGGAAAGAAAATAACAGTCAAGTATTTTGTATCAGTTTAGCGTGTGGTTTGTCAGCTCAGTATGTTATCGTAAGCTCTCAAGCTGCGTGCTATTTTTGTTATGCTATTTTCCTATACAGTACAACATACTTCCAAGATCATTGAGTGTAATATGTTGAGTGTCCAAATTTAAATTTGCATGGAAGTTGTAGAAGAATTTCAAAATAGGCACAGCTCACAGATGAGTGGGATGGTGTGGAGTCAAGTGACTGACTCCTCCCGCTAAACAAAGCTGCTATGAACAGACGTGTAAAACATATCGCTGCTATATTGCTGCTGCCATAATCTTTGGATATTTTGACCAAAGCATGTCACAAACATGCCTCAGGATAAAGGTTTAGGTTCTGGGAAAAATTTATATATATATATATATATATATATATATATATATATATATATATATATATATATATATAACATACTTCCAAGATCATTGAGTGTAATATATACATATATATATGTATCTCTCAATATCTAGTCAACGTCTAGTCCAGGGGTGGCCAACCCTACTCTTCGAGAGCTGCAACCCTGCATGTCTTAGATTTTTTTCCTGCTTCTGATTCAAATGACTGGATCATTATCAGCTTGTCATCCAGGTATGCACAGGTTTGCTAACGACCCATTCATGTGAATCAGGTGCGCTGAAGCAGGGAAACATCTAAGACATGCAGGTTTGCGGTTCTCAAGGACCACAATTTTTTCTTTACTAAAACTGTCCACATTAGGATATTGGAGGTGTTTGGTGAAAGTCCACATGACTGTCGAGAAGGAGATTTTTTTTCCCCTTTACATTCATTTTCAGTTTAAACAAATGCATTAAAATAATTTATGTTTAGACAC
This sequence comes from Hirundichthys speculiger, assembly GCA_018398805.1. NCBI lineage: Eukaryota > Metazoa > Chordata > Actinopteri > Beloniformes > Exocoetidae > Hirundichthys > Hirundichthys speculiger. The sequence goes on along the minus strand of JAGFBZ010002358.1, from coordinate 1,246,724 downwards.
TAACAATTTCAGAGTTACTGATTAGGTCCAGGTTTTAAACTGCCAGTGCTTAAGGTTAATTTTTAAAAACCATAATTAATCAAGTGTAAATAACCTCACTAGATGGCTCCACGTCAGCCTCATGAGCTCAGTCTCTATGCAATGCAATTAATACATTTGTGAATTTCTCCACAATTCAGTGTCACAATAACTGATTCAAAATTGTAAGATGGTAACATATCCATTGCTTACTGTTTTGTGTTAAGCATTGTCCTTGTGACATGAAGAGATCCACAACCCATAAATAATAAAATATGTAGAATAAAATGTGCCATGTTTAACCACTGATATTTTTTCTAACCTCAACCACATATTTTGCAACATTTTAACTTAACTGTAAATGTTATTTCTGACCTAAACTGCATGTAAACTCTAACTGTAACCACTTATGAGAAAGAATTAAGTCGAAAAGAGAGCAGACACCAGAAAACCCTAAATAGGATGACTGTTGAACTTAAGATCTAAGATCTGTTTCCTGTACAGCAACGCCATGAAACAAGGCCTTCTAGTGCCAAATATCCCCCATGCACCTGAGCACCTTCCTGCAGATCCAGCTCACCACGCCCCTGATAAAGCTATTTGTACACAATTAACCTTTGTTGAATAGTTATACAATAAGTGATTGATTCAACCACCCTGGCAAGCGACTTAAACACTGGAAGTAATTTGTAAAAGGTAAAACATGTTTCCTTGGATAAGCTTAACCCTTGTGTGGTGTTAGGATTTTCTGCATTCTCGAGGTGTAAAAGGGTCCTTTGGACCCCTTGGGGTTTCATACCATAACTCAGTCCCTGTGCAGGCTAGAGACATTCTGTTTTCACTGGAGGAAACTTGAGGATGCCCCTTTAGGTCACTGACCTACCACTAGGTTTCGCCAATCTGAGGGGGCGGAGCCTATGCGAAACACTTTTTTCCACGCCACCAGCCCCACTTCTCAGCCTCTGTGTGGGCTAGAGACACACTGTCTTCACTGGAGGGTTACTGGTGAGTAGCTGTGACATCACTGACCCTCCCTATGATGACCTCGACCTTTGGGGGCGGAGTTTCACCATCACGCATGCCACAAATCCCACTTCTCAACCTCTGTGTGGGCTAGAGACATGCTATTTTCACTAGGGGGTTACTGGTGGGTAGCCTTGACATCACTGACCCTCCCTATGATGACCTCAACCTTTGAGGGCGGAGTTTCGCCATCATGCATGCCACAACTCCCACTTCTCAGCCTCTGTGTGGGCTAGAGACACACTGTCTTCACTGGAGGGTTACTTGTGCATTGCTGTGATGTCACTGACCTTCCCTGTACTGACTGTCACCTTGGGGGGCGGAGTTTTGCCATCATGCATGCGACGAATCCCACAACTTAGCTCTTGTGTGTATGTGCGTGCCCATGTGTGTGTTTGTTTACATATAGAGTGTAACATAGAGTGCAGAAGAATGAAGTATATGCTATGTCGAAAGCTTTTGTGTGTGCATGTGCATACAGTAGTCAAAAAATAGCCTAGTGTGTGTGTGTGTGTGTGTTTGACAGGTTGGAGGAGATGATGGTCTTCAATCTGTAAAACAAACTAAATCTAATGGAGTACACACATCAATTCAAGGTAGGAAAAGGACAGGACAACTAACTGTATGGTGCATTTAGGGCTGTTCCTGTGGGGGGACAGTACTGCGTGCATCATATCTTTAGCACACACAGGGGCTTGATTGTGGGATTTGTGTTGCAGGTGGCGTGGTAGCGAAACCCCGCCCCCTTTGATCAAGGGTGGTTGTGGGACAGTAAGGTGCACTCAGGGCTGTCCCTGTTGACCCCCTGGTGCATGCATCATGTCTCTAGCACACACAGGGGCTGGGATGTAGGATTCCTGTTGCATAATGGCGTGGTAGCGAAGCCCCGTCCCCTTGGGTCATGTTTGATTGGGAAAAATATATCCCCCACTCCACCCCCTGTTCAGTATTCTAGTCTCTGGTAGAGGGAAGGCAAGTAAAGGTATGCAACAATCTATATGGTCCTATTCCAATGTTCACACTAAAGCTGTAGAGTAGACTACTGCCCTATTGTTTTACATTGGGGTCCTTTGGACCCAAACACCCTCTGTGTGATGTAAATGTGAAGGGGGGGTGTAGAGTGGGAGCTCCCCCCAAAAAAGTTATCCTCCATGACCCTCACATAAAATAAGCCAAGGACAATGAGTTTCAAGTTGAAAAAAGTATTACTTGTAGGGATGTCCCGATCACATTTTTTGGGTCCCGATCCGATTCCGATCTTTTAATTTTGATGATCGGCCGATTTCCGATTTTTTCCGATCTGATTTCACTTTTTTTGAGTGGGCAAACAGAGTTTAATTTCCTGTGCATTTTATTTCCTGTGTACATTAATAAATAGGCCTGCATCCAAGCTGAGATTAATAGCTTTATCATCTCATAAAATAAACAATAACTTATTTAAACACTCTTCTTTCTTAACAGTGACTGTTCAACAGTCTCAGTACCAAAGAACATAGCACTTCCAATTAAATAGCACCAGGTGAACTTGGCTAGCAGTTTAAGGCAATGAAAACACTAGCAGAAGTCTTTGCAATCAATGAAATCACATCAGAATAAAAATAACATAAAATATTAACTTAACTTCTTTCAAGACCCGCTGCACATGTTCGCACACCTTTGTGTCCTTTGTCGTTCATGTAATGACGGGAACGAGGCTCGAGGTAATTAATGAGCCGGTTAAATGCCTTGTAAATGTGCTGGTCGTCCTCAGTAATACATTCCGCGATTAGCTCGGTGATTTTTCTGTATTTCTCCGAGTCTTTCGGGAGTTTCTTTCTTTTAAAAGTTTCACAGAGCGTTTGCTGCCGAAGCTGGTGCCACGGCACCTGAAGCTGCAGCCGTCGGCACCACGGCACCTGACAGAAGGCTGCGTGATCGGTGCTGCGTGCTTTTTTAAGTGTCTGATTAAATTGGTGGTGTTGTAAACTCTCTTTTTACTTACCCCTCGTGATATCTCAGCCTTCCACACGTTGCAAGTCGCAGTCGAAGCGTCGGTCTTTGTAATTTTATAGTGCTGCCACACTGCTGACATTTTTGCTAAAGTTTAGCCTGACGCCGCCGGTCTTAAAACTTTTAAGGTGGATCAAGACAGCGCTGCTGGGAAACTTCATTTCAGTGCAAATTATTAAATGTATATAGTTTAAAAAATATTGTTGTTTGTGTAATATGATTACTTTATTAATTTGTGTTAATCAGGATCACTTTTTGAGGAAAAAAATTATGAAAAAAAGATCGGCGTGTTATAATAATGTTGATCGGCCGATCCGATCCACCTTAAATTCTTAAGATCGAAGGCCGATCGCCGATCGTGATCCGGATCGGGACATCCCTAGTATGATTTTTATTTTAGTAAAGATTGAAAATGGGTCCAAAAGACCCTAACATCACACAAGGGTTAAGTATAAGTAACAGCGACAATCAAACATTATTAGTACTCTCTTTTTATTTTTATTGATATTTATACTGATATTTTATTTATAATAAATTCTGACCATGCCAAAAAAAATGTTTGTTTGCTTTTATATTTGAAGATATTCCCATTTCTTACATTTCAGTTGGGCAACATTTATGACAAAGGCCAGAATGCATTCTGTTATACAAAGCATTTGAAATTTTTTTTTTTTTCAAAGATTTTTTTGGCACTAGTGGTCTTTATTGATAGTGGAGAGAGACAAGGGGGGCAGAGAGAACGGGGAAGACACGTGGCAAAGGGCCGACAAGCCGGGAGTCGAGCTCGCGACCAGCCGCACGAGGACTGTAGCCTCTATATGTGGGCCGCCTGCCCTAACCACTGTGCTACCGGGACGGCCCGCATTTGAAAAATTAAAGATGATGATGGTGATTATGCCTTTTTTCTTGTTCAATGTCCTTACCTTTCAAATTGGTCCCATTTTTTTGAATATTGTGCAGTCCTCCCTGCGAGGATCAAAAAGATCTTATTGTGCGAAATCTCTGCAACACCTCTTCTCTTAAGCACTCAGCTGTGTCAATGGTTCCAACAAATGCATATCGTGGACTGAACAGTGCTTCACTTGTAATGAAAAGAAATAATAATTGCCTTTAGCAAATCCTGAGAAACAAACTAGACTGCTGAACCTTAGCTCGAACATAAGTCACTAATTTTATGTCTTGAAGATTACTTTCTTCCTGAGCAGCATTCTTCTGTAAGCTGTCAGACCCTACTTACATTAAGTTCACCCATGTTTCAATACCAGCTTCATTCTGTTAGGGGTCTTCAGCATGCTGGGAGCTAACCTCAGTTGTCATCTGGTGAGAGGCGGGTTACGCTCTAGACAGGTCAGCAATCCATCACAGAGCTATTTACGTTGAGTTTCAGTTTTGAATTACCCAGCCCTAGGACATCATTAACTAACTCAAAACAATTTTCATCCCATGAAAACAAGCACCTGAAACCACTTTGAATTATGTATAAGTCATAAAAAATGGTTCTTAGTGCAGTAATTTGAATAAATCATAAAGGTGTTAAGGCATATCAGAGAAAATGAAGCCTTCTATAAGCTACACAGCTACTCAAATGAAGGATGCAACATTTTTATGTGTCTATGATCATTTATTTACTTTATTTTATTTGTTTGTTGTGAAGCGCTAATCTAGAACCAAGAACTCTGTTGAAATAAAAGGTCAAGGTTGGCCTGTTTAATCTAATTAATGCTTGTCAACAATAGATTGATGCTACTCTGACATGACCTTTTCCATGTTGTGTGAAAATGATTTAGAACCAGGCATACTGTGATTTAACATTTGCGCCAGCATGCAGTGTATCGATTTGTGTCTTTCTTAGACATTTGATTTTCTGAGATTGTCCCAATATGCAAATACAATATTCAGATTTCCCAAATTTGCTGCTGTGACAACTGTGCACACAAACTTTTAAAAGACACTGCAAGTACTAGTACCATTTTGATTGTTGTTTGGAGTTCTGGTACCGAACTGTCATGCGAAAAGTTGAAGCTATATCATTTCATTTTAGTGTGGCTGTACAGCTTAAGGTCATGGCTGAATAGTCATCACTATTCAGGCAATATGAATGCTCTGTGTGGATTGAATTTCTCAATTATTCCTCTGTTGGACATATTACATTTATATTCAGGAGGACTCACATAGATCTGAATGCAGATGTCACACGATGACTTGGTAAAAGGATGCCATTTGTTTAGTTTGCTGCTTCCACAGCACGTTCTTGATAAAAGAGTAAAATAGACGGCAACTATTGGCATATGATACTCTGAAGGGTGACAAACTATATGTGTCTTACAGTTAAATGGAACTATATATATGTATATCTATATGTATATATATAGATATATGGCTTCTCAATTTGCTTTTTTGTTTTGACAACAATGTCGTGTTAAGATAATCTTTCTAAAAGATATATTTTACCTCTTCTTTATTCATTAATTCATTTCTTTTCTTTTCTTTCTTATTCAGTCACCTTCCTACACTGTACCTCACATTTCAGCTATGGCATTGCATTCAGCTGCATCTGGAGCATGCCATGATTTGAAACTGTAAAGTATAATGTAATTGTAAACATGGTTTAAAAGAATACTCTCAGACACCTTTGCTCCACTATGTCTTGTGGTTTTAGTTGAAATGTCGTTGTTGTTTCTTTGTTTACCCATACTATAGGTTTAAAGCAAATGACAACAGGGTGTACTCACTCTGATGTTATACCGTTTTCTTCTTGGCCTTTGGAGATGGTAAAAACATTTCTTCTCCTCTAAGATCCATCAGTGAGATGTCTTTATCCATCTTTTTGTCTCTACTCCTTCACCCACAACATAAAGTAATGTCTCAGTCAGCTGTTAGCCTTCTTTACATCCCCTGTCTATAGTCTGACTGATTAGTCAGGCTATCTTTAGGTTCATATATCAGTGTGACTGCCTTCTTATGGATTCAGTTTCAAAATAAAAGTCTGGAACATTAATAGGTCATGACAGAGTGAAATCACATTCCTGGTGATTTGCACTGGTCTGTAAAGCAGCGGGCTGGGTGGTGAGGGCTCAGTTTTCCCTGTTGTGCACGTATGAGTCACGATGAAGCCTGTGCTGGCTCCTTGTGGGAAGCTATCGATCCACCACTGGGATCACCTTCTGGCCATCATCTCAAGGCCTCATTAGCAAGGGCTTATTAGGGATATTACAATGCTGTGCAGTGGAAACCAATGGAGAACAGGGAGAATACATTTGTCTTGGATTTTCACGCCTGACTGACAATGCCTTTCATTAAACAGGATAGATATGCCAAAAAAAGACAGAGAAAAAAATACCTTAGATGCCATATATATATATATATATATATATATATATATATATATATATATATATATATATATAGATGCGAGCTTGTTGAGGCTGTTCATTCAGAAAAAAAAAAATCACATTAACCTACTGGATTTTGGAAAGTTCCATCACAAATAGAGAAACTGAAACACTGCATTTCAGAAAAAGAAGAGAAATAAAGCTAACATACTGTGTGTGGTGGAAGGAACAAGTACATGCATCTAGAGGTTTGCTTTTGCAATTTGGCACCTTGATTTGCCTCAATCAAAGTACCACCATAGTCATTTCACCTTCGGCCACCGTGATACAAACCAAATCAAGCCATTTAAGCATTTTGAAATCTTTGTTGCCATAATTTGTGAAAACCCATATTTTTCACATATGTGCATTTATGGTTTTAGTTTTAGTTTATTTAGGATCCCCATTAGCTGTTACCACAGCAACAACTATTCTTCCTGGGGTCCACACAAAATACACAAAATACAATACAAACATCAAACATTATAGAAACATTAAGAAACATTAAGAAAATACTTTAATATAATAAAATACAAATACAGACCTTCAATATAGTACAATACAAATACAACCAACCTTCATATGCCAAATATCATCCTAAACTGATTTCCTTCTGAATAACTGCTGCTCTTAATTTCTTCTTAAAACTGACCCTACTGGTGATGCTGGTCAAATATAATGGTACTTTGTTCCAGAGTGACATAGCTCTGTACATAACAGTCTTCTTTAAGGCATTGGTTCTAGGCAGAGGTAACGTGAAGTGTCCCATTAAGGCATGTCTGGTGTGATAATAATGTCTGTCATTGGTGTGTGTTAACTGTGAATATAGGTATGTAGGTTCCCTTGAGGCACAAATGTTTCTTATGAACTGGACCAGGCTGCATGCTAGTCTCTCTTCCAGCCTCATCCATGACAGCCTGGCATGCATCCCTTCCACACTGTCCCTCATCGAGCAGTGAAGAGCAAGGCGCGCAGCTCTGTTTTGAGTCAGCTGGATCTTATTAAGGTCTTGTGTTGAAGCACTAGACCAGATTACTGGACAGTAATCAAGGTGAGATAAGACTAAGGATTGTATTACTTTTTTAATTATTATATCTGTTAAAAAATAAGTGCACCGTCTAATAATGGAGATGCCTTTACTCATTTTGGCAACCATATTATCTATGTGTGTTGACCATGAAAGTGTTCCATCAAGTGTGACACCCAACAATTTGGCCTCTTTAACCTGCTCAATAGCTACTCCTTGCAAAGAGATGCACAGCGTATGATCTGTGCCTAGAGCATACCTGGAGCCTAATATCAGACTCTTAGTTTTTGAAATGTTCAATTTTAGCCTGTTTTCAGAAACCCATTCTGAAAACAGGCGTTTTATCACAGGTAAAAGATCACAAATCTGAGCAGAAATCATAAAAAAAAAACACAGTCCTTCTAAATAAAACTGCTTCAAAATGCAATTTGACACATGGATTCAGTATCAAAGTAATGTAATATTTGTTTATACATCCAAGTACATGGTGAGAAAAACAACAACAACAACTATGCAATGGCCAATTCAACACACCTTTAAGTCAGTTTGCTAAAATTTAAACAAATATTTCCTCCAAAGTTTCCAAATTCTTAAATTTGACATAATAAAATACGTAATTTTGTATAAAAGCAGATGTACATTATTATGAACGTTTGTCTCTTCACTTTTTTTTTTCTCTTCAAATGTGTTTTTGAAATCCCATATGACAGATCATCGAGCTGCTGTTACGTTGGTGAAGAAAAAATGTCTATATTTCTCACAAAGCAGTCTGACAGTGAGAAGTATAACTTTCAGTAACTAAACATAGAAATTAAATTAGACACAATACGTTCCTGAGTCTTATCTGAATTATTATAAAATGTTCTATTTTCTGTGACAATTGCTCTTCACAAACCACAGCAAACAAATCTAATTGCCAATTGTAATCATATTAAACAAAGGCCTTGCATAAAAAGAATAATGTGAAGCTAAAATAATTACATTTTCCATTTCAGATCACTCAAATGGCAATCCATCTTCCACAGAAGTGCCACAATTATGTCCAGATCTGACACACAGTGCCATCTTTCTCTTAGAGATCTGTTGTTGTTTGTCCCTGATGTGTGTACACTCCAAACATAATAATAGTTGCTTTTGAAATAGTTTACCTCGTGTATTAATTTTCATTCATGACACATGTTGAGGCGATGCTGGTTGGTAGCATAACGTCCTTTTGCTCACAAGTGACATGGGCTATGATAACATTTTCTGCTATTGATGGTTGCATTTATGGATAATTGCACACCTCTGCATGCTCACTGTTAATTTCAATGGAGGAAAGACATTTCGGAAAGTGTGGAATTCAGTTTGAATTCTTCCTGCATTCATCCAGGATCTTATACTGTATGTCATTATAACATATCTTTAAATACAGCCCATAGGTATGTTCAGGGGCAGGACAGTCAAGCGTTTCATCAAGGCCATGTTGGCAGCTCGTATGTCTGGTGTATCCATATATATGTTGGTATAAATAAAGTACAGGACTCACACACAAAGATTTTTTTTATTGTATTTATCTATTTATTTCCTACAAGGGAAATTAATTGTTGCAGTAGCTGTTATTATTCAAATTGTCATTGTGGATGGTTGTAGCTGTGTGCAGGAAGGCTCTCTGTAGTGGTCTGTGTTGATCTTAAGAAGCCCCAGACCATCCATCTCTGCACAATAAGCTCCAGCAGCTCCAGAACAGTCCCCAAACCAGCCTCCAGCCTTTCTTTTTTTTTTAAAGTCACTGGTCCTGATGCTGTTCTCCCAGCAGATAACTGTCAATGACATTGCACTCGACACAACAGACTTAAAGAAGATATGCAACATCTTGCTGCAAACACTTTATACTACTCCACCTCCCCCACTTCTTCTCCCATGGTGGAAATACTGTTTGACTTGTTCCTGGTCCTCCTAAAATCCACAATCATCTCTCTTGTCTAGTTTTGTCACACTTAAGATGAGATGATTGTTCCCTCTCCATGCCATGAAGCTGTCCACCACTTGTCTGTACTCAGTGATACTGATATAGAATTGAATGAATTAATCTTGTTATACAAAATATTACTATCATGGTTTATGGTTTCCACTGCTCTTGCTTTTCTTGTGTTCTTTTCTGTGAAGCCTCTGTTCTGTGTTTTGATGTTTTAACTTTTGGTTTTGTATTTCTCCTTGATTATTGCCACCTATAAATTACATATACACATACATATACATTTATTTTATCACGTGTTAACGCACGTTGCTCACATGCTTTTGTTTTGAAAAGTCTGTTACTGGCTGCTGTGGAACCGGAAAACAACTGACAGGTAAACAATGCAAAAGAGCTAAAACAGACATGGAGAACGGTAAAAATCTGTGTACTTTACAATTCGGGTAGCAACTCAGGTAGCAATATTAACAATTCTGTCTGAAAAAAAAAAAAAAATTCTGGACTGCAACAAAACTTTCGCGTCATTCTTCCATGCTACATCAGATCTGCTCCATGTGTTCACTGTTGTGCTATTCCCTTACTGGTAACTTCAGTGCGGCTCCATCTAGTGACACAGATGTGTAATGACAACAGAAAGTCCAGTCCTCGATTATAAAACAAATTCAGTCCTGTGGCCCGTTTTTTAATTTCATATTTTTGATCCAAGTCTAAAATTAAAATATAAAAAAACAGGCATTTTTTTTTGTTTTTTTTTGGTGTTATATTAAAAAACGATAAAATGTAAAAAAAATGTCACTTTTGAATTTTTTTTAAATTTTGATTGACAATTGAAAATGGAAAGAATGAATGATACACGGATTGGTAAAGTTACTGAACTTTAACATGGAAATTTTCATTTTAAAGTTCTCCCAGATAGAGGGTTTTACAGAAACACAGTTATTTGTAACAACTGCCAAGTTGTTACTAATATAAACAAATATAACAGCAGAAACTTTTAACTCCTTGTTAAAAGTTTCTGCTGTTACTTCAGAAATGGCCTGTTTTAATGTTCTGATTGTGCTGAGCCACAATCATTTTGTTGGATTTTGTTTGTAAACTTTTTTTTTTTTTTTTTTTTTTTTTCATAAAAACAGGATGGCATTAATACCCTGGCAGTGGCAATAAGCTTTATTTTATTTTACATATTTTAAAATGAGATTTACACTAAATATGTGTTACTGACAAGTGCTGATGTTAAAAGTGTTTGAACAACAAATGTTATGGCACTTTAGTTCATATGGCAGCAGAACATTTAAATAAAAGTGCACTTTACACTACTTTTGAATTCATTATTTGATTTTCCGTATACAATACGATTAATCATGATTAATCAGGGAAATCATGCGATCAATCTGCCCAGCCCTAATATATATATATATATATATATATATATATATATATATATATATATATATATATATATAAAATTTTTTTTTTGCCTCCTCTCATTCTCCCCATTGCTGGTCTGTTTGCTGGTCTGTTTGCCATGCTTCCTCTTGTGTGGTCCTGTGTGCTAACCAGTTTGCTATTCTTTGTTAGCTTTGCCTCTGCCCATGGCCCTGGTCTTTACTCCCATGCTTGTTAGTATTCTGATGGACTTTCCTGCTCATGCAACACTTTTGTTTGAGTCCTGTTTTTGAAAGAAAAGGACATTGTAGGTCCTCCTGCTTTCCTGGTCCCCTGCATTTCTCACAACCGCACTACCAGTATACAAACAGAAATGACAGTTTTCATTGATCTGCTTAATATTTAACCATAACCAGCTTTTGAAATCTGTGATTTGGGCTTTTATTTGGGCCAAGCATCCAGTCTTTGTAAGAATGGATGTTGAAGAGACAAACATTTATAAATTGGAAACAAAGCTTGTTTATTCAGATTATGGGCAACGTACATACTGGGAATTACTTTGTTGGCCAATGAAGTCAAAGAGCAAATGACTCTGTAACAGTTTGGATGAATGCTACTATGATAGCTGAGTAATACACATGCATCTGATCGTGCATGTATAAGGTTTAACAGTTTACAAAGTGTTGAGATTATCTCTAACTGAGATTAATGTATGCATGATGCCATACCTTTTGTATTTTGTGAAAAACTGCATATTACACAGAGATACAGAAATAGTTTTGCCCCTCAAGGGTTCCAAGAACTAGAGTGACGAAATAGAAATAAAAAGTTAAAAAAGAGATTTTACTTCTTTTTCAGTGACATCTCTATCTTTCTGTACATCCCAGAGCAGAATTACATTTTCAATTACTTTTCTCACTTTTTCTATCATAGTGCCGCAGAGTAGAGAACATGATTTGTGTCCACAAATTGAAACAGGAAAAACTGTATCTATGTTGCTTAGCAAGAGAAAAATGTCATTTTGAATAAGCCCTAAAGGAATTACATTGTCATAATTCCCCAGATTCTCATGCGTATCCATTTCTACAGCATATAGTACAACTCCACATTTCCAGATTTTCCTTTTGTAGCCTTCAACCGGCTCATTGGACTTTTTAACACTGCATTTTAAAGCTGATTTTATAAAGCCAACACTAGCTCCCAAAAACTACAAAATGTTTTATCTGAAATCTTATGAGGTTTTGTGTCACTTTTAGGTTCTCAAGAGAAAGTATCTCATGCTGTGAAAATATCATTTGTAGGTTCTCTGACTGTATAACAAAGTGCCATCATTGTTAAAAGGAGCTGATAATCCCTTTTATGCACACACTGTAGTATTTTAGACATGTGGTGCCAGGTGCTTACAGGTGAACTTAAATTAGGTCAAACTGTCTTCATAATTATAGGATGTAAGATTTCATTAATGCTTTGCATGGAAAAAAAATATGCATAGAAAGGTATAATTTAAGCAGAAGAAGCCAAGAAGAGGCTGAGAGGTGGAAGATAATTCACACAACTCAAGCAAACACTGTTGATCTGTCAGGTATCTAAAACAAAAATGCTCAAGTGATATAAAAAAAAAAATACATATTGAAAAAAAAATGAAATGTTTATAAGTGGTTGTGCATATCTACAGTCATGGAAAAAATTATTAGACCACCATTTTTTCTTCACTTTCTTGTTCATTTTAATACCTGGTACCACTAAACGTCACCATGTGACTAAAACAGACAGAAAAGAAAACACTGAATGCATAAAAGCAGTGTTTTTGGCAGTACAACGCCATAGCTATTGATGTAAAAACTTAAGTGATTTAGGTTATAATCAAAAAACCATGGAAAATGGTAAGATATCAGCTCTTAAATAAAACTCTTATGAGCAATCTTTGTGTATGTTATCGTTATGTTTGTCCAAACAAATGTACCTTTAGTTGTACCAGGCATTAAAATGAACAAGAAACTCAAGAAAACAAGGGTGGTCTAATAATTTTTTTCCATGACTGTATTATGTGTGTTGTTGGAACATATATTTAAACGGACACGATGAGGTGACTCAAGTTCAAGCGGGAAACAAAGTTCCCATAACATGCAGTAAGTCATAAAATATTTACAGTAAAAACTTGTTTGGGTTCAGGTTCCAGGAAATAAATACCTTAAAAGTCATCAGAAGTGATGTAAACACTTTGTGCATGTGTGTGTTAAATAGCCTAAAAGCCTGCAAATCAAATACCCCATCACTTAGTTCCATCTGAAGACGCTGCAGCGGACAGCAGCTGCGGGTTGTCACACTGAGAGCCGACGAGTCTGGCCGGCTCGTCCTTGTATCCGCCCACACGTCGGTCCCCGCACCTCTGACACGTGCGCGCCATCACTAACGTGCACCGGTGTGAATCACCGAGGATGCATAAAGGCAGAGGACGGCATGCGCCCCTGGAAGCCAGATGCTGAAGTCGCAGCCGCTCCGCTCCATGTTTTGCCCTGCCCTTGTGCGCTCCACTCGCCGCGCGGCGCGCGTCTCCGCTGCATTTCGCTTCACTCGCACTGTCATGAACGCAGGGCAACTGTGTGCGCAGCAGAAGTTGTTGGCACACTGAGCACCAGGTAGCTCCTTCTTCTTCTTTTTCTTCAGGATTCGTTGAGTCTCGGACCAGTCGGACTCGCTGGCCTCTTTTTTTTTTTTTTCTGTTTTAGAAGAGAAGATGAGGTGGACGCATCAGTATCTGAAGTGAGGAGTGATTTTATTTTGATTTTATCATCTTGATTTTTTTTTTTTTAATCACCATCTGACATCGTGCCCATTGGGGAAATCTTTCAGTTGGGTCTTTGGATTTCCCCTTATTCCGGAACACTATCAAGGATTTCACTGATGTATGCGATGTGGAGACTGCAGGTCGCCTTGTGTACTGTGTCGGTGCTCTCCCTGTCATCTGCTGGTGAAGGCAAAGCGCGGAGCTGTAGCGAGGTTAGACAAGCTTACAACGCTAAAGGATTCAGCCTCCTCAATGTACCTCATCAGGAAATATCAGGTAGGCGACTCTGACACATCATTGCTGCGTTTCAACCCCCGACGCCACGTGTCACGTCTCGTCTCCCCCTCACATTCAACAATTAGATAATGAATTGTGATCCTCCTCAGACCTCTGAGAACCTATTTGCTGCATCCAGACAGTCATTCTGATTGATCATGAGGTGAGATGGTGGAAAGTGCAGCTCTGTTGTTTTCAACGTCCTGTTTCACGAGACAGACTTTTAGAGTCTGACATGCAGTCAGTATGAGCCCTGCTGCAAAGTGTTTATAAATCCAGGAGGTATCTGGACTGGGGCTTTTATAGCTGTACAGTTCATCACAAATGATGTTTCCTATTTAAAGTTCATCAATTGCTCATTGATGATTTGTGACAAGTTCAACTTGATTTATCTTCTTTCAACTTCACTCTAAAAACTTGATTTGACTTCCAGGGTACTCCTGAGGTGACCCACCTGCGCAGAAAGACACTAATGCAGGATAATCACCATATTATCAGCTTTTGTCTTAAGTGACAGTTCAGTAGACTTCAGTGAGAGCAGACAAAAGAAAACCATTCAAAATCTGGTTAAGCTCACTTGCTCTTTTCACATGTTTTGGATTTCTACCTTTTAACTACACATATTCTTCCCATAAAGAGGGTGACTTCCCCCCCAGAGCTGACACAAGAGTCTTAAAAGAAAGATTCATCTGTGACTCCTAAATCTGTCTCAGTTTCCACGCTTGAGATCACTCGAAAACAGAGCTATTAAAATGCAGTCAGGGAAAGTCAGACTTTGCAACAACAGCAGGGGAGGAAGTGTTTCAGAACTGGTTGCATACCTGTTGCTCATATGCAACAAAAGATCATTCTTGTTGTGTTGGATTTGGCTAAATAGTGAGTGGTGTTTACCAGTAGGGGGCTGTATGCGCTCAACATGAATTACTCCTTTTGCTGTGGATTCTTTTCCATTTAGATATTCCTCAGGGCTACAGCTTAGGTTTTAATTCATGCTCTTTGGTTCGGCAGAGATATGGGTTTATTATCTCTTGTGCGGTGGTAATCACATTTATGGTCAAAGCAAGAAAAAAGATTAGTCAGTAAACATAGTCTGTTTCATGAGAAGGAAGAGGAGAGGCAGGGAGACCCGAAGTTAATCCCTTTATTGCCTCTTACAGACAAAATAGAGATATTGTGTTGGTAATTGGCAGCGTCAGGCAGTAATGATCACGGAGCGGCCTTATTTGGTTTTAATGTCATTTTGTGGTGATGGGAATGTAGTTTTGTCAGTGATTGAACTTCTGTGTGCATCTGTGCCCGTGTATCAAGTGTGTGTGTGTGAGATATTCTGTTGTTAAAGTTGTTCAAGCTCAGAATTTACACGTTTGGTTAACATACTTAAACGTGCACAATGGAAAATTTTTTTATCTGTATTCTGCTCCAGAAGCACAGAAGCAACTTGTATTCTGCTCCTGTATCGACTTATAGCTCAGGAGACATCAGCAGACTACTCAAATGGAAATATCAGACAATGTGGTTAGAATAATTAATGTGCAGGGGTTTCTTTTTTTTCTCATTTACTCCACTTCTATGATGTAGTTTTTAAAACTGAGCCGATGCTCTTTTTTCCATCATCTGTCTATGACTCAAATAATGAAAAATACAAAAATGCAAAAAGAAGGTAAATGATGATCATGAAATTATGTAACAAATGTTATAATGTCAGGAGTTGCACAGCGACGGTTTTTATTAAATGAGACTTTGCACAGAGGTCAGACATCTAGATGTCTGAACCATTTGTTTCTTAATTTGTGATCGCAATAGTATAGCCCGATAGTGAATCAAGTAAGGAATCTCACTTTTCTTTTTCTTTTTCTTTTTTTTTTACCACTTTGGCATGTATTTATACTATTTCGTTAGCATGTTTTCTGATTCAAAACTTGGAATAGAGTGCAGGCATTTTAATTCAGTTTATACAACGCTTAGAGGAGTGAAAGCGTGTAGTGTTTCCAGTATTTGACCACAGAGTTTCTGTTGGCCTCCTTCCCTACTGGATCTGGTCCATTTATCACAAAAAGACTGAGTTAAATAGATTTTATAAGGGATTTTGAAATACTTGGACCTGGTTTTATTAGCTAATGTAGAATTTTAAGTATTATTCTATATTGTGTAACATTCCTCACCTCTGTGAATTTCAGCATATTAAGTCAGTTGGCTTCATTATAGATCAAGATGTTTTTGAGAATGCAACCAAAGAGTTTATAGTTTTGATGTACAGCCCATACAACAGTGTGCATTTTAATCATTTTTCTCTAAATAACCTTTGCAGAAGTACAACAGTGGGTAGAAATAGGCCTCCGGAGATGGCTTAGTAGAAAACATTCAATTATGTCAAATGAGTTACAATAATCAAAACGTGTGCTGAGCTGCATGTTCGGCATTAGCCTTCATCCCTCCTTCATTTGTAATATCATGCCGCTGCTATAAAAAAAACACCGGTTTAACACTTCCGCAGAGATAGATGGCTCAGTACGTAAGTTACCATTACCGTGTGCAAAATAATGACCGACCAGCTGAGCCTCATTTTCTTTTAACGGATGTCAAACAGAAGCAAGCAGATATCATGGGGAGCTGTCGGTTAATTTAATCCGTGCTGAAACACTGTTTAAATATGAATTCTGAGGAATTATATATTTTTAAGAAAAAGTACTCTTGTTTGTGTTGAGTGAATTCTAAAAGGTGTTTCTTCTGTCTCAACAGCTGAAGTCTAGAGTGTCGGGGTGGCTGGCTGGGAGTGCAAAACTGTATTTAACAATAGCCAGTGTTGTGCACATAATGTTCAGAAACACAGATGCTCCTGAGTGTTGTGGTCTGGCCCTGGGATGGAGCTCCTTCTCCCAGGCTTCAGCGTTAATATCAATATTTACTTATGCAGAGCAGCTGGGAGCATGAGGAAGATGGTAAACCATCAGAACAAAGGTCCTGGTCATTTATTTGTGGCTTTCGCTACATTTTCATTTAAGACTGTAGTTTTAAAATAGTTCATGTTGTGGCCAAAGATTTACACATGATAAGGCAATTTAAAGCAGAAGCATTTGATTGACAGCTTCCTGGAGACTGGATTTTTATGAGTCGTGGTGCCTTGAAGAGATGTGAAACGCTGAGCAGTAATGGTTGTCATACCTTTCTGGGCTCCGCAAAGTGTTGTGATTTCATAGTTTTATTCTTGGATTGAAAAATTTGGCACTGCTGGAGACATTAGGTAAATCAGTAGAGGTGGCTAAGATGGTGTCAAGGGAGGTGAACCACTTCACTGACTGTAGAAGGATCTCAAGGACTCCTAAATGTTTTTAGAGGATTTACAGAACAGGAGTGGTGAGAGGTAGGAAGACAAAATAAAGGGGTAGGGGTAGGGGTTGGGGGGGCACCAGCTTTAGTTTTAAATGCTGTAAGAAATTGTTCAGAAAAATGCAAAGATTTGTTTCCCATGAACAGCTGATGGGATGGAACTGTGGTAGATCAGAGAGATGTGTAAAGTTTTCTGGAGAGTTTCATTAAATTTCCTGTGAGCTTTACTCTGGTATGCATGTTGCTGACCTACAATTACCACCTTATATATTATATAGAATCTTGCCTGCAATGTATCACCCCCGTGTTTGAAACATTACTTATAGTGTCATGGTGTCTGACTGTCAGGTCTTTGTTCTCAGACCCAGCTGCTCCTGAACGTTTCGGGGAGGCCCTGGCATGGAGCTCCTTCTTGGAGGCTTTGCTGTTAATATCAACATCTACTTACACAGAGCAGCCAGGAGTCTCATGGGTGGACACAGATCTTTGCTATGGCTTTCAAATAAAACTGCTCAATGTGCTGCAGCTCTTATTAGTGCATTGCCCCAGTCTTATATTTCTTTTCTGAAGAATAACAACTGCCTTTGGGGTTTATCCACAGCAGCTTTATTTGATTTCTCTTAACAGAACAGTTATTAGTTGCTATATAATACAGCTATTTTCCTCCTCATGTGAATCCTTGATGTTTTGACTCCTTGTTTATGGGGAGATCTCTGTGTGCCAGTTGAATATTCACGCAGTTCCCCATTTCCCTTTAAATACAACCTAGATATCAGAGCTTTTGGCTGTTTGGTACTTAAATGGATCTGAGAGCCCTTATGAAGCTACATTTGAGGTTTCTTGATATAATTACATCTGCTTATCTTAAAATTAACATTTTTTTTTTATCTGTGTAACTTCTATATTTTGCCTTTTATGAGTAGGTTATACGAATTTGGTTAAATATTTACTGGTCTACAACAGATGCAGGTTGCACAATTAATAATAATTGTGTAATTAGTGTTTGTTTTGTTGCAGTTATTTTCAATTTGAATAACATTAAGTGCAAGTATGTAAAATTAATTTAGCAACTATTTAAGATATAATCAGTAAATAACAAAAATAACATCAGAGCTTCAGTGAAAGTATGTGAATACCATTGTAAAAGCCCTTGGTCAGCAAACGCCCATAAAAAACTCAGGGAAGATTTTTATTTTTTTTCCAAAGCCCATTAAGATGTTCCTGGCTCTGTCAAATTGAAAATAGGTTTCTCACCACACTGTATACATCTTCAGAGAGAAAAGTTAATGAGATGTGAGGGAGATTACAGTGTGTGTGTGTGTGTGTGTGTCTCCTCAGCCTCACTCTGCAGGCCGTTCTTTTGCTTTGGATCTCCATTATGAAAGAAAATGACAAAGGTGCTTTGTTTCTCACTGAACGAGAGAGATTTGTAGCATGGCACATCTGGATGAGTTTGAATGTGAAACCGCCTGTGGTTCCGTTCACATTCACTGAAAGAGAAAGTCTGACAGTTGTCCTGATCTCAAGAATCTGTTTACCTTCTGCAGGTATCCATGCCTGAAATGCACAGTTTCCAAGCATTCCCAAACCATCCTCTGAACCATACATGGTGCTTTTTAAGTTGTGCCGCTGGGATAGGAGACTGCTGCTGTCCTTTTTTTCAGTTTTCAATCTACCGCTGGCCTAAATCAGTAATGGAGGGGGGGATTAAGAATCTGCCTTGTCAAGTGTTGAGAGGAACTAGAAAATAATAAAAAGTTAAAGCACAGATGTGATTTCATGTTTCAGGATTAGAAGAGGGAACAAAAAATAAGCAGAAAAATAGGGAACATACAGGCATATGGGAGAATCCTTGCCTAACCATGTGTTGTCATCATGACTTGAGTGTTAAGATTAAGGTTGCGGGAGGAGAGGAGGAAGTTAGGTAGAATTCTCATCTATATGAACATAAGGGATTTATGGTATCACTTTGTATTTGCACTGCATGAAAGTATTGCAACTTGTACTTAAAGTAAAAAAAAAAAAAAATCAGCTAAGTTTTGCTGAAAGAAAAACTCCCACACAAGAAAATAACAGAGAAAGTCAAATCCTGCACTCCTCCACTGGGAAGGAGTCTCCTCTGGGATTTCCACCGGGTGCTGCGGGAATTTTGTTGAGGGTTACAGGGGTCACACTGTCATGTTACTTGTCATATGAGGTGGGTGGTTATTCGTGATTACAGGGGTTTCCTTCCTTCTAAGGCAATGGAAAGCGCTTTGAGTATTAAGCTTTATTGTTTACTGCTTGGATGACATCAGTTTACCATTTAATCAGACAAGTGTTTGCAGTTTTCCCACCATTATTTGTTATGCATGTTAGAGAAGCAGAGCACTGCACTGTGCTTATCGCTATGGTCTGTCTTTTCCCCACAGAGCCCTTTGCCTCTGGAGGAAAGTCTCTGAATAGAAGTTTCAAGGCTGACACCAACAATAGGGCTTAGAGAGATGAGAGCCAGGCAGGGCTCTGGGAAAAAGCCACATGGGTGTATCATGTCAAGGTGTCAAGGATGCAAATGCATTTCACACTAGGGGCTCTTTTTTTGTTTGTTTTTCAGACACAGATAAGCACGCATGGCTGAGGTGATCTGCTAAATAAGTCAACCCCCAGAGACCTGGAAGTAAACAAGCATTAAATACAAACAAACATAACTTGCCAGAATTGTCATAGCAACATCAGACGCTGTCAACAAAGTCAGACAACAGGGGTGTTATTGGGATTGCGTTCTTGACAATGACTGTTATTGTGTTGAAGCAATAGACACAGTTTGTTCCCCTGAAAGGCCTCAGCAGTTGTTTCACTGTAGGGAAACTGCAACAAGGTTGTGATGCATCAAAATCGATATTGTAGGTGTTCAGCGATCCAGACATTTTTCAGTACAAACATCTTACAGCAGAACAAAAAAAAAAAAAAAAAAGACATTAAATATTGGAATCGGTAGCATCTGAATTCCTTTAGTATTCGTTGAGGGAAAAAAAAAAGCATGGATTGAACAATGGAAATATTTGTGTTAGACTGAGCAGAGCTATATTTAAACCAAGAATAAACACAAAAGGATGAAAAAGAGCTGCTTTTGCTCACTGATTAAAGCTCATGGATTCCTACTTATTTGCTTTTACTCAGCCAAACCTGATGCGATATGCGTATTTTCAGATTGGTGGCGTTTGTGTGCTTCTGATTTTCAAGCCTAATATTATGTAAATGTTGCATCATAATTTTCAATGACTCTGTTCAGTGATTATTAAAAAAAAGACAGAAAAAAAGAAAGATCTACAGCTGTCACAGCTATATAAATGACAGTGCATGTCAGCTCGAGGGGCTTTTTTCAATATCAATAAAATCATAAAAGATATCTGCTACATCATTACGCTACATCATTAATGGGATGTTTTAATTATATTTTCTGTTAAACAACAAACCACTCTGTGACTAAACTCCTTTTCTTTCACAACAATTTTTTAATTACTAAATTAGTGTTTTCTATTCTCAACTGTTTTTTTTTTTTTTTGTCCTGGACTCCAGATTTGCTGCAACATGTTATTTTCCAGAGAAAATCCTGCAATTCTGTGATGTTGTAGTATGAATTAACAAACTATGTAAAACAATATGAGCAGAATTTCATTTAGCAGGTGAGATCAAGAAGTGGCTACTTGTGTGGAGAATTTTCTTGTTGCTTCTTACTGTCACAGATGGCAAAGATGTTTCTACATCTCAGAAGGTCATCTGGAATTCATACAACTCATGCAAACTTTCTGGCCCTCAGCAGGCAGTTTTCATCTTTTAAATAAATTGTGTAATTGAGGGTAAAGCAATATGTCAAAGCAGTGGCTTGAATGAAGCATTTTAGCTTTTGTTTTAACAAGGCTTTTGTGTTATTTTTTGCAAAGTTCTGTTTTAGAATTCAGTGATTAAAAAAGCCTGTGTGCTTACAGTAAACGTCTTGTGTTAAGATGCGTGCTGCTCCTATTTGTTACCTTTGCAAACAGGACAAGAAGACAAACCCTAATGTTGTGAGGCAGCTTGTTACCAGTATTTTAGTTCAATCATTTAATTTTATAACAAAGCTGCAGAGGGCTTGACAACAGCAAAGTCACTCAATTGAATAAATAATTATGGCTCTGAAAGAACAACACAAAAAAAGCAAAACAAAAAAAGCACAAAAGCACACTGAATCACTGTGCAAGGACTGCATACAAGGAGTTCATGTCGAAGTTTGGTGTGATCTCATCTGTGGCTTTAAGGTGGAGAGAGTAATTAGCGATTATTATTACTTTTTACATTAATGCAAAAAGTAAACTGCTAATCTTAATCCTGGATGCCGTTAATGGGCTTTGATTATAACAAATAATTGGCTTTGCAGTGAAATACATCAGGGTATATAATGACACACCGGTGGTTTTTTTTTTTCTTTTTTTTTCAGAGATCAAGCCCATCTTCTTTCATCCTGATGATGCCTCATTTTGCTTTTACTCGTGTTATTGAAGTGTTTCCTTTTCACTTCTGTAAACTGCAAGGGACAACGTTACGCTGATGACAATGGAGTTCGTAATAAGCCTCTGCTAAATATATGCTTGAAAGCTCTAACAATATGCGAGGAAGCCAAGAGAGGGTTTGCATTTTAGATTTCACAAAACTGTCAGAATCATCTATAACACAATAACAATAACAGAGGCTTTTAATACCTCCATATAAGTGCCTGTATTACGCATATAATGGGTCCACATATTGTTTTGGGATGAAACTGACTTGTAATGAGGTACTACGGATATAAAATCTGAGAATGGCATCGGGAGTCATCTGGAACTAACCTAGTAGATCAGGGATGAAACAACAGATCATTTGAATCACCTATGCTTGCAGCTTATGATAATGTGGAGCAGTGTTGTAGGAAAATATGTTTAGGCTCACTGCACTCACTCACATGGTTACTTGAATACGACAAAAAAAGAAAAATATGTGACAAGGTCCTATAGTATCCCCTTAAAGTCAAGAGAGGTCCAGTCTTATTGCATAAAGAGTTTATGTTAGGCTTGAAATTGAATATATATATATAGTGGAGGAAATAAGTATTTGATCCCCTAGCAAAACATGATCTAATACTTGGTGGTAAAACCCTTGTTGGCAAGCACAGCTGTCAGACATTTCTTGTAGTTGCTTACTAGGTTTGCACACACATCAGGAGTAATTTTCGTCCACTCCTCTCTGCAGATCATCTCCAAATCCTGAATGTTTTGAGGCTTGTGCTTGGAAACTCGCAGCTTCAGCTCTCTCTATAGATTTTTAATAGGATTAAGGTCAGGAGAGTGGCTAGGCCATTCCATGACCTTGATGTGCTTCTTGTGGAGCCACTCCTTTGTTTCCTTGGCTGTATGTTTTGGGTTGTTGTCATGCTGGAAGACTCAACCACGACCCATTTTCAATGTCCTTGTGGAGGCAAGGAGGTTGTCACCCAAGATTTTGTGGTACATGGCCTCGTTCATCTTCCCATCGATGCGGTTAAGTCGACCTGTCCCCTTAGAAGAGAAACACCCCAAAGCATAAGGCTTCCACCGCCATGCTTGACAGTAGGGATGGTGTTTTTGGGGTCATATTCAGCATTTCTCTTCCTCCAAACACGTCGAGTTGAGTTGAGGCCAAAGAAGCTCAATTTTGGTCTCATCTGACCACAGCACCTTCTCCCAGTCTCTTTCTGAGTCATTAATACACTGCAAATTATTTAGTTCTTACCAAGAAAAAAAAACTTACATTTAGAAGCGTTAGATATGTTTTCTTGTTTTAATAATTACTTTCTTATTTTTAAGTCTCAGTATAATCTTATATCAAGTAAAACTTCTTTTTTTTTTTTGTCTCAAACAGGCAGGGAATCCTAAAATGAGACAATTAACACTTAAAATAAGATGTGTTATGTTTTTTTTCCTCCTCCTCTCCTCATCAAAATAAATCTTGTTTTAAGTATAATAACAAATTATACTTTCTTAAATCTAGAAACAAGTGTTCCTACAATCTTAATTTAAGAAATCTTACCAAGTGAAATTATCTTGCTGCATGGACATATTTTTTTTCACTTGTTTTAAGTACCTTTTTACTTAGTTGTAGTGTTTTTATCTTGTTTGAAGACCCCCTTTTTTTGCAGTGTATGTTCTGTTGGCAAACCTGAGTCGGGCCTGGACGTGAGCCTTCTTGAGCAGAGGGACCTTGTGTGCACTGCAGGATTTTAAATCATTGCGTCTCAGTGTATTACCAATAGTTTTCTTGGTGACTGTGGTCCCAGCTGCCTTAAGATCATTAACCAGCTCCTCCCGTGTAGTTCTCGGCTGATCTTTAACCTTTCTCATGATCACTGAGACCCCATGAGGTGATATTTTTCATGGAGCGCCCAGTCTAGGTTGATTAACAGTTATGTTGTACTTCTTCCACTTCCGAATAATTGCACCAGCAGTTGTCACCTTCTCATTCAGCTTCTTACTTATGGTTTTGTAGCCCATTCCACCCTTGTGGAGTTCAACAACTTTGTCCCTGACATCTTTTTAGTCTTGCCCATGGTGGAGACGGTGGAGTATTACTGAGTCTGTGGGCAGATGGCTTTTCATACAGGTGACTATTTGGAACAGGTGTCTCTCATGCAGGTAATTACTTTAGTGAGATTAGGAGTATGCCAGTGGTCTGTGGGAACCAACACTGGTCAAGGTTGGTCGGGGATCAAATACTTATTTCCCTGAATGACTTGCAAATTAATTTTTATTTTTAATTTCATGTAATTTTCAAATTTTTTTTCAATATTCTTTCTATAACTGTTAAAAGAAAGCTGCCATATAAATCTGAGACTGTTCTTTTTTTTCTTGGTATGACAACTGCCAAAATCAGCGGGGGATCAAATACTTATTTCCTCCACTGTACGATACATATAAGCAGAAGTGTGATCATTTTGAAAGGCTTATTGAGGTTGATGGCTTGAAATGGTTTTGTCCACTGTATACATGTTTTGAAGTATACATGTCTTTTCAATTCTTTGTGTGTCAAAGAAACATGTGGTGATGTGATACTTCTTGGCACATCCTTGTTCTTTGGCTGCTGCAGGGTGCGAGAATCTGAAAAGAAGCCAACCTCATCTCTTGCTCCCAGAACCCTGCTGTTTCCCGTCCCCTGTGTAAGCTGCCGGTAAATGAGTGGGCTGGTCATCTCACACCCTGGGGCTCTACCTCGGGCTCTTCAGACCACCAGCTGTTATGTTTAGGATTGAGTCACGCACCAGTTACCACGATGAATCCAGAGCATTAGTGCACGGCGTTAACATCACTGGATGTGTCTTCTTCCCTCCTACTTTCTAACATGAAGCAAGTGTAATGAGCTGGACTGACATGCTGACACAAAATACATTTTAAAAATCTTCTCTACCAAACTTCAAGGTTAGAATCGAATAACATGTGTGGACTATCTATTTTGATGAATGCTGATGTATAATCTTCAATACGAAATCAGTCCGGGAAAGACACATAGAAATACATAGGTTAACATAAATTTACAGTAATGGGGTTAGACTAATTATGATAATGTATTTTCTTGTTTCCTTTTATTTGGAAACATCAGACTCAGGATGTGATAATGAATACTTCCTGGAAGATACATACCAATATAGTGTAAATGAGTTCGCATCAAGCAGTGTTGTACCTGAACGCGTTCACTGAACGAAAGTTCACCAACTAGTTCATATTTTGTGCGAACGTGAACTGAACTCGCTCTTTTTCCCCTTAACGAGCGTCGGGTATGAACGAGTTTATCTGGGCAACTGTGAACGACACTCTTTCAAATTCATGCACAGTCAAAACCGTGCCAGGTTTCCGGCGAACCCCATTTAAAATACACCACAAACGAGCCTAATATGTATCTTCAGAAAGTAATCAAACATGGCAACACGGGCTGTCGCTTCTGTCACGCTAACAATTGCGTCATCAAAGGTTTAAAACAAGCATGGAGGAAGATGAAAGATACAGTCACCCAGAGCAGGAGGAGCGCCCCGACTCCCGGGGGGGACTGAAATATTGAAATGGGGGGAAAAAAAACATTTGCACCTTAAGGACCTGTTTTTGTCTTATAATAAAGACCATTTGGCAGCAAGTTTTTCCTCATATTTTTAACATACTGTAGAGTAGTGATTGCAAAAGTGTCGGTACTACAGGTGGGCCGTGAGAGGTGATTAAAATTAAACAAATATGTTTTAAATTCTCAATATTTTTAAAATATGTTTTAAATTACTGTAAAATATTCATGACATTATTAAAAAAAAAACATTAAGAAGGAATAAAACAAACCGGTTAAGTTATTCTACTGTCATTTTAAATTGATATGACAAGTGTCACCAATTTGTTGACCCCTTACATTAATATCAGAACATAGCTTCTAGTCCTGTCTGGTGATCATAGTTGTGATGAAAGGTTTGGGTGGACTGCATATATTTTTCACATTTGAAATTGGGGCCTTGGTATTCTGAAGTTTGGGAATGGCTGCTGTAGAGAGAAGCTGAAATGGAATTACAATTTTACATGGGCTGTCCTTTTAATGCTTATGTAACCCTGGTTGGATAAAGATTCTGAATTGAACCAATAGTTTTCGACAGATAAAACGGAATAAAATAATTGCCGTTTGTGGTGGTGTAGTATATGGGGAGTGGCAATCATTTTGACAAAAAATTGCTCGCAGCAACATTAAAACAGAATTTAAAAAGAACAAAAAATGAACTATTTAGTTCATTTTTTGGAATGATGAACTGAACTAGTTCGTTTTAATTTCTGTGAACTTTGAACTTAACTAGTTCGTGTAGAAAGTGAACTTGCTTGTGTAGTTAACAGTAACATAAAAGAAGAAACACAGGCATAAGTGATAAATGATTTCTCACAACTGTGAAAAATTAATAAATTAAGCTTTCGTTGTATCCTTCAGTCATTGTGGTTGGTTTTTAACCTGCTGAATTTGACAGCATGATGTTATAATGACACAGATAATCTCTTATTTCTGTCAACCGTTTCAGCATAAGAAATAAGTGCATATGAATAATGTCTAACCAGTGTGGGATTTATATTATTCAGAGAAGGCTTGTGAGACTGTGTGCAACATGCCTTCTCATGGGTGTGCTTTGGAAAGTCATGTTATCTTGCTCTCTTTTCTTTCATACAGCTTTCACTGCAGACTCTGGTGTAAATATAGTTTGAAAAATTTGTCACAGATGCTACCCATAAAAGAGATATATTTAACAGTATCTTCAGAGAGCTTTTTCTTTCTTTTTTTTGATCCTCACCTGGTCTCAACAACAGTGCATGGGATATTAGGCTGTGCCATAATTCATTTACAACAAACTAAGTCAAATGCCGAAAAGGTGTGTGGGAAAAGCTAAGAGCACTTTAAGTGCTTCATGAAAGTAAGAGGGTAAGCAGACAGGTGCTGGTATAAAATGCATTTGATTAATGAAGCATCAGTAAGTGTGAGCACCTCTATAAAAGCAGAGAGTTTGGCAGCATGTTGTCCCCGAGCATTCATGGATGTTACGTGGAACAATTATTATGGTACAATTACATTTATGGTGGTGCAAAGGAGCATGTGTCTTCCCGTCTCAGCATGGCATAGCTTTTCAAAGTCATGTCTTCTGAGGTAGTTAGCTAGTTTTAACTCAGTTATCCCTGGTGTATCATATTTAATATATGAATTTCCGAGAAATCTGCATTGCCCACTTAAGTATAATAAAAAGAAAGTATACAAGCGAAATAAGCTGTTTTCACATGACTGCAACTTTTAAGCATAGTATAGGCTCGCTTTAATAGACTGAATGCATGACTGAAGACGGTTGCCATGAGCACCATATAAAGTCTTGACTTGTGACTCAGTGGTTTGCCTGTGACATTTACTACAGATATCTCAAACTTAACTTGTTCCGGACATTACTGTGTACATCCAGGGAACTGCAGAAATGCTCATTTAGGTGTAAATACATAAGGGATAGACTAATGTGAGTCAATAGGCAGAACAAATTAACTGGTTTCTTAAAAGCTCTGGAAGAAGTCAACCTTGATAGTCAAAGGGAATAATTCAGTCTCATGAGAGCACTTGTAGATATCTAACCTAATGTAAAACATTTTCACGAACTGCTTCTTGAATTGGTTTAAACTTGGCTCACATGAAAGCTGATGAGCTGTCTTAATACAGTTTCATGAGGATATATTGCATATTATAGTTGCTGCTCTGCCATCCACTCCACAAACATGGTTGTGAAGTTCGCGGATGACACCACCGTGGTGGGTCTCATATCCAACAACGATGAGACCCACTACAGAGAGGAGGTCCAGAGGCTCACACAGTGGTGTTGCAGGAACAACCTCATCCTGAACACCAGCAAGACCAGGGAGGTCATCGTGGATTATAGGAGGTCCAGGAAGACTGAACACGCTCCTCTCTGCATACATGGAGAGGCAGTGGAGCGTGTAGACAGCATCAAGTTCCTGGGCATCCATATTTCCTCTGACCTCTCCTGGTCTGTGAACACTTCGCACCTGGTGAGGAAGGCCCAACAACGGCTCTTCTTCCTCAGGAAGCTGAAGCGCTCTGGACTCTCTTCACAGGTGCTCACGAACTTCTACAGAGCAACCATTGAGAGCATCCTGTGTCTCAGTGTGACGGTGTGGTACGGCAGCTGCACGTCACAGGACAAAAAGGACCTAGCCCGGGTGGTGAGAACAGCACAGGGGATTGTGGGCTGCCGTCTACCAGATCTGGACTCCGTCTACACTGCACGAGTCCAGAAGAGGGCCAGACGCATGGCAGCCGATCCCACCCACCCGGGCAATGCACTGTTTGTAGCGCTTCCATCGGGGAAGCGGTACAGAAACATCAGAGCCACAACAAAAAGACTGAGGGACAGCTTCTTCCCCAGAGCTGTGAAAGCCATAGCCCCCCTGTAGTGAACCACTGTACCCCACCCCCCTACAGAGCTTTAAACATGGACCCTCCCCCACACAGCCACACACAATCACCTACCTCTCACACAGATTCACACCTCTGTGTCACTTGCACTTTATCTCCCATTCTCATTCCCACCCACCTCTCCCATCAACCCCCGCACAGCCAGTTCTCTGTAAATAAACACTGACAATCTGTAAATATCACCTACAAGAATGTATATATTTTTCATCTATTTATCTGTGTGATTTATTTATGTGTGTATTTATGTGTGTGCCTGCCGGGTGTCGTGCAAAATTTCGTTATGCCTGCATAATGACAATAAAGAGACTTGAATCTTGAATCTTGAATCTTGAATAGTTTGATATACAGAAATAAGGAAAAGCCCACGTTTGTTCAAAGACAGAAGGAGCAGTTGGTAGAAGGTGGGGTTGTAGTTCATTAAAATGTCAATGTTCTGGCCCCATCAACCAAACATGATTCCAAAATAAATGGATACTTTTTATGCGTTGTGTTAATACTCAAAGCTATAGTTTATACTCACACACCCAACATGTGAAAATGATAGGAAACCTTTTTAATATTTATTTTCGGTACATTTTTGTTTATTATTGATGTACTTTGTTGTTTATTATTCTTAAAAGTCCAGTATTACATTTTATAATAATATAATTTAATTCTTCTCATCTACACATTAACATGCAGGTCAGGTACTCTTGTAAATGAAAATAGTCTTTTCTTTTCCGACGCATAATGTCCGAAGTACTTGCCTATTCCCTAATATTTTAGGTAGTGCTTTTTTAATATTTTGAACTCAGTAACAGCTTCTTATTTGGCCCTGATGCTCTTCATTATGGAACCAAAATTGTACAGATCTATTATTATACAAACTGAAAATGGTTCCAACACAAAATGATGTTTGGAGGAAGATGGAGAAAAATAGTTTAGATAATAATTATGTTTCCCTTTTGGATTTCGGCCGAGAAAAAACAGCTTTATTGAGTGGGGAGAGAAAAAAAAAACCTCTTTAATTAAAGAGTTACTGGGCACTTTGTAACTGTAATTAACTCTTCCCTTGTCTTATCTCTCAGCCATGCTGTCAGCTTCGATTAAAGTAAGCAAAAGATAATTGAAAACAAAAAATGTGTGTCTAATAATACCTACTCTGCTGTCATATTTTAAATGTACCATTCATTGAATTAACATGAATTTGAAAAAAAAAAAGCATAATGAAATTATAAACTTGAAGAAATGCATTGAGTGCCTTAAGGTTGACTTTTGTGCTTCACACTTCTCTATAAACTATATTTATCTACACATTACAGTAATTTTCCAACTCTGAAAGTAATTTGAAAGTTAAGACATCTTTCAGTCATCTCTGAGTACAGCAGCATATGGTTGGAGCAATTGTGGGAATTATCTGTGTCATCTTGTTTGGACATGTTCAATTTAGGTCTCATGCCTCCATGGAGCTAGTTGAAAGTGGGTGATTTGGGTGATGGAGAGGAGATCCAGATGGCAGAGCAGCAGTAAGATCAATCAAGCCTGATGCATTTTTCCCTCTTCAACATGCAGACAGATGTGATTTAACACACTAAATTGGATTTACTTCTAGTTTATAGTTTTTTGTTGACAAGTAATAACACCTTAGAAAAGATACACAAATGTACTCATAGAAACGCTTAAGATTCACTGCTTCATGTGTTGTTCCATATTAGCTATAAATGATCATCGCTCACCCGGTGAGGTTTAATAGGCCAAAGAGAGGAAATTGTTTACAGCTTTGATTTGATTTTACTGAGTGACTGCACTCATGTTTCTTAACTGAGAATTTTTTTTTACTTATTTCATTTTATTTTGATTGTTTTTCTTTTAGGTGATGGATACTGAAGACAGGTGATTTTCTGGCCTCTATCGTTATAAAATGGGAAAGTAATGAAAAGAGAAAAGTAGTTGAAAATGGTAACTGTAATTAAAATAATGATGATATTACTCAGCTGATATTTCAAAACACAAAAATGTTCTGTTTGCAACAGAGTGAACAAGAAAAGTAGAATATTCTGAGTAATTTCTTAGAGTCTGAAAGAATGTTTCCTTCAGTTTCATATAAAAAAAAATAAAACAATCAAAATTCGTTTGTTAGAAAATGTTCATTTGTGCATACTGTCATACCTTTGACTCTTTTATGATCATAAAAGGAACTTCTGACGTCTATGATGTTTATGTTGCAAAAAACTACTCAGAAGGGATGATTCTCAGCCCCCTAAACTTATTTTTACCTTTGTTTTTTTTTTTTTTCTTTTGATCCTCTGGGCACACCTGTGAAGATAATTAACTGCAGATAAGTCAGAAAACATGGAAATTCCTAACATGTCACTTTAATCGACGCAAATTCATAGCAGCTTACCATAAAATCTTTTAAAAAAGCCTCATGATTATTTTTCTAGTTGTTTCTACATGCAATGCTTAATCTGTGCAGTCAATCCTGAGAGGGTGTAGTAAAACAGTCCATATCTTTCATGTCTGAACTTAATTGTTTGACTAGAATTGACTGCAAATGTGGATGAAGTATGTGATATAGTTTAGCATACAAAGTGAGAAATGCCCAGAAAGTCATTTAACAGTTGGCAGGCTACTTTTGCTTTGCATTTTAAATATGGTTTAAAGGAAAATTATGTCCCATTACATCCAGATTGCCTTTGTTTGCAGGAATCTGTCATTATGCTGATTCTAATGCATTGTATGGGGCTGTTAAACTCACCTCTAAGTGTTTTTTTTTCTTTTTTTCCCTCAGCCATTTTTTCTTTTCTTTTCATATAACATTAGAGTATTCATACAACCTCGGATTATTCAACACTCTTTAATTCTATTTCTGAGTTGAATGAGCTCCTTTTTGCCCTCTTATCTAGGTCATGTCAACTGAATAAAAGAGCCCTAAATGTGGTGCGAACCAAACAAAGAAAGGACAATGACCATAAGCATCAATGACCCAGATGTGTGAGACGCTCAAAGCTGTACCCAAGTCATTAGATTTCAAAGATAGAGGTATCAACCTTCTAAAGGGACACATGGCTCAGGCAGCCTGTTAGAAATGACTGTCCACTGAGCTGGACTTGGCTTAGGCCATTTTGAATTAGAAGAGAGTAGGGAGGAAAAAAAGACCAACACTGTCGCTAGCTATCTTTGGCAGAATTACTTGACTTACTCATGTTAAAAAAAAAAAAAAAAAAAAAAAAAAAAATATATATATATGTATATATATATATATATATATATATATATATATATATATATATATATACCCCTTAAATTATCTGGTTTTCTTCATTAATTTACCATTAAATTAGATCTGATTTTCATCTAAGCCACAGTTATTGACAGACACCACAGGCTTAAGCTGATATCACGCAAACAATGATGATTCCTTGTGTCTTTATTGAACATATCCACGAAATATTCACAGCAGTGGTGGTAAGAGTAAATAAACCACTGTTGATAGCTTGTCAAGCCTTCTTTGGCAGCTATAAGTTTGTTTAACTGTAAATGAATGCAATAAAGAATACTTTAAGATGATTTTGCATCCCTTTCCAGTCATATGTAGATCAACAACTCCTGATTGTTTGTCTGCAGAGATCTCCTTTTTATCAAGGCATGGCTCACATTAGCAAAAGCTTCTTATGAACAGCTAAACTTAGTGTCTTTTGTCAAACAAAGTAGGTTTAAACCACACCTCCAAACTAATTTCATTGTTTGAGCCCTATGTGTGGAGACAATTGATTTCAATTATTTTTTGTTGAAGTAATTAGTACAGATAGTCCCCTCATATATAGAAATAAAGTATTTCTCAAGTCCAAATTAACAAGTATGGATAATTGGCATAATTAACACGTCTGCAGCAGCTGTCCATTGTGCTTTTCAGTGTTATCATCTCTATGCAGAAGAAAAGAAGGCTCATGATGACAGAAGTTTCATTTTGAGCCAAAACCAGTGCTATCAGGTAAGCATTAGGTCAGCATCTTCTCATCCCCCTGTTTGATGTTGCTGTTGATTAAAAACCACAGAAAAAAACACTGTTTATGTGTCCAGATCTAGAGCTGTCTAAAAAACTAAAACTATTATTCACACGTGTCAATACAGCACAGTACAAATGTTGGATTTGCCAACAAAATAAACTTAGAATAGCCTCTTGGAAGGTAACCTGCTCGTAATTATAGGTCTAACTATAAATCAGTTCACTTACTTTCTCCACTAGCTCTCTGAATGTTTAAAGCGTGTGTTCCATAAAGACCTGAGAAATTATGTGTGTTTGTATGTCATCAGCTAAAGCATGTTGTGTTTGTCTATTCTTGAGACTTAGATGAAGATCAGATCAAATTTATGGGAAATTAACTTAGAAAACCAGTTTTCAATTCCAGGACTCATATATTTTTTTTTTCCCACCATTGCAACAATTTCTATTGCAACTATTGTAGACCTTTTTAGCTTAATGCCAAAGATAAAATTGGATTTGCTAATTTTACAACTTTCTATTTGTGCTTTGGATGAGGATGAACTGTGTGATGTGTGATGCTTGTATTTGTATCTTATATCTTGAGATATTAGTATGTTATGAGAACATCAGAGTTTTGGCTGCTAGACCATTGACATCCCCAGCAAAAAGCATCTGTTTTGAAGTGTTTTGACCTCTGGCTCAGTACACTGTCAAGACAGGATGTCTGCAGTGGTGATCAGTCAGTGTATGCCCGTGGTGCGTCTCCAGCTAGCACTGTTTCTCCTCCAACACATCCATCAGGATTCTCACTTTGCAGCTATCTATATCCTGTGTTCGAGTGTTTGTGTTGTTCTTCCAGTAAGCTTTTGAAGACCAAATTGTACTGGAAAGCTTCACCACTCCACCTGGACTAAGAATAGCAATGTTTGCCAGCCTCTACCAGCTTTGATTAAATGTAAATTTGTAATCATACTTATTATATTTACATTGGCCATGATTAGGCAGGAAGCAAAATGTGATTATTTTTCCACACTCACCCACATCCTCATAAACCACAGTGTTGCTCCTTGTTCTCTCTGCCACTCACTGAACCAACTGCGGTCAAGTCCATTACAACATCTGCGTGGTCAAATTAGGAGCCTCTAAGCATGCAAGTATGATGATCATTACTGTCATTCATCTGAGGAAGTCTTCCTCTACTATGCCTGCAGCAGGGAGCGGTTGCGCAAGAGTCTTATATAAAAGGTACAGAATAAAAGTTGGCTAGATTTTTCAACAGATTTGTTTCCTTTTTGTGATCTCACAGATGGAACAATGATTTGAGTATTGTGACAATACACTTGAAAAAAATCAATGTGTGCATTTGGACAAAAAAATGTTGTGCATCATTCATCATGGACATATATTGTAATGAGTGTTTTATACGTTTTATTATATTAATGTGTAAAACTATCATGAACAGTGTTTTTAAGAATCCAAAATACTGCCTGGCTTTTTCACCAGTACTTTTTTCCATGTATTGTAAATTAATGTTAGTATGTGGAGTGGTAAATAAGAAAATGATGGATTTTGGACTTATAAATACCAGCTGGCTTCAAAATAAATTGAGCTGTCGATATCTTAGGAGACCTGGCTCAAGTAAACTCAGTGTGAGAGTGTTTTAGGCCTGTGCTCTCATTTGAAGGCAATGAATTTCATGCATGCTGTTGCACACTGGGTCAGTGAAGAGGTAATATTCCAGAAGCATTTCTGAATGAGACTTGAGTGTGGTGGATCAATGGTAATAAATGTGATTTATTCAAAATGGTACCTCCCAGTTCCTGAGCATGTTGTGGTCTGCAGTGCTTTGAAAACACTTCCAACATGCAGCAGTGGATGATATCCTGGAAAAAGATACAAATAAACCCTTATTTTAACCTAAATATCAATTATTGCACTGTATACTCAGGAGACTTGGCTCTTGGAGACTCCAGTAAATTGTTTTCAGAGAAATGAATTTGGAATAAATCTCACTTATTCAATAACACAAAAGATGTTATGCTGAACCGAACACCTAATTTTAGTTAACATGTCTCTAAATCTTTATGAATCTTCACTATGACTGAATAATTTTTATTTATTTTATTTTATTTTTTCATGATCTGTTGGCTTGTTTGGCACAGAGCTCTGGCAAGAATGTCCTCACTTTATAAATGCTGGAAAAAGTGGTTAAGAGATGCACCAGATGGCACAGCCCATATGCAGTTTGCCCTTTGGCCAGGTAAACTAATGAATCATTCTGGGAGGTAATATGGCATTAGATCCTCCACGGGCAAAGAACCATCTCTTTTCCCACAGCTGCCTGTAAATATTGTGGAGTTTTCATATTTCCCTGTAACATATGTTTATAATTATGGAGATGACATAAAAAAAAAAGTCTCTTAAGCATTTTAAATTACCCAGAAGATGAAGGTTGGGACTACTCCCTGTAGAGTAGATATCTTTTGATGATGGCTCTTTCTGGTTCAGCCTTTGAACTGCGGTGATGGGCTTGGGCCTAGATTTAAACTTTGGGGATGTTTTTTTTTTTTTGTTGTTTCTTTGTTGGTTTGTTAAACACAAGTAATTGTTTTTTCATATATCTTCTGAGAACCTATGGAATGTGTTGCTCTCTCAGTTTCTTTCTCCATAACTAAAGGCAGCCTATACTGTATGTTCTGAGAAACATACTGTCATGCACCCTACAACTGCACCCACTGTTCTTATCTTTGTCAATGAGTCTGTATGACATAGCTATAGAATAAACACACAAGATAAATTTGAGGCTCTCCTGTTCCATGTTCTCCTTGTGCCTGCGTGGGTTTTCTTTGGGTACACCATAGCTCCCTCCAACAGTTCAAAAATGCATGCTTGGTGAACTGGTGGCTCTTAGTTGACAGGAGGAGTGAGTGTGGTTGTGTATTGTTGTCCCTCCCATTGACAGTTGGGATAGCCCCCCATTCCCCTGAGGCCCTGTACAGGATGAAGCAGAGATAGAAAATGAATCATTCATTGAACTGATTGAATTGAACTGAGCTGAACCTGATTAGCATCCGTTATGGTGATTTTTCAGACTATAAAGCAGTCACTCACAGCTTGTCTAGATATGCATGTAGTGTGTTTCAATTATTTTTTAAATGTTTCAGTCAATTCTATGCATTTCTATGCAAATGATTTTTTATATCTTTAATCATTTAGGCCACCTTTTTCATTTTTTTCCCCCCACAGCTGACTAGATTTTTAAATTGTGACAAAATAAAGAGTGGTAAAATATTTATTTTTGATTATTGCATATACTCTTGCTTAATTTCATCCACACATTTAAGTGGTTACCTCTGTCAGGACTGTCTTATATTCAGTCAGGTTTTATGTTTAGATTTCCATCTAAGGGCCTGATTTACTAAGATCCTAAATAAAGAGTACTAAATTGCGTGTGCACTGAAAAAGTTTGCGCGTGCTGTTGTTGTGTGTTTTGCGGGTGATCAACTAAGAATGCTCGCGCAATTGATAACGGGTGCAAACCGCAGTATTTAAATGAGGTGTTGCGTGTCTTAAGGTTTGCGCCATGGAGAGTCTGGATGGAAAGCAGGATAGACGCAAGCGCAAAATGAAATTTGACGAGTTGGAGTTAGAGATATTAGTGGAAGAGGCAAATAAACACATTCATGAACTACAGCAAAGACATTTAAACATCACCAAAAGAAACGCAATATGGGAGAAAATCTGCGATAGAATAAATGCAGTTGGTAAGACAAAAAGAACGGCAGCAGATGAGGTTTAAAAGAAGGTGGCAAGATATAAGGCGAAGAACTAAAGGAAAAAGTGGCCTTTAATAAAACTTCGGCAAACAAGACAGACAGGTGGAGGGAAGAGATGCTTCTAACCAGCATTGAGCAGCAGGTGCAGCTCACCTTCTGGAGGAGCAGATAACAGGGATACTGGGGTCTGACACGCTAGAGCCAACTGCAGAACAAGGTAGGCGCACAATAAGAAACACTTTTTTCTCCATGAAAACACGTGATTTATTTATTATCACAAATAAAAAAATGAATGTGCCTCCTGTGGCAACCTTTTGCTGAATAATACTCGATTTAACATTCAAATAAAATATTTCTCCTTTTGCATGTGCTTGTGACCGGCTCCAAATCAGCCCTCAAGTTTCAACTATCTGGTTTTCATTCATTCCAAACAAATTTACACGAGTCCGAAAGACTCTCTCTCTGCGTATTCTTTGATTTTGGCGATGTCGCCTCCTTGCCACAATAACAGCAGCCATCGGTGCGTAATGCTGGGCAGATTAGCACCTTCTTTTCGAACGTATTAAATACAGACGCAATCACAATCCCCGCAATTACTTTCAGGGTTGGTAAATCTCATTGCGCGTGGTAAATGAACCTATTTGCATTTTCCCCTCCCAGTATTTTGCGCTTTCTGGCGGGTACGCCCCATATTGTTTATTCATCAGAGCAAAAGTGCTAAATGAACAGCGTGTGCTATTTTGCTCATTTGAGAGGCGCAGTCCTCTTTGCACGCGGTTAGTAAATCAGCTTGTGCATTGGTTTGCGGGTGGTGTCAAGTTTGCACACGTTTTTACGCACGCAAACCTTTAGTAAATCAGGCCCTAAATGCTTATCTTGTCTCCTCAACCTGGTGCATTACCAATACAGCATCTCACATCTTTCACAAAGCAAGACATGTACAGTCTGACCTCCTGGCTGTCAGTTAGCAGAAAATCACTTGCATCAGATCCTGTCCTAACACCACTGGCGGTGATATGCCTATTTGCATTGCACTGAAACATTTAAGTCAAATAACATTAATAAATAAATAAACAAATAAATGCTTCTTTTTAGTTTTTCTAATTAGTTCAAAATGTCTTTGTTCCAAAATGGAAATGGAAACAGTCCGTCCTGCCTCTGTGAATGTTGAGAATGCATTCTAGGGCGTACAGCTCCATTAATGTTGGTTCCAGACAGTAAATAGACAGGGAATGTTTACTGTTCACCTGATTACCCTTCTTTCCACTTGCCCACTGTCAGTCTGTATGAAATATGGTGTTCACTGCAAAGTATTACAGTTCTTTACAGATAGATTGGCTCAGTGTTAATGCTAATGATGCTAATGTTGCTAACACCAATTTATTGCTGCTATGAGTGAGAAAAAAGCTTTTTTTTTTAACTTTTTGTGGCCTTTATTTCACAGTGACAGAGAGAGAGAGAGAGAGAGAGAGAGAGAGAGAGAGAGAGAGAGAGAGAGAGAGAGAGAGAGAGAACAAATCAAAGAGAGAAGGGGGAAGACATGTAGCAAAGGTTCACAGGCCAGGAGACAAACCTGCAACAGCTGCAGGAGGACTGTACATGGGTTGTCTGCCCTAATCACTGCGGCCCAGTGAGAAACTATTCTTATAAAAGACCACGCTTGTTATCTATGTAAGATTATGGAGGTTCTCACAGGAATACATTGACTTTTAGACCAGTTATGTTAGCACACAGGAGTAAGAGCAAAGGTGTTAGTTTTTTAGTCTGTCCTGTCTGTGCTTTTTAGACTAAGAAAATAGATGCGCTGACTGACACTGTAAGAAAAGTGTGAAAAGTACAACTGTCTTGCTTGAAGAATAGTAATATTTCCTGGTGTTTGTGAAAAGTATATACAGCATACTTAGAGAGAATTGAATTTAGCTGATGACTGAACTCTCAGACAGCTCAGACAAATTTTCAACAAGTATGAAAAACAAGTATGAAAAATTCCTTTTAAAGTAATGATGCCACCACATTTCAGAAATCTCAAAAGTGGCATTATTAAAGAGAGACAGCTGTTTTAAAGAATATTTTGTTGTAATTGTTCCAAGAAATTGTTGTCATGTGTTTGAAGGCTTCGTGTTTGATGTTCACCTTAGTGTTTCTGAGGTCCTTCTAAATTCTTTGTGTGCTTTCTCGGCAATGTGCCGAATTTTCTAAGCCGTAAAAGAGCATGACTAACTAACAAACTGTGAGCTCACAATTTCAACAGACATGCTGGAAAGCATAAGAAATGTGTTTTTGCCTTCCTGCTAGAGATGAAGTACCTGAATAAAAAAGCTTGTACACTTTGTGTATATACGTCTTTAATAACAAAGGATTTGGAGCCAAAGGAAACTGAGGTCAGACTGGAATAAAGCGTCCTGTAAAATGTTAGTTCTTTACTCTCTGCATGATCGTACCTTTAGGACTATGCACTTGAGTGACCTACATATGGCCAACTTCATATGTTGTCCAGTGAGCAAATATGACTCAGTGGGTCATGTAGACGGGTATCACATATGAACCGTCATTTGAAAAATATCACACATTCTATTTCAGTGAAGATAAGATAAAAAAAAATAGCTTGGTCCTTCTATGATCTCAAAATTATCAAAAAAAAAAATTTCAGATGAACATCAACACACGGCATGTTACTCAGCACCCTAACTTAATATGCTGAGACTGGTATGTTATCCTGGACACATCCCCCTCAAATATAATCGTTGTGACGCCTGTAGTGGGGCCTTAAGACTAATAATGTAAATATCACAATGAACTGAAAGCAAAGGAGCAAAGTAAGAGGGGGCCAAAATTAACTAAGAATGTATTTTGACTTGGTATTTGAGATATAAGTATTCAGTATAATATGCCATGTGTTGTTTATCTAAGGTTAGACTGACCTAATTAAAACATCTGACAAGCACCTGGTAATTTTTTGTAATGTGTTATGGTTTGTAAAATCTCAGAAATTACCAAGAGTATACTTTGCTTTTCAAATTAGTAAATATAATAATCTTAAAACAACACTCAAAAGGGGGTCAAAGAGCTTTAGATTGTGTAAAAAGACTTTTGTGTGGCTTATTGCTTATGTCAAACAAAAATCTTTCCTCACATTTTTAAAATAAATTATTTAGAATTTAGCAAGCCTAAATGGGATACATCTCTCAAAGTATTCTCAATTTCACTTAATTATTATGCTGAGCTTTAATCATGCTTTAGGGCTCATGAGGAACTGATCCAAAAGAGCCAAATACATCTGTGCATCAAAGAAACTGAACAAAACAACTTATGTGTGTTTGCATTTGTGAGCCAAGACATATTTCTTACTGCTCACTTTCTTTTGATGAAGAAACATTTGAGCTATTGTCAGAACATTTCACTGGAATTTCCCTAGAGAAGATAAACATTTGCCTTTAATTGTCTTGCAATGTACATTTGAATTTCTGATCAGCTTTTTCTGAAAGCTGTGCAGCACTGCCTTGTGACATTTGTACTCAAGCCAGTTGCAACGAGAGCATTATTTAGTAGTAAGCTGAACCAGGTTAAACTCAATGACAGCATTTATCTGTACAATTTCACAGTGTTTAGATAACTATTTGATCATAAATCAGAAAAACGTGTGAGTCAATAATGTATTATTTATGAGTGTACTTGGGTTTTATGATGCATAAATGTGCGATTATGTCAGAAGCATCATGAATTTTGAATGTTGGCGGATAGGTCAGACTTAAAGCTTAAGGCCCCGACCGTACACCTCCCGCTACCCGCTACCTGCAAATTGCAGGTTTAGGAACCTCCGCTAACCGCTAATGAAATCTTCCGCCTCCCCAAAGGTGCTACCCGCGTTGCCGACTCCCTTACTCACATTGTAGGCGTGGCAATGGGCGCCACCCGCCATCCTGCTAGCCGCTACCCACAACCCGCAACCCGCCATCGCAAGATACCGAGTTTGCGGAAAGCGCAACCTGCATGTTGGCGCGTAAAAAAGAGTGCGTCCAAATGGCATAAATGTGCGTCCACCTGGTCACATGCAGACGTGCACAAATGGCTCTACCTCTCTATTACGCATCACTGTATTACTTGCATACATTTTTATTCTCTTGAGGGCAGAGGATGTCTGGTCAGCAGCTGTGGTGGATGTGGGAATAGTCACGGCCAACAACAATGCTATCCTTCATTTAATTTGTTTTTTTCTCATTCCAATATGTTAAAAATATCAGTTTGCCCATTTAAACTAAGTTTTCTAATGTATGTCTGTGTGTGAATCTATATTTTTTACTTTACTACAATATAAAATGGCAGCAGATCACCAAAGTGATTTCTCTCATTTTGATCAAAGCAATGTTTTTAGATTGAATACGATATGCGCATGCGCAGTCTTTAAACCCTCTAGTGGTTTAATTGTACTTCCGCCTCAGACGATTCTGCATATCGTTGGGACATTAACGCTGGTTTGGATGTAAAAATTTCCATCTGGTGATGTTACTTCAAATCATTTTCGTTCCTGTCCTGGACTAAATGTAATTTTCAGCCCTTGTGCTCGAAACTCCGCAACAAATGGAGCGACCAGACAGACTGATATTAGTTTGGTTATACCTGGGAGAAGAGAAAGTGAAGCCGAAAGGTAAGTTTTTTTAATTAAAAAATATGTTGTTAAATTACGACGCTAACTGCACGTGCCCTTTCTGAAGTGTGTATGAGTGTGTGCATAGAAGCACTGAAACTTTCCGCCGTGAGTAAAGGAGAGATAATGGTTTTTATTTTTTAATGGGGAGACGATGCCATAGCTAACAGAAACCACGTAGCATGATTCAGACATCACCGAAATTTAGGTGAGCGGCCTAGTGAACGCACACAAATGTGCACTTAGGCGAAGAGACTTTTTCCCTCCCAACACTTGCGGGAGGGTGAGGGTGACAAATGCCATGGGGAAAGTAAGACACTGCCTCACTTTTCCCCTGGAGCCAAAGTAAGACAAAAAAATAAGTTTTGTTTTTTGTGTTTTAAACAGTATGAAAAATCCATCATGCCATGGAAATCCAACAGGACGACAACCTGGGGCCAAACCTCCATTGAACAGATGGAAATGCAGCCACTGAAGTCATGGAGCAAAAGAAGTCCTTAAGAGGTGTTTCAAAGGAGCAAAATATTGACAAGTCAAGCCTCCTAAGATTTATGAGAAAAAAGGAGTGGGGGTACCTTCTCACTGTGGCCTGGGGTTTGGTGGCCCAGGGAAAGAGAATTTTCACTGATGAGATGGAGGAAGAACTTTCCAAACACCTGAAAGAACTTGCTGAACAGTCCTATGGCCTCTTTTCAGCTAAGCGCCGCACACTGGCATTTAAATATGCAGACGAGAACCATGTCCTCATGCCTGCCAAATGGAAGGAGACACCGTGTGCAGGTAAGCCAGGGTGTGCAAGACAGCATGTGATTTCCTATGGTAACTAAGGCTGATCTTCCTACAAGGCTAAATCTTATAATAATGGATTGTCTATAGGTCAAGAGTGGTTCCGCAGCTTTCTAGCACGTCACCGACTTTCTGTCCGAACTCCAGAAGCAACATCCCTCTGAAGGGCCACTGCCTTCAATAGAACAACTGTTGAGGAGTTCTTTGATAATCTGGCAGTAGTCATGGATAGGTGGGAGAAATAATTCTTTCAATGCATGTGTTTTTTTTTTAAGATTTTTTTTGGCACTAGTGGCCTTTATTCATAGTGGAGAGAGACAGGAAGGGCGGTAGAGAGAATGGGTAAGACACGCTGCAAAGGATCGACGAGCTGGGAGTCGAGCTCACGACCAGCCGCACGAGGACTGTAGACTCTGTACATGGGCCGCCTGCCCTAACCACTGCGCTACCGGGGCGGCC
Source organism: Hirundichthys speculiger (assembly GCA_018398805.1). Classification (NCBI taxonomy): domain Eukaryota; kingdom Metazoa; phylum Chordata; class Actinopteri; order Beloniformes; family Exocoetidae; genus Hirundichthys; species Hirundichthys speculiger. The sequence goes on along the minus strand of JAGFBZ010002358.1, from coordinate 1,204,925 downwards.
CCCAATGCATGTGTTTTGTTCTGGTTTTATTTTCTAAAATTAAGTACATTAGATTCCCTTTCTCCTTATCTTTAACAGGAATAAGTTCCCCCCACACATGATTTTCCAATGTGGATGAAACAGGTGTCTATACAGTACAAAAGCCTCAGCAGGTAAGATAAATACACACAGCTTGTAATAACATTATAACCAGCTAGTTATTGAAAGAATGCTGAAACAGGTTTTTGTAATGTTGTCTGCATTGTGGATGGACTGAAAACAGAGACTAACATGCCATTGATTCCGAACTTTCTGTTGGATTCAGGATGTGTTCACAAAGAGGGAAAAGGCAAGTTGGTTCCATCACATCGGCCGAGAGAGGGGAACTGGTAACTCTAGTCTGTGCTGTTAATGCTGCTGGTGATGCTGCACCTCCCATGTTCGTCTTTCCCAGAGTAAAGTTTAAAGACTGCTTCGTGATCAATGCACCTCCAGGAGCAAAAGCTACATCCACCAGAACAGGATGGATGAATGAAGATACCTGGGCTGAGTTCCTTGATCACCTGATAAACCACACTTACTGCGGCCCTGACAACCCCATGCTGCTAATCCTGGACAATCTAAAAGCTCACATATCACTCAGGGCAGTAGACATCACCAAGAGCAATGGTATTGTTATGCTCACTCTCCCACTGATTGAAAATCTATTGCTGTGTTCAGTATTATTTTTATTACGATTTGCAATTTCATATTGTAATTTCTTATGGTCACACAGTATTTTGTTTGGGTTTCTTGAGCAGAATTCAGAAGAAGCAAAATGTGCCCATTCAAAGCAAACATAGTCTGTTGTGGAAAATGCAGATTTTTCTTAGTTGTTTTTTTTTTTTTTGTTTTTTTTTTTGTTTTTTTACAGCTTTGAATATAAAGCATTATGGTTGAGTCTTCACTTTTATGCATTTTGGAATAAAGAAGTACAATGTTAGCCATTTGGAATATGTTCATTGAGCAGTAAAAATGTGTTTTAAAATAAATAAAAAATGTGAATCAAAATGTGTTGAATGGAATTTTTTATATTTCGTTTCATATACATTAAATTGAAATTTAAATTGTTATTTGAGACAACTTAAAAAAAGTAGTTTGGTCCATTATTCAAAAATTGTTACATGTAGTTTAAACATTTCAGGTTATCTTCAATTGATTATTTACATTGAGTAACAAAGCAGACTTATTGTTTGCTTCACCTCCAAAAATTAATTTACTTGAAATTAAACATTTTAGGTTAAACTAAATTAATTATTTATACTGAGTCAGCACTAAAATATTAGGTGTGACAGATTACCTCAATTTTTTTTCAAGTTATGAGGGTACTTTTTTTTCAGTGCAGAACACTGTTTTTGAGTTTCCCTTCGTGCAGTGACGCTCTCCTTGCGCTCAGAGCACCCGAGATGCGCTCAGTGGTAGAAAGTAGACGTCACCATACCTGTACCTCTGGCTCAATGCTCATCCAATGCTTCGTTCTGCAGTATTTTAAAAAGCACATCAGCTGTGCCAAGAAGCACAGCCGCTCCCAGTAGCCGATAGGAATTGTCTGTGTAAAAATATTTTTACCTCCGCCAAGGAGGTCATGTTTTTGCCGGCGATTATCTGTCTGTCTGTCTGTCTGTCTGTCTGTGTACAAGATAACTCAAAAAGTTATGGATGGATTTTCATGAAATTTTCAGGAGTTGTCAGAAATGTGAAAAAAAAAACTGATTTCATTTTGGCTGTGATCCAGAAGAAATCCTGGATTCTGGATCACTTTCAAATTTTCGATAACATTGCAGTCAATGGGGCTGGAAATTGTTTTTCTCAACGTCTCCGTTAATTATTGCCCAAAACTCATGAAATTTCACTCAGGGATTGACAATGGAAACCTCTGTCAAATTTCAGAGGCTGATCCGGATCTGATCCAGAAGGCGAATTTTATCGCAATCTGTAAATCTCTATATGGGAGAACTGTTGTGCTTGGCGGAGGTCTGCGCTCGCCGAGTGTTTTTTTAGTTAAGAAATACTTTCCTGGAAGCTCACTGGGTCTTTTTTTCTGAGCAATTTGTTGAAACTTCTTGGAGTACAAAAAAAACAAAAAAAAATAATTATTTGCTCCACATGAGTTAGAGCTAGTTATGTATATATCAGTGCAGAGGAGGAGGAGGAAGGAAGAGGAGGAAGCTCTACAGCAGAGTCCCAGACGAGTTGCACATGAGAGCTGCTCCGATCTGGGTGAAAAGACGCTCCATAGGAGTTTGCGGGATGCGGGTTGTGCAAACTGCTCTTAAAGGCAATGGCTACTGACGCACAGATTGGTTAAACAGGTGGAACGCCCTAACCACTCCCATGCATAATATAGCGGTTAGCGCAGGTAAGATCGCGGGCTTTGGGAGGTGGAAGATTGCGTTTTTTGCGGGGGAACGCCCCTCCCGCTACCCGCTATCCCTAAGTTGTTTTTTTCTTTATTATATTATTTGGATTCCTCCTAATTCATAGGCCAAAATAGCAGGCAATAATTTCACCCTCAGGATAATCTGAATGCAGTTCACATGCTGCTGGCGTGTTAATAATGGATCAAAAGTAGATCAAAGTCCCAACAGTGTTACAGTTCTTTCTTTTCATCGTAGTAGAGGCCACGTGACTGTTCACAGCAGATCGCTAAACCATCATGTTTCACTAAATGCAACTTTGTACATCAACACTCAGATGACAAATTTTGATACATTTATTTTTCCCTTTAATCCTTATTTGATAAAATATTAATATTTTATTCACTAAAATACACATGAAAACTATTTTTAAACTCTGAGCTGATCACAGCAACTCTGTAATTATGGGAGTGACATAAACAATATACAAATCTAACACTGAATATGCAAATGTTGTTAATTATATTTAATTAGTACATAATGCTGCAAGTTAACTCAAAGACTTAAAGAAACTCTTTGGTGATCAGGATGGACCATGTAGTCCCCAAAAGTCATCATTAAAAACATGTAAAACCAGCCCCTGGAAGCTTTTAAGTATTCAGAGATCATCCATCAACCTTCTTCTTTTTCTTTATGCCTTGTTGCTCTTAAAGTTGGAACATTTTTTTTTTGTTTGTTTCTTACCTCTTCTCATGAATCTCATGATTGTGATGCTGTGATTTATTCTTGATTGGAAGCTTGTCTGAAATTATTCCAATTTTAAGTTATTGAATCTTGAATTGGACTTACTAAACTAAGATTTTAATTTAATGACAAATTCTCTATATATATATATATATATATATATATATATATATATATATAGATATATATAGATATATATATATATATATATATATATATATATATATATATATATATATATATATATATATATATATATATATATATATATATATATGAACATTATACATATAAACATACAAAAACTACTTTTCTTTTTTTTGGACATGTCTAGCAACACTTGTCTTTCATTATATAGTATAATACATGAAGCAACAAACAGCCTGCCAGTTATACTCAACCAGACTTAGGTTTGCCAGCCTTGCCAACCATTTTAATTTGTTTCCTCTTCCATACAAAGAACTTCATGTGAGAGAATTTTCATGAAGTGAATGGCTTTGGCTGGTCAGGCTACCCAGCAGGCACATCTGCTGCTTCTCTTTTTAGTCACATAGAGAGACAACAGCCAACACTTGTGGAAGAAGTGCACACATTTGCTGTTGTATGTGTGGTTTGTTGCCAAAAATAAGACTGTATACTATGAGATGGAAGAAAAAAATAATATTAGTATAATTTTCATGTAGACATAGTAAAAAAAAAAAAAAATAGATAAATAATCACAGCTTATATGGAATCTTTAATTTATACAATTGTGATTTGATTTATTCAGTTGACTGCAGTGGTATTAAATCAATATCTGCTGCAGATTTATGTACATCAAAAGATCCAGAGTCTAAAAATTATATTCAGGAGATTCATCAGTCTATATCAGTGTTACTCCTAGAAGACAGTATTTTTTTATACTGTTTGCTATTCCTACATGCACGCACCACTGAATTATTAGAATCATCCTACGACTGCATTTCTATTTGCATTGTGTGTTACAAATTCAACAGAGTCTCTGCACAAGTGATCTTGTCAAGTGTGGAGTGTATTGGCAATGTGATCTCAAATTCCATTTCTGGCACAAAGCAGCCAAGTAGAAGACGACAGATATGGTCGAGTGAGCTAAAAAAACAATCTAGATATGGGAAAGACTTCCTGAGCTCACTAAGGTAGGCATTTGTTTCTTTGTTTGTTTTGTTCTTTGGAAACAAATCTGAAAAAAAAAAAGCTTATATACATACATGTTGAACAGGTTTATTGTGGTTCCTGTACTATTTTGGCAATACAATTATTTATATTCTGTTGTTCCTTAGGCTGGTACATGTATCATGTAAAAGCAGCCAACAATCAGACAAGAAAAGAAAAGAGAATAACGTGACACATTCAGAGTAACAGCATCATGAAAATGCAGCTCACGCTCACCCTGCTGTTTACTGTCTTATTTTATGATGGTTTATGTAAGAATGGCATCATGGTTTTCAAAACGGAAAAGAACCTGTATAAGTCAAATTATGTAAAAAAAAAAAAGACTGACCACTGGATAGAGTGGTGCACAACACATGAAAGCTAAAAGCACCACTTATTTATTTCAGCTGTCATTCACACTTAAGGACAGCCCTGCCTTTCATTGATTTTTCTTTCTCTTGCCAACTTTTACTGGTCAGCAGTGGTATTCCACCTCCTTCAGCATGTTAAGCCAATTTATTGCATCAGTGGAAACTTAAAATTGAAAGTGACGTACAGTACAGACGAGGTGAAGGGCTTCTAAATGCAGTGGGAGACTGGTGTTTTCCTGCACTTATCCATCATTATGACAATGCAGCGCATACCTCTGCTTGTGCTGCGCTCTTACTTTGGCTGGTCTTAAAGTCATCAATATCTCCAACCAGCTGGTCCATGCCAGTTTAAACAGACTTGAATCATTTTTAATAATCCATTGACTCCTCGATCCTTTGAAAGCAGAATGTGATCTCACATGTTGTAACACAGATACTTTAATAATGCAGTTTCTCAGTGAATAAGAGCTCAAAATAAAACTGGAAAAAAAGGAGCTGGTTAATAGGGAAAAAGAACAGAGCTGTATGTAAGCACCTGAATTAAGATGAGTGGTTAAGTTTAGTTTAGTTTAGTACCAGTATGCTTCACTTAATTTATCTGTGCTCACTTTGTTCTTTTCGTTTTGTCTTTTTTTTCCCCGTGTGTGTCAAAATGATCACAACTAAAAGTTAGGATGTTTTCACAGTCATGCTCCACATTCTTGTGCAAAAGTTGACAAACGCTACTGCATTAATATTACAACATTGTCAATTAGTGGAGAGGCAACAGAGCCTTCAAGAATCACCAAATTGAAATTGACATGCATTTCAGCTTATTTCAGTTTTAGAAAGTTTAACCAGGAGGCTTTAGCATTACTCTGGAGAAAAAGGTTTATGTTGAACTGTTGATGGTGCACCTCATTACTGAAGCTCGGGGCCTCTCTAAGGACTGATTGCGGATTAAGCTTACTTGAGAGTGCCAGCACGTACAGGCTGCCTCTTCCTTGTTCCATTATCCATACATAGCTCCTTGATCTATAGCGTACTGTATAAGAATGAAAAGCACTAGCGTGCCTGTCAGCGCCAACACTATATGCAGTGGAAGTATTCCTCAAAAAAGTCCAACAGACTCGTACTGCTCTACATCAGTTCCCCAGTGGTACAAGAGCATGTATTCCATCTACCCTCTTCTCAGATGTTGATAGATGGAGCTGAAAAATCTTCTTAAATTTCTAATGATATCTGATCCTCTCTGTAACAGATCATGTATAAGAGCCTGAGAAACAGTTGATGTAATTAAGAAAATAAGACAACGGCTTATTTTCCAAGGAATTTCAACCTGCTGCCTTCATTTGGATCAACTGATTTTCCGGAAGACAACGTGGAGGACAAGTGAGGAAAATACAATGTCAATGTTTAACCACATCAACCTTTTTTATTTTGTTACTTTACTTTTGTATTCCTTCTCCATCAAAACACAGAAATATTAATCTCAGATACTATTATTTATTTCGTGAAGATTTGTTTTTTTTTCTTTTTTCTTTTTGTTTTAATCAATATTATTGAGCAAGTTACTTATATGTTCACTCAACCAAATATCCAAACCCATGCATATCGTGAAAATTTACTTTTTTTTTTACTTGCTGCCTTTTAAAGAATTTTGGATTCTCTTTTCTTAATGAAGTGTTTTCAGTAACTACTGTTAACTAGATACTCTTCCTTCTTTCTGGTAATTTTCATGCCCAACATTAACCGAGTGCTTTCGCAGGGTAACAATCTAACATAGCAGAAAGATATCAAACTAAACTACAGAGCAAATGAATGAAAAGAAGGAAGTGCAAAACCAACAGTCTCAAGATTAGCCTCAACATTAACCCCTGCTTGGGAGTCAGTGAACCACCACCCACCTTCCTTCTTATTTCAAGTGATCTCCTTCAGTTTGGAAAGACAAACACAAGAATAACCTTTTTTCTTAGCATTTGCTATTGGAGCACCCAGTGTGTCAGTTAATGTTACAGAAGGATAACTAGAAATATGTAGCTTTAAAGTAGTGAAGGAGTCAAGCATAAAGCTGAGCTGGACATTTGCTACTTCTGGAGTGAGGCTGTGTTGTGTCTTTTATTGGGGTATGATTATCCCATTTTGTGCCTTACTATCTAGAGTAGATTTGTTAAAAAGAGGAAAAAAAAAGTTTTTCTTTTATAAAGAAAAGGGAAATACTGCAATATAATGCTGAAATACTGCAAAAAAATCAGCTTTTGTGTCATGTGTCAGCAGTACAATATTGACTCTTTTTGTATATGTTTGCAATCATAGTGAAGTAGTGTTTTGATGCTTGGATTTTCAAAAGCTTCATGCGCTTCAAGAATCTGTTGTACCTGGCTCAAAGCATCTATCCATTCACCGGTTCTTTCTATACCAGTTTCATCCTGTCCGGGATCACAGGGAGCCTGCAACAGCTGTTATCAGGCGAGATGTGGGTTACATTCTGGACAGCTCCATCACAGAGCAGAGCAACAGACCGGCAGCACAAACAAACACAAATGCTCTGTGCTAGCCAATAGGGTTTTTTTTCTTCTAGTCTTTAAACATAGAAGTTTTATGTTGTTGTTTCCACTGGAATTTCTCCAGCTCTCAACTTTCTGTCCTCCATTATTAATTTATTCAATTTATTAATATAGTGCCTAGTCACAACGTAAATAATCTCAGGGCACTTTACATGAAGAAAATCCCTACAGATTTAATTTAAGGAAGCATTTGGCTGCTGTTTCTGGCTGTAACCAGTCTCATCTGCACTTACAGCCGCTACAGCAGATAGATCCACTGTACACTACCAGCTCAGCACCAAACAACAGACGCAGCTTGCAGCTAGCTGCTGAACTTGGGGCATTTGGCAGCTTAAACACCAAATGTTTAATTTCAGAGTTGGTAGAGATCAGAAGCAGCTACACGGAAAGCTCCATTCATCTGGTTTAGAGAGACATGACTCCCAGTGGATGTTAAGGTTGTTTGCAATTTCTTATTTATTCTTCCATCAGATACTGTTTATATTGTAATAATATTCCATTGGTTTGTTTACAGATTTTTGTGCCAGCCCCTGGTGAACAAAAATCAATTATTGCAGTCATTACCTGTGATGGTTGGCTGTTGTTATGGACTGAATATGTACCAAGACCTGTCTTTCTGCCTGTCTCAAAGCAGATTTGGTATTATGTACTTTATATGTTGACTGACTCGGCTCTAAGAAGTAAAATATAGCCTCTTAACACTTGAATTTAGTTTACTTGAACTGTAACATGCAGGTTAATACGTGACTTAAAGGAGATTTAGTCTTCCTCTTTGTAAAATTTTTTCTTGAGGTCTTCATGAGACATCTGTGGCGTGCTTTTGTCAAAATACCACAGAGACACAGTGCAACTCAAATTTGACCTTATTTTTATATCGCTGTGTTTCTCACCTGGCTTCCTCATATCGATAAACAGTCAAAGTTTTTCCCACTCCATACATAAATTAGCTGCGTGTGCTGAAACTGTCCAGCTCCATGAATGATTTAATTGGCTAGCACTCACCCTGTAGTCACAATTTGGTTTGCTGACGTTCTCCACAAAGTTTGAAAAGTTGAAATTTCCAGAAGTTCTGACAGAAGCAAAATTGCCACTGTGACACACACAACTCACAGTTCAGTTGTATTACGATTGATGTTACCCTATTCAAAGTCATTCCATAGCAAGACTGAGGCCCAGTGTATACATGTGAGCTGGGGGTTACAGCTCTGAATGACCCCACTTTAAGCTGGTTCACATCACAGCAATGCTGTGTGGAAAGATGGGGAGGTTGGATAATTCTATTCAGAGCTTGGTCTGTGATTTCACAGTTCTCAAAAAATTCTGGAAAGCTCGATGGATGGCATATTTTTAGACTCAGTTGGCCAAAAGCAAAGCAAAGGCTGTGTTATATTGGAAATTTTGAGTTGATAGTCACTTCAGACACCCAAATAGATGCTCTTAAGCATGTTTTGTTTTGTTTTTTGTTTGATTTTTCCATATGCCCCCTTTTTAAGTGAAACAAGATGTATCAAGACTCCTCTACACCAAGAAGACATGAAGAACCAGTAGTAACAAAAGGCTCCCTGTGTCTCTTTATGTCACCAACATCTGGGCAACACAACTTTACAGTGCAGGAGAGAGCTGTAGTCCATATATTACTCAATAAGTGCAAAAATGTGAGCAAAGAAATGTTAGCATTAAAATGCATGCACAGAAAAAAATCACTTAGATAAAATCACATTCATAAATAGAGTTTATTCTATATGGGAGCAGCAAATTACAACAATCTGTCACAATGACCCAGCTGTGACATAAATATTGACTGGATGTGGCAGTGCTCCTGACACTGTGGGACACATGAAGAGTTTTTTTTAAACATCCCATGATTGTGACAAAAACTCTGTCTGTGGCCTAAAACTTCAACTTGCTCAGTGCACCAGAGAACAGGGTGTTTGGCCTCTTCCTCCCAGCTCACTCTTAATGGTTACTCTCCTAAACCAATCAGAGATGCTGCTGTCTGTCACTTGCCACAGCGACAGAGATAGTTGTTTCTTTTTCAAATGAATTGCATCTAAGGGTGGCAGGGCTGACCCACTGTAGACAGACACATGGGCTGATTTGATCAACACTTGGAGTGTAGAGGGCCTGTCTGTACTGGAAACCAGGGAAACATTTTTAAGAAAGGTCTCTGGTCTAAGATCCTGGTATGACTGCTATATAAAAACTTTTAGTTATTACTTTAATAATTTGTGCACCTCTTAAAATTACAGCCACATGACCTGAAAACTGGATGCATGACAGTTTAAGGCAATTTTAACCTTTGAAAAGTCACATAATATATGCCCGTTAACTACAGATTGCTTTGTTTTCAGTTTTACCACCACATATTATAGAACAACAAAACTGTTCTAATACTGAAGCGTTAAGCGCATGCAAAACAGAGCACACAAAATAGCTTCGGATCAGTAAGTGGGTTATTACTGATATTACAGACTCTTTAGCACAGTGGTGCGCAAAGTGTGGTAGGGGTCCCACTGGTGGTACGCAGGGGAACGTCATGACTTTCTCCACATTTTTTTTCCATATTTTCACTTTTAAAAAAATCAGAAACATACAATGCATTATAAACACGTTTCAAACAAAATGTGTAGCTTGAGATAATTAAACATTTTTTATAAAAAATATTTGTTGCATATAAGTTGCAGTGCAGATGTAACAACGTTTGAGTGTGTTTATTTTGCTCTGTATGAGAGTATGAGTATGTGAGAATTGTTGGACAGAGTTGTAAATGTCTGATTCAGTAAAGTACCAATTCAAGCAACAATAAATAACTACAATAAGGAATAAACATCTCTGTATGTTTAAAGCTAATTGAGAAGGCATATATGGCTATATTTTAAAATTGGTCATCATGGTGGTACTCATAGAGCTGAACAGGGGCAGTGGTTAGGGCAGGCGGCCCATGTACAGAGGCTATAGCCTTCAACGCAGCGGTTGCGAGTTCGACTCCCAGCTCGTCGACCCTTTGCTGCATGTCTTCCCCCGTTCTCTCCCTGTCTGTCTCTACTGTAAATAAAGGCCACTAGTGCCAAAAAAAAACCAAACATTGGAGAGGTAGGGTAAATGAAGAAATGAAAGTCATACTATGAAATGAAAAGAGAAGACTTACAGTGTACACTTCCCATCTCTGTCAAACTGTATTTGTCAACACTCCGTCACAGTCAGTTTCCTTGTGTCGTACATCTGCGTCCTGGCAGCCTGATGCAGATAGAAATGTAAATCTATCATCTATCAGTCTCACATGACTCTGGCTTTAACACCTCACATGTACCTCCATCGAGTCCCCAGGTTTATAATCCCCTTGTGTATAACAAGCGCCACACGCTGCTGTCGTGTTTGTTATTGAAATGTCAGTGAAGTGCCGCTTCCTTGCCTGCACAAAGTACACTCAGTCAGTAAAGCCAGCTCTGTTAAGTGTGAACTCTGTATCCTGAAAGGCTGGAGTTTGGGCAGCCTGCTCGAAAAACAGAATCTTCGGTCACAGAAATTTCAACTTGGAAATAGAAATAAAAAAAAAAAAAAAATTACTTTACCACAAAGAATCACTGCCTACCGCTGGTTATACAGTGTGATAAGTTGAATCATGTTTAGTATTTCAGTAGCAGCAGCACTTAAAAATTGTGAGTTGGTAGAAATAAATTTCATTGAATGTACATTTCTAATATATTACTAAATGACTGATAAAAAATGATCTCCCCATCATCTATCTACCTGTGAATGAGGGTTGATCAGAATAATGACCTTTTTCTGGATTTCTGCCTTTATGCCTCATAAAATACATTATATTTCTTAATAACTGTTCAAACACACAATAGTTACACAACATTTTATCTGCATAATTTGTGGATGTAAAAGAATTCTGCAAACTTCCCAGTACATGATGAGAGAGTTAAAGGGTTATCATTTCAGTCCTTTGTGATATTATGGGAAACCTCTAAAAGGCTCTGTTTTATCATCACTGTTTCAACTGATAGCAGGTGACCAACAAATATTACCCTTTTCCATTTGTTACAGCCTGTGTGTCTTCATAAGCTTCAGCGATGAGAATCCCAAAAATCACAGGAGGTTTCTGATCAAAGACTCAGCTCACTCTTTTTAAAAATCCAAATGTTGTTGCGGTGACGTTTATTAAAGCAATGCTCCGTGTCTCTGTCTCATTTAGGTGAGCACCTTCGTGTCTGTCCTCAGGGATACACTTGCTGCACGTCCGAGATGGAGGACAAACTCAGCCAGCAGAGCAAACAGGACTTTGAGAATTTGGTCGAGGAGAGTAGCCTCAACATAAGAACGACTTTTATCTCCAGGCATAAAAAGTTTGATGGTAAGTAAAACAGTTTTCATCAGTTTAACATGCGGCACTTGTGATTCATGTTAATTGGCATCCGAAAAACTTTCAATGCAAGTTGAATGTGCTCTGGACAAGCGACGCCAAACATATATACAGACTGCCAATATCGGGATTGACAGTTTGTGCTGCTTTATTAATGCATGAGAAAGTTGTTTTCTTCATTTTTTTTAAAGCTTTTTCAAAATGATTTCTTCTGTTTTTTTTTTTTTTTTTATTTTTTTATTAGTTTAGGGGGCTGTCACACCAATCACCATGTCTGATCCTGCATAAACACCTTCAAAAAAAAAAAAAAAACCACTATAAATTTAGTAAATATTATTTATTTTTGGTGGAACCAAAGTGGCCTGACTAAATTAAATTAAATGAGAAATCTAGAATCAATGACTCGAGGTGAATGCTTGTTGAAAAAAAATTAAATAAAAATCGAAAGTCAGTGGCTCATGAGTGGATTTGAGTGAGAGGCTTTTAGCATGATATCAGGGTGCATGTGCAGGATACCAGATGGCATAACCTGAAACGGTGTGCAGCTGAGTCCAGGAGATTGTGGGAGAATAAGCAGGGCAGGCAGGCAGATTCACAGGCTTAGTGCGAGGCTGCTGGTAATCATTATATGATTATCGTACAGTTACTCAGAATACAGAGGAGAAAAACCTCAAGCAGACCCAAAGCCGAGAAGCTCACAGAAGTCCCCAAAATCAGAGCACACAGCTTATAGTCTGCTGTGAGACTAACTGCTGTTAGTGATCTGGAGGAGGATGGTTGAACAGGAAAAGGAGAGAAGCAAAGAAATAATTCAGTTCAATTAAATTTTATTTATAATGCTTCTGCTAAAATACAGATTGTCTCTAGGTGCTTTTTTTAGAGACCCAGGGTATGACCTCAAACAAACTCAAGCAAACAATATTAAACATCAATTGTTGATTCATATTTTTAGATTTTAAGTAAAGAAATAATGTCAAGTAAAGACCTCCCCTCTCAAGAGAAAACCTATTAAGCCAAACAACCAAATAACAAAATAACTGTGGCACATCTTGTTCTCATTTCGCACTTTGTCATGTGTCTGCAAAGTAAAAGAAAGAGGCAAGGAAGAGGTGAGCGAGAACTTAAGGTGACAGGTTTTTAACGAAAAGAGACATCATTGAGTCCGACCTATTACTTAAAAACCCTGAAAGACACCTGCCTGCCACTATATTTTAGGTTTCCTTTGGTGTGATTTAAAAGCCTCTCTCTTATTAAATCCACAAGTATGTCAGGTTCATCTCAACATCAAATCAACTTTCGAATTGCAGCCATGACCCTAAGTAACCAAGTACCAAAGGAATCAATTTTCTTTTCCCCTCTGACTTCTGTTATTCTGTAATATCAGTGCGCAGGAGGCAGAAAGAATACAGGACCTTCAGGGCAGAGGAAAAAAAAAAGAAATATGCTAAAAAATATTGAATCAAAACATTTCTGAGGTCATTGGCTTACTGCATGTGTAAAATTGTCTGTCGAAAACTGTTTGCCTGGAGCAGAGAGATGAAGCTGGGACAAAAGAAATGACTGCTTCTTTTGCCCAAAAGATGTAAAGGAGACTTTGTTTTGTTGCTTCCAAGTGACGATCCATCAGACAGCCTGGCAATACAAAGACAAATATATCAGCAAAAACAGCATCCATCTATCTATCTATCTATCTATCTATCTATCTATCTATCTATCTATCTATCTATCTATCTATCTATCTATCTATCTATCTATCTATCTATCTATCTATCTATCCATCTATCTATCTACAGTCATGGAAAAAATTATTAGACCACCATTTTTCCTTCACTTTCTTGTTCATTTTAATATCTGGTACCACTAAATGTCATCATGTGACTAAAACAGACAGAAAAGAAAACACTGAATGCATAAAAGCAGTGATTTTGGCAGTACAACGCCATAGCTATTGATGTAAAAACTTAAATGATTTAGGATATAATCAAGAAAACCATGGAAAATGGTAAGATATCAGCTCTTAAATAAAACTCTTATGAGTCTTTGTGGTTATCGTTATGTTTGTCCAAACAAATGTACCTTTAGTTGTACCAGGCCTTAAAATGAACAAGAAACTAAAGAAAACAAGGGTGGTCTAATAATTTTTTCCATGACTGTATCTATCTATCTATCTATCTATCTATCTATCTATCTATCTATCTATCTATCTATCTAACTGATATGGTTTTTAGGCTGAAACTGGCTTTCAACACCTGTAAAGGGGTCACATGACATGCTTGAACAGGAATCTGACAATGTGCTGGCAGCTTAAGAGGATATGAACAGTTTTCAACAGTCAAATAAACATTTTTTGATCATACCATGTAGCCTTTTGGAGCATGAATACCAGTTTTCACATGACAAAAAAAATCACAGTTTAACTAATTAAAATGACAGCTATTGTTTAATAATTTCAGTTGTCACCAATTAGACTTTTTAACAGATTAAATTTGTCCTCATTAAACTTCTTTCTGCTGCCAATTTCTCATCTGTATGCAGTTGCACTTGTGTGGTAACAATCTTGTACCACCGCTGTACTCTTTCATGTGACTGAAAGTGTTGGTTTGAATGGAGTTTGACTCATCCCACATCAATTTTACATGATATCATTTCTGTCCCTAGCTATTTATAGGGTCCTATTATGAAACTTACTTTTTGATTACAGACAGCTTGCCCTGGGGGCCTCAAGGTTTTGATACATTATTGAGCAATCCTGAAGGCATAGATGACACCAGAATGGGCTTGGGTGCTCTGAATGCACTCTAGATTCCTCTCATTTTCACTCATTTTTTTAGGTGAAATGAAACTTATAAATAACTTTGCAATACTGCACCTCTGCATTCTTTTATATCAGAATTATTGTGCTGCCAACAGATTTTTGATTTTTTTTTCTGCTCTCTACGGTGGACCTAACAGGTGCCCAAAGGTGACCTGAATTGAGGGCAAGTAATGTGATAAATATTTCAAGTCTTTAATGAGTGCAAGAGAGAAAGCAGGAGACATTGAGAGAAAGAAGAAAATAACTGCATGTGTTGAAGATTATGTCTGTTGAAGATTAACTGAAGTGGATGAACCATAATAAAATATGCCTCATGCTCAGTCAAGTGATTAGAGATTGAAACCACTGCGCAGAGTGATTTGTACTCATTTGGGCTTTTTTTAAACCACCTCTGATTTCTGGGTTGTTTGACTTACATGTACTATATTATGTATTTATATCACTAATTCATATATGATTAAATTATTTCAAAACCAAATATGATGCACACTATATTCTTAGTACTCAGTCTTTCCCTTTAAAAGCAAGCTCTGTGTATAAAGTAGTTGTGCAGAGCTGTTTTAAAACTTGGCCCCTGAAAGCTTCTGAATGCTCATCACAACAATGAAGAATTAAGATCAAATCAGAAGGCTGATTTTGCAGTGGCTCTGCCGAGACGTTTTACCTTTGGCTTGAACAAAAAATAAATACATTAAAAAAAAAAAAATCCATGTTTCTCAGAGAACGTGATGATGCAAAGATCCTATTGTTTATATAAACATTTCCTGACAACCATGATGTCATTGAGGGCATTATCATTGTGATCTCTTTAAATGAGTAAGCTCGTATAACATTGTTGCAGTGGGAACTGGAGAAAGTTTTGAATGGCACAATCGATCCAAAACCAAGCAAATTAACATCAAATAACTGTGTAAGGACATGCACAGTTGACTCTTAAAAGAGAAGAAATGCTTCAAAATCTTTGGCGAAAGGAAACGTAACGATAATCTAATAGGCTATCAGAATTGAGGCACCAGCCTCCAAAATTTCATGACAGTGTATAGATGTAGTAGATTTTTGTCTTTTGGACTGAGTTTTGCATTGATATTGCAAAAAAGCAGTATCCTTTGAATTATAATAACCAACACCAAGAACATAAAAAATAGGCTTCAAAGCCACAGGAAAAAAAAGCAGTTAAATATTCTGATTGACAGATTTCAGACCAGCTTTAATGAAGCAGGGTAACAGAGCTGAGTTCATTTCATAATTATACTACTGAGATGAAATGAAAAACACAAAGAGCAGATATTAGATTCAGAGACACACACACACACACACACACACACACACACACACACACATATATATATTTTTTTTATTTTATTTATTTTTTCCTTTCTTCCCCTCGTCCACCAAGGTGGTGTTGTCTCCTTCAAGCTCAGGTCCTCCACCAGAGGCCTGGGAGCCTGAGGGTTCAGCGCAGGATCTTAGCTGTTCCCAGACAGAGATCTCAGATGTTGTTCCTGGTATCTGCTGGAGCCATCCAGCAGATTACCCCCCCCCCATCCACACACACACACACACACGCACTAGCACACATCCTGGGGGTGCTGGACTTAGGGTGAAACCTAAGGAGTTTCCTTGTCTTAACATTAGCAGCTTGAAATTTCTCCCAATGGCCAGGATATAATCCCAACAGGTTATCTGATTACTGGTAGGGCACTATTCCTTCTCTGTATATGTCCAAACCGTCTCAGTCTGGCCTCTCTGACTTTCTATCCAAAACATACAACATGCGCTGTCACTCTGATGTACTCATTCCTGATCCTATCATCCTTGTCACTCCCAAAGAGAACGTCAACATTTTTAACCTCTGCTACCTCCAACTCTGCCTCCTGTCTTTTACTCAGTTCCACCGTGCCATAGCCTTACTAATCTTTGCTACCTCCTGGTCCACAATACATAATGGTCACCTCTTCTACTCTTCTTTCTCTTTCATTTTCCTTATTCATCAACTCTTCAAAGTACTCTTTCCATCTTCCCATCACACTACTGGCATGTGTCAATGCATTTCCATCTCTATCCTTAATTGCCCTAGCCTGTTGCATATTCTTTCCATCTCTATCACTGTCTTACCAGTCTGTATAAGTAATTATTTTCCTCCTTGCTGTCCAACCTAGCATACAAATCATCGTATGCCCTTTGTTTGGCCTTTGACACCTCTACCTTCACTTGTACTCCTGTCTACTCTCTTCAATCCTCTCAGTCTCCCACTTCTTCTTAGCTAACCTCTTTCTCAATACATACTCCTGAACGTCCTCTTTCCACCACCAAATCTCCTTGTCTGTTTTCCTACCAGATGACACACTTATTACTCCTACCTGTCTCCTTGATCACTTAAGCTATAGTTGTCCAGTCATCTAGAAGCACCTCCTGACCACCCAGAGAATGTCTCAGCTCCTGTCTGAAAGCCACACGACACTCTTCCTCTTTCAGCTTCCACCCCTTTGTCCTCTTCGCTGCTTTGTCCTCTTCATCTTCTTCACCACCAGAGTCATCCTACACACCACTGTCCTATGCTATCTGGCTGAACCAGATAGCATACCACTACCATTACTTTGCAGACACTGATCTCCTTCAGATTACACCATCTACACAAAATGTTGCCCTCCTGTGTGATCCTACGACCACTCTAATTCAACCTATGTTCCTGCCTCTTCTGAAAGAAAGCATTCACTACAGCCATTCCCATCCTTTTTGCAAAGTCTAGCACCATCTGTCCTGCATTCCTACCCTGATTACTAAACCTGCCAATCACTTCCTCTGTTGCCTTCTCTAATATGACCATTGAAGTCTGCACCAATAATTACCCTTTCATTCTTGGGAAAGCATCATTTCATCTACTTCACTCCAGAATTTATCTTTCCCTTCAAACTCAGATCATACCTGTGGGGCATAACCACTAACAACATTGAACATCAGTTCAGTCTCTAGCTTCAGACTCATCACTCTATCTGACACTGTTTTCACCTCCAGAACAATCTTAATAGGCTCTTCCTTCAAGATAACTCCTATTCCATTTCTCTTTTCATCCACACCATGATAGAACAGCTTGAACCCTGCTCCTAAGCTTCTGGCTTTGCCACCTGTCCATCTGGTCTCCTAAACACACAGAATATCCACCTTCCTCCTCTCCATCATGCCAATTAACTGTCTTGCTTTTCCTGTCATAGTCCCAACATTCAAAGTCCCTACTCTCAGGATCCATCTCTTGCTCTTCCTCTTTTCACTCTGCCTATGGACACAGATTCCTCCTCTCCTCCTTTGACCAACAGCAGCCAAATTTCCATCAGCACCCTGTCGGTCAACAGTGCCAATGGCAGTCATTGTTAACCCAGGCCTCAACCAAGCCTATATGGGGTTCATGAGTCTTATAATTTGCATGCTTAGCTTGGCATAGGTTTTACGATGGATGATTTTCATGACAGCTCTTTGCATTTATTCGAGCTCAGGACCAGCGCAAAACACCACTGCCTTGCAACCCCGTGAGGCTGCATTCACTGGTCATGCATTAAAGTAAGTAAGTAAGTGCATTAAAAAAGAAGGTAAGTGCAACATATTTTTTTAAACACAAGAGAAACAGAATTGTTATTCCAGAAGGCCAGTATTGACCATAGTTCTGGGCAAACAGTTGTATAACTGCACCCACCGATCCATTGCTAGCAGCTCCTTGATCGATTGCAGACAGATGTTCAGTTTTTGTGTTGCATCCAGATTGCTTTTCTGTGGGGCAGGCACATGCAGCAGCATGCACTCGGCTGGTGGCATCATGCAGCTTGGCTTGTGCAGCATGAGCTGTGTGTGGACTCAACAGGGTGCAGGCCCATTTTGACTTTTACAGCTGGTTGTTAAGTAATTAACTGCACAGCCTGCTGGAGTTTTGAGTCATTTGGTTTCTTTGTCTCGTAACCACGTGCTCAGGCTTTGTCTGTAGTATTAGGCCTCACTTTGTGTTAATACATATGACTGTGGCCCAACAACAGTTAAAAAAGTATCACAACTCCTTGTGCCTCAAAAATCTGCATCTTTCTGGTAGTTTGTTATTTCATATTATTATTTTATAGTTTTTTTTTTCTTTTTTGTCTCAAATGGTCTGCTGTTTGCTATGATAATAATACTGAAATTACTTAATGGTACTTTAGCATAAACACAACAGATGTACTTGATCATGAATTGATGCTTATATGTATGTATGTGTTATTTGTATTTTCATATTTTTAGTGTTAAGTGAAAACATTTTTTAATAGTCTCCTTCTATATAAAAAAGATTTAGAGAAATACAGTTACAGATTTTACAGTTTTTATTCATAAATCAATTTATATGAATTACTTGACATGCTGACTTAATGTTATGATTAAACGTTCATATTAAATTTCTTATTAAAAAGCTGTAATGTATTCAGAAAAGTTTCTCACTTCAGTAAAATGTAATCACTGTCATTTTGCTCCTTCCTTTTGCTTGAAGCTATTTCAGCTTTTATTGAGTGCATGTGTTAAGTATGCCATTGTTAGAATATTCCTTCATTACATGATCTAATGTATTTTGTTCATCATTTAACAGTGTTGTTGGAAAATGTGTGAACCCTAAGGAATCTTCTCCAATTAAGTGGGCTATACATAAGTAGGTTATGACCCAAATGTTCTAAAAAGTTGGTAATGAAACTCAATTAAGCTAACAGAACAAAAAAGTGTACTTGATTATTTATTTACTGAGAAAAAATATTCAGAACTCTTAGTATCATGTGGATTTTTGTCCTCAGTATCTGGTTTGATTCAGCTGTTGGGCAAAAATAACTGCAGTTAAACATCTTGAGCAGTTGTTGATCAGACCTGCACAATAATTTGGAGGAATATTTAGTCCTTTCTTCGATATAGAATAGCTTCAGATTCAGAATTTTGGTTGGTTTCCTTAAAGGAACTCTTTACTCTATGGGCCTGATTTACTAAGATCCTAAATAAAGAGTACTAAATTGCGTGTGCACTGAAAAAGTTTGCGCGTGCTGTTGTTGTGTGTTTTGCGGGTGATCAACTAAGAATGCTCGCGCAATTGATAACGGGTGCAAACCGCAGTATTTAAATGAGGTGTTGCGTGTCTTACAGTTTGCGCCATGGAGAGTCTGGATGGAAAGCAGGATAGACGCAAGCGCAAAATGAAATTTGACGAGTTGGAGTTAGAGATATTAGTGGAAGAGGCAAATAAACACATTCATGAACTAAAGCAAAGAAATTTAAACATTACCAAAAGAAACGCAATATGGGAGAAAATCTGCGATAGAATAAATGCAGTTGGTAAGACAAAAAGAACGGCAGATGAGGTTAAAAGAAGGTGGCAAGATATAAGGCGAAGAAGAACTAAAGAAAAAAGTGGCCTTTAATAAAACTTCGGCAAACAAGACGGGTGGTTAAGTGGCCGTTGAGAAGTTCAAGCCTCCATAACCGCGGAGCGCTGTCATTACGGAGATGCGTCTCTGCGCGCAGCTGTGGCATCAATGAGTGGAGCTGTGGCTGGAGCCGACTCGTCCTCGCACACTACTCATTCGTAAAAAAAGTATATGTTTTTTCATAAAATCCATCCATCCATCCATCCATCCATCCATCCATTAGCTTCCGCTTATCCGAAGTCGGGTCGCTGGGGCAGCAGCTTCAGAGGTCCAGATCCCCCGGCCGCTTCCACCAGCTCCTCTGGGAGAATCCCGAGGCGTTTTTCATAAAATGATGTGGAAATAACCCATTTTATTACAACTGAAATTGTGCTTGGGAGGAGTATTTTCACTGGACATTTTGGCCGGAGAGATTATAAAATCCCGGACTTTCGCATATTTTACCAGACAAAGTCCAGCAATTACCGGACAACGGAAACCCTGGTGCCTCCTGTGGCAACCTTTTGCTTAATAATACTCGATTTAACATTCAAATAAAATATTTCTCCTTTTGCATGTGCAAACAAATTTACACGAGTCCGAAAGACTCTCTCTCTGCGTATTCTTTGATTTTGGCGATGTCGCCTCCTTGCCACAATAACAGCAGCCATCGGTGCGTAATGCTGGGCAGATTAGCGCCTTCCTTTCGAACGTACTAAATACAGACGCAATCACAATCCCCGCAATTACTTTCAGGGTTGGTAAATCTCATTGCGTGTGGTAAATGAACCTATTTGCATTTTCCCCTCCCAGTATTTTGCGCTTCTGGCGGGTACGCCCCATATTGTTTATTCATCAGGGCAAAAGTGCTAAATGAACAGCGTGTGCTATTTTGCCCATTTGAGACGCGCAGTCCTCTTTGCACGCGGTTAGTAAATCAGCTTGCGCATTGGTTTGCGGGTGGTGTCAAGTTTGCACACGTTTTTACGCACGCAAACCTTTAGTAAATCAGGCCCTATGTGTTTTTGTCAGATTGATATCTTGTCAGGTTAATGTGAAGAATTAGATTTTACTCTGATGAGTGATTAACTTTTTTAGAAAAGTTATTTTATTTTCCTGCAACCATTATTTTGAAGAATAACTTGTCTGTTTTAAAGCAGTTGTCTTGTATATGACCCACTTTCATTTGAGGTTCAGTTCATATGTGTGTGTGTGTGTGTGTGTGTATGTTTATCTTCAGCAAACTGTAAACACGCATCAATGCTCTTTTTGAAAAATTGAAGCTTCCTCCGTGCAATCCAGCTATGTACATTATTGTTCAGTACTCTGCTGATGATAGTGAACTTATGAACAATAAAATCAGTCATTGTGAAAGAACCCTACAGCAACGTAAAAAGTTATTCCTGGCTGCTTTAAGACCATATGGACTATCGCACCCCTAGCTCTTTGTGCAATTTAGTTGACAAAGCAGTTCCAGAGAATGGCTTCCTGGCTATGGTTTGGTGCGGTCCAAAGTCTTGTTTGCATAAGAAAATGTCAATGTGTATGACATTAAATGAGAAAAAAAAAAAAGATGGCGATGATCTTTGTCTGTTCTATTACCTTTCTGTTTATATTTGGAATTTGGACTTGTTTTACAGTAGATGCTCATTAAATGCTGTTTTGCTGGTGTCTTTTTTCTCTCACAAGATTTCTTTTAGGGATTAGTGTGTGTGGTTGGTTGACTAAAGTCTGAGTTGAGCAGCTGCCTTGGTTGACTGAGTTCTTTGATCCTGCCTCTGTAGAGCTTCTTTGCCCGATGTTGAGAGCTGCAGTGTCTCCCATTCACTTCAACAATCCCTCATTCACACCCAGCCTAAACCAAGAGTGGCTCAAATAGGATACCCTATTCTCTCTAATCTGTCGTCTCTACCATTCATAAGCTCCTACTGGACTGTGTAAGACGGCAAACTCACACAGAAAAAGTACCACTCAGTTACACACGCATTTATTCTTTGAAGTGGTTCAGACATTAAATACAAGTTTTTCAAAAATATAAGAATGCATCTTTTTTTGGGAGAGCGAATGAACAGCTGATTCAGCTTTCCCTGGGCTCTTGATTAATTTAGATCTTAATAGATTTTACATAAATTGCTTAAGGCTGTTTGTGCATTACAGAATAACTTGAGTCTATAAATGTCTAAAAATGTAAGGAATAGAATCTCTCAGATTTTGATATGCATGATATAGCAGTAAGCGAGACCTAAAGTAATTGAATTTTCATTTACACATTGTTCTTCTTCGTGATACTGTAGCCTCTTCTAAAAAGTAGGAGTGAAAAACAAAGCTTTGTGGAGGAACCGGAGTGATGACTCACAATCAGTGGTGCACTTCAGAATCGACCTCATTAAAAACAAGAAAAGGAAAAATGAGAATCTGTGAACCAGCATCTTGTTGCTCATTATCACAAATGTCTTATAGACTAAGGGACAGTTTACTTTCAAATTGAACACATTTCCTTCTTATTTGATAAGAACTAGAATAATTGGAGGCAATCTTTCTTTTTTTGTTTTTAATCAAAACAATATATTTTTCTATCAAAACAGCTATACTTTTGCTTCTCTTATCCAAAAAAAAATCAATTATTTCAATGTTTGTTTTGTAAATATTTCTGATTACTCCTAGGGTTGGGGCAATAATGCTATGTTCTTCTTTGAGCCAACCATTCAAATAAAGACAACAAATAAACATAGTGAATTATTCAAACTTAACCATCTATTTTCTTTCAAATGTCGATCACTTGTGAATACATGACTAACATGAATCAATAACTGGTACTGTGAAGCTTGATTTACAACATGGCAACACTGGGTTAAAGTACCTGGATGTATAACATCACTGAATACTATGTATAGTTTTCAAAAAAGATGTTTCTGTTTTCAAACTTGAAAATGTTTCCACTTAACTAACAAGGAAACTGTTTTTTTGTCACTGTGCTGTAAATATGAAGGTTGGTTTTTTTAAAGACTGGCTGATTGGAGAGACTATTGTGTGGGTGCCTGTTTGCTGTTAGATTTTTGTTAAAGGGATACAGCTTTTATAACCTGCTTTTATTTGCAGCCTGTTGACAATCAGATTTTTTTTTTTCCATTTCACAAAGTTCATTAAATATCTCTTCAAAAGTTTCATCTGACTGACAGAGAATAGACACTAAATGTTCTGACTGCAGAAATACTGACTTAAACTCAGCAAGCCCAAGGCCGGTTCTGTTCTCACACTGCATATGGATATACAAAACCTCTGCTAATCGACTAGCTTCTCCAGACCTCACTAACTCAGATTCTTCACATTTATTATTCATATTTGGCATTCAGTGAAGTACTTACCGAGTGAAATTTTGAAAATGCCCACAATTCACTGCTGACATCAAATAGTTACATCAAATGAGGATCTCAAAGGTCCTCATTATATCACCCACACCCCACTTCAGCACTGAAGTTCTGAACTGGAATTAAAACCATTGGTTATGTTGTTTTAAGTGTTGTGATTTATAAGGAATGCAAACAATTACTTTATTTAGAAGTTCGAGAGTTCATCAGTAATACTTCCAATCTTACAAGTAATGTCAGTTTTCCTTCTGTAAACTTGATCGATGGCTTTAAGGGATCTAATTACCCTTCATAAGCCCCTCTGGTTTAGACTGAGTCCTTGATTTTTGTGGACTGATTTGTAATTCCCGTTATTCTTTGTGCATAACATAATAGCCAGCATTATTAATTTATACTATGAATAAATTGAATAAGGGGGTTATACTTGATACATAGTGCAAGAGTCTGATATGGGTTTGCCTCATTTAGACATTACCCATTACCCATTTAGACATTACTATTTGGTTTAAAGTTTGACTACTGTGGCCAGCTGGACTCCAAATAAGTAACGGATAAAAAAAACAAAGTATGAATTCACTGTAGATTCTGTGGATCAGAGAAGACTTCCTTTCAGTCAGTTGTCCAAATTCTTTTGAGCCATTGGAAATTGAGGTACTTTGCTTAAAATGGCTGTCATTCTGAAATGGTAAGTGCCATATTTTTGTGAAGCCTCTTAAATTAAAAATGAAAGTCTAGACTTTGATCATATCTTATTAGTTTTATTTCAAATCCATTGTGATGGTGTATAAAGGCAAAGGTGTTAAGAAAAAAAAACATGATATCTGGACCTAATTGTAGCTGACTGTAATGGGGGTTAAACTGGTAAAATGTATAATTTTTAACTGCTGGTAGATGTATTGCTGAACCTTTTCTCATTATAACCACCTGTACATTTGTGGAATAATGTGAAGTCACTGGTATTTCCATGTCAACTATATAAGAAAACAAACAGTAGTGATAATTGAATCATGGAATTACAAAAGGGCCCAACTCCATGATTTTGCGAAATCCAGGTTATCTCCCTATGTTGTACATTAGGTTAAAAGCTATCAAAATGAATTGAAGAAAGGCCCAACTCCAGTTCATAAAGCTGTTAACTAAGGTGATGTTTTTTGCCTTGAGTCGAAGAACGGCCCAAGTCCTGGAGAGAAAAAATGCTCTCCTGAAAAATATACCTCGGTGGAGTTGGGCCCTATTGTAACTTCATGATTCAATTGCATTATACTGGATTGTAAGCAATACGCGAAGCTATCATCATGGAGAAGACTACTTGCTGAAAACTTTTACAAACCTTTCCCATGTTTTGTCTTTTTGTGTAAAAGGAGGAAAAAAGACACATTTTTGTCAAAGTGCTTTAGTGATATGGCACAAACCCCCTTGATCACTGATTAGCATTGAAACTGCCCCCCTCCGATCTCCTCACTTCTAAATAAAGGACACATTACACTGGACACAAAACAAATGAAGGGGCCACAAAGGACACCCCGGAACTTGATAACCTTCCGTTGGTACGAAGCCATCATTACACAGGAGATAATGTTAAATTACACCCAGGGCAGGGCACTGGTGAGGACAATGGACCGATACCATTGATTTAACCCCTGCAGATGTGCAGATGAAACCTCTTTGACAGTCGCATGTCCATTTCTAATGAAATCTAAAACCATAAAGACATGCAGTTCCTGGAAGTGTTCATAAATAAATAACCTCTGTTTTGGTGTCCCTTTGTACTCCTGAGTGAATGCTGGGAAGACTGCAATTCTCAGAGGACTGGAGGAATGAGGTCTGTCCAGCAGTGCTTTAACGGATTGTTGGTGGCAGCCTCCATCATGTGGCACAAGCAGCAGCTTGGTGTCACTACTTCAGGATGGATAGCTCTGCATGGCCTGGACACTGTTAACTCTGTCCCACTGGTGTGCTTCAAGGAGAGGCAATGAGAGTTGTGTCTTTCTGTAAGCTGTTGTTGCAAAGTTAAAAGGAAATGCTCTGGCCTGGTGCAATGTGATTCTTCTTTTCAATATATTTATTAAATTTAAACTCAGTTTCAGATATTGAAACACATACACTGTGAAAAGTCACTTACAATAAAATACCATCCTCTGGATATTGAGTTTGTTCGGTCTGCACCTGAGATCATACTGTCTGCAGAGACAGATGAAAAATATTACCACCTCTTGCAAAGGTGCTGATATGCCTCCCTCTTAGATCCACAGCGTTTCTTCTCTTTTTGATGTCCATGCATCACTTAAAACTGGCCGAATATGGTGATTGTGAGGTTGGCATAATTTTAGTTTAGCCTCCAGTTGGAGGTGAAAGTGAATAATAGGCATGTCATGGCATACAAACAATTGCAGAGGCAGCAAGTTGACATCAGGAGCGCTAAAAGAAAAGCATTGGTGATCAGTTTTGCATTGCTTATGAGACCCTTTTTTTCACCTTCATTAGCTCATCATGCATTTTCTGTTCACTTTTTATTTTTGATACTTGTGGTGAAATCCTCTTGACAAAACATACCAGGGACAATATATATATAAAACTGCTGCATCTATAGAATTATACCAATATTATGAAAGGAAGGGTAATATGTGGACCAATAAATATGATGAGCGGGACGATCTTTGGTTGTCTGTTTTAAAAAACTGTGTCAAATGAGCTATCTATTGTTGACTTGCTCTTTGTATGTACAGTGGCAAGAAAACAAATTGAATCTCAGAGGCTTTAATCAAGGTTACTGGATTTCTCATTGTTCTTGAAGACGTTTCAGCTTCCATCCGGAAAGCTTTGTCAATGAATGTTCTTTTTTCTAGTAATTAGGTACAAAATGTGATCTAATATTCATCCAAGTACCAATAACAAACAAACAAACACAATGGGTCATTCATGAAATATTCATAAATCTGTGAGTAGATTTACACATAAATCACCCCTTTACATGTGGAAATTATGATTTGTTTGTAGGAGCGTGTGTAAGTTCCTGAATTCCATTTAACTGCAAGCCCTTGAAGCTTCATTAATTAGCATAAATCATTGTGTAGGACACACCACAGAAGGTTTAAAAGGTAAATATTCATCCTGCATGTCTAACTGCGGCACAGTAAAGATATGGTGCCCATGACACATGTTCAACAAAAGAT
Organism: Hirundichthys speculiger; assembly: GCA_018398805.1. Taxonomy (NCBI): domain Eukaryota; kingdom Metazoa; phylum Chordata; class Actinopteri; order Beloniformes; family Exocoetidae; genus Hirundichthys; species Hirundichthys speculiger. Next base: position 1,178,595 of record JAGFBZ010002358.1, on the reverse strand, counting down.
AGAGACAATTACATTTTTTCAGACATGGTGATTTTCAGGTAGTTAATTTGATCTAAAATGGATCAATGAAAAAAAGAAATCCTCTGTGATTAGGCTGCAAGGACTGGCAAAGCACAGGCCTGAATAAGAGCTCACTAATACAGTAGATATATAGTCATCTGTCCAGCAAAACATTTAAGTGGTGAAACAAAAATAGTTTTAGATATGAAATTGGATAGAAAAATACAAGTAAACAAAAACTGCATTTCATTATGTCAACAAAACTCTCTGCTGCAGACAACTGCATTGCCTCTGTAATCGGAGACATCTTTATTAAGAATCAAACCTGATGGAAACAGCTGCCTCACAGCCACGGGGTCAATAGCAAACTCCGAAGGTAAGCTTATACTTTTTTATGTAATATGTCATATCGCTATGCATTATCACACCCAGGCAATGATGTTTTGCTTTTAAAACACATTTTAAGGAATGATGGGTAGGAACAAAATATATGGCAAATTTAAATTCCTTAAAGGTGGGGTGGGTGTTGTTTTTTTGCAACACTTTTTACAATATTGCCTGAAAACCTTTTCACATTTCCATTGCACCCACTGAAATAAAATGTTTGCAAAAAAAACTAAACATTTTGGTCCAGTCTAGAAGGTATAATCAGAGAAAAACTCTGACCAATCAAAAAAGTGATCATCACTATTTTGATTGGCTGCCTAATACGTCCATCAAATATCACCCCTCCCTCCCTCCCTCCCTATGGTTCATGCAGTCGTGAATCATGTGAAGGCGTGGTTTCGAGGGGTGAGCTGAAGAGGAGGAGGCGGAGCCTTTGGGAGGAGGGAGGGAGTGTATATTTTCAAAATCTCACTTGAGTTGGATTGCTGGAACCGTTTTTCAAACAACACCTACTCCACCTTTAATTGTAGGTTATTTAATGTTTGTTGACCCACAAACTTAATACTCCTTTTGTAACTCCAATAAACAATTTCAAAGGAAACATGTTTTACCTTTTATACATTACTTCCACTATGTAAGCAGCCTGCCACTGCTGGTGGAATGAAACCCCTTATCATGGAATCCATTCAATAAATTGCTGGCATGTCCGAGTAAGTTTCATCATGGGTCTTGTGAATTGGCTCTGGACATTGAGGAGCTCAGGTACATTAAGCGTTTTCTGACACTGGAAAGCCTCGGTTCATGTGAGCCGATATCATTCTGTACACCTTCTTGCCTCCAAGCACAACCACTACGGCTTCAGGACAGCATTGGTGAATAATGCTCCTTAATGGCCCGATTCACTATGTGGGTGTCTGTCAGCGAGTCAAGTTGATTTATGTCCATTGATTAAGATAGATGTGCTATATTTAATGTTTTAAAGGTATCTGCATATTTTGAAAATAATACCTATTGTAACGCATTAGCATCAAAAAGTCTGAGAATGACAAGCAGTATTTATGTTCTCTCTTCATTTCATACAATTTCTGAATACACAGCAAATGAACAGAGAACTTAAAATGTTTGAGTGTCTTTTTATCAGTTGAAGTTCAAAAAAGTTTGGATGCTGTGTAAAATGTAAATGAAAATGTTGAAATTGAGACGAATATTTAATTGAAATATTTCATTTTGACTCAGCCACAGACACTGACTCGAGTGTTCTATTACTTATCACCTACAGACAAGAGCAGTTTATTCCCGAAGTGTGTCTGTGTCATTCAGAACCCAAGATAAAACATGGAAAAATAATTATTTGTTTTAAATAACATCATTTGTGGGAAACAAATAAAAAAAAAAAAGACTAATATAAGATTAAATGCACAACCCTACCACATTATCAATGTTGGTATAGTTGCTCTGCTCAAATATCTCTCTCGCATATGCTTCAGGCCCTTTATTCTTTTAAAGTTTTGCAGTCAGTCATTTCATACATAAAAAAATGTCAGACATACTCTGTATTGCAAGTGAAATATTCTCATGCAGTATCATCCTAAAGTCCTTGAGGGTGTGAATGACTAATAAGTGACTGCAACTGTATAGTGTCCAGAAATGTCCGTGCTCTCACACGGACAGGAGTAAACTCTGATTTGGAAATTACACAGTAACAAGGACAGAAGTGAGCATTACACTGCTTTGTGTCTTCGTCGTCGTGCCCCCCACCCCCTAATTACAAGAACCTCAGTATTCTCAGTCAGGCACAGGATATACTCTGCAGGATGGATTAGTCTGACAAAACTCTGCATGGATGCTTTCACGGGGAGAGGCACTCCAACAGCCAGGTTGAGACAAAGCCGCTTATCCACGCGGTCACAGTAATGTAATGGCGTGTGCAGCCAATTTACATCTTGCTATTCAACATCTGTGAATATCATCCAAGGCAGGAAATCACTTAGAATTTCAGAGTTTTGCTAATTCACTTCTCCTGTGCATCCAAACATTGAACTCTGTGCCAGATTTTGGAATATGCCCTGAGAGAGGGCGGTTTCCATCAGCTGAACAGAAAACTGTATCTCCATAACTCAATCTCCATATTGAGTTATGGAATACTGTAGCACCAAAATATGAATGTAGTTCACTTTATACTATATTTATATAAGGTGTTTAAATCGCCACACTCCTAACATTTAGGTTCATATAGTGTTTTTGCAGTGTAAGGCCAAAGCATTTTGTCCTTAGAAACACTGCGGGCTTCTGTTAATAGTTGCTCACATTACACACTGTTAGCTGCTTAAATTTCAGTCTGCGATGTGTTTGTGTGATGCTGATAGGGGGCAGTGCTATCACTGGCTGATGGTGACTCATGCCTCCGGTCTAAAGCAAAGTTAAGATCTGTCCACAAAAGTTTGTTAACCTTTTGTTTCCTAAACTCACTGCAACAGACATCTTTTCAGATAATGCAGTATTTAAAAAATCTTTTAAAAATTTGTTCTAAGTATATGTATACGACGTGTATTGTGATATTAAGATTGTTCATTCAAGACAGGCATGTACCTGTCACAATCAGCTTCACCGTACTTGGATATTTGAAAAGAAGGGCCAGCAGAAGTCTTGGCACATCAGTATTCTTTGTATGTTTAATCACTGGGTCATCAAAGACCATCAAAGCCAGAGTTCAATTGAGTCATGAGAAATTACTTGTGCATGCGTTTGACGCCGCTCAACAGTGATTTTGAGCACTTTGACCAAAGAGCAGCAACTACAATGTAGGTTCTGCATCGAGCGATGTGCTTGCCATGTTCCCTGGGCCTGCTCAGTGGGCCACTGGAATATCTCAGTCACATTTACATCGGTTGCTGCTTTTTAAACAACCAGGGCAGTCACAGATGCAGGTGTAAAGTCATTTTCCTCCTGTTTGAATAGATTACTTCAAGTTCATGTTTGTCTTTCATGTGCAACATTTCCATCTGTGAGGGACACAAATTGGTTTCAGCTTTCCATAACAGCCTCTCCAACCTCATAATGTGAACTTATTCATGGGTAAACACTCAAGAATGACTTTGGAGTGATTTCTGTCACCATCTAATATGCCAGTGCTCAGTAAGGAGCACTGCCATATTAGATGCTGGGACAACTTGTTTGTTTGTCATTTGACTTTTTGACTTGATTCAGTTCAGTCGAGCTTATTTGTATTCATCTAAATCATAACAAATGACATCTCAGGGCACTTTACAAAGGAAAGCAAACAAGTTAAGTACTTGTACAGTTAGATACAGTCCAAATCAATCAAATTATAATTGAGGTAGAGCCAATATATTTATACACAATTAAATCAAAATAATTATAATCTTACTGATAATCCAAATGATTTGAATTCTCTATAAATCCATTATGATTTTTTTTTCTATGACAGTTCATAAAAAGAAAACAATTGAGGAAACCAACTGAGTTTTAACTCTTTGGTTCTCCCTTTAGATGTGGAGATTAAGTCAATTTTACTACATTTGCTGTTCAAGATTTAGTAGATGTAGTAGATTTAGATGTAGTAAAGCATTTCACTGGTGACTGTCTATTATGTTATATTTTTTAGGGCAAACACTCAAATCTAAAAAAGGAAAGATTAAATTATTAACAAATAAAATCAAACAACAACAAACAGCACTTTTGAACAATTAACCATTAATTAACAAGTGATAATTAGATTTCACTTGTGCTGACATCTTGAAGTGACATGGAAACAGCTAAGCATTTAGCAGAGAAACTCATAACTCTGCAGATGTGTCTGTCAGCCTGAGAACATTTATCTGTTGGTTTCTCTGCAAGCTCTGGGATTTTCATTGGGATTTTATAACCACATGGTTTTCACAGCTGTGTTATAGTATCTAACAAACCTATCCTTAATTACATTTTTCTCTTTTTTTTTTTAATTGAATGAGATATTTGCCATTTTTCAATTAGATTTTCTTTTGTTAAAGTTTTTATTTTATTTTATTTTATTTTTTACATAAATGCTGTGTCAGTTATTCAACCATTAATTTGGCTGAAAGTTAAATCATTGTTAACTAAACTGACAAGCCATCAATCAAGACACGCAACAAAAGAGTGACAAACAGTCTGATTGGTTTTGAGCCAGGATGCATGTGCGAGACTGGTTGGAGGTCGAGAGCCAAGGCACAGTTGGAACTGCTTCACTGTGTGATCTGGCAGGAAACAAAGATCTGTCATCTGACTGTTGGATGAGGAAGAGAAGAAGAAAGAAACAGAAGTGATGTTTCTGGTGAGATACAGTCCATCTTAATCCAGTGTTGGAAACATAACAATGAAACTTTCATAATTTTTTTACTATATAGTTCAGTTCTAAAAAATGAAACATGTTTTACTCCTTCAACTAAAATTCAGCGCTGCAAAATTGACCAAAGCGAAAATAACTAGAGAGCATTTGTTCTAAGATCTATTATGCAGTATGACTTTTTGTCTACTGCCTTTTATTATGTTTAATTACACGAGTGATGGCATTGGATTTAAGCAGATGGAAAGGTGTATGCAATGAAAAAAAATATAAATGCTCAGAAAAATGCTAGCCATGGGGATATTTTATCACCCTATCCATTTTTTTTTTTTCTTTTTTTTTTTTTTTTTACATTTTCATTAGTCTTTGTTCACTTTTCTATAGTCATTTATCCTGAGGAGGGTTGTGGATACCAGAGAAGATTCTCTCAGCAGACATTAAGCAAGAGGTGGGGAACACCCTTTATTAATATTAAATGTAGATCTTAAATTTCCCTTGGCTTCATGCTTCTGCCTAGCAGCATTTATTTCAATACTCAAATATGCACAGAGTGTCTCATTAAATCTGATATCCGACCTTGTACAGAAGGAGAACAGTGTCCATTTCTTGATGCAAAAGTGAGGTGTGAGAATGCGCTCTACTTGTTTCATCCCTGAAACTCTTCAAGCCTCATTAACTAGGAAAACAAGCTAACTTGCAGCTGTGAATATTGTAGCATTTGCTTGAGCCAAGATAAGGTTCTGTATCTTGCAGAGGTAGATAACGTCCCCGCTTGCATGCAAGCAATTATTGAGGCAGACAATCATGACAAAGCTTCCATGTTTTATGTGTTGCCTTGTGTGCCCAGTGATAAAGTTGTAATTCACCAGAGTGAGGAAAGTGACATGTTTTTAGGCCATCGCTAATTGTTTTATCACATAATTCCCTTATGAAATAAAAACAACCTTTTTATCTTTTTCATGGCACAGTGAGGCTTGGAGCCAAAAAGCTTTCAGCATGCAAATATTCTAAAAGTAACATCACAGTTTTTTGTCAGATATGCACAAATTCATCATTTTTAGACACCTTAGCGCTACAGGAACTCATGACAAGCTGGAGGTGACACAGTCTGTTGACAGGAACAACCGCCTTATTGTGTCTTACTCAAGACCTCTTTTATTCCCTTTGTTCAGTCAGATTCTCAGGGTCCACAAGGTGACATAATCTTTTTCAACATTTTCAACCAGAACATCAATTCCAGCATGCCAAAGCAACTGTGGCCGTGTTGTGGTTTGTGGTCTTCATTCTTACATGGTGGCATTTTTTTTCATGTTGGTGGCGATGGCTGATTAAGGAGATTGGGGATTGAGGAAAATAGAAAGGGCTTTCTCCAACATTCACTCACATTTTTCTCTCAGCTAAACATTTTTTCCAAACCATCATTGGATAAATAAACAGATTCAGATTAAAACTGAATTTTCCTGTGAGAAAAAGCAAGGTTTTTTTTTTTTTTTGCAGGATTAATTATTCTACCTTTGTGCCATTTAAGCCAATCAGGGAGTAGGTTGTTGAATTGCATCCACAGCTGCTGACATTGTGGACAAAGTGCCAAAAACCACAACATTTATAAAGGTAGTTTTTTTCAAAATCAATGTGTGGGAAAAAGTTGGAGCGCAGCTTGTCAGTCAATGTAATGAGTATGCAGACCATGGTCAGACCATAGTCTGTTTCACAATACTCTGAAATTTACCTAAAGAACTGTTTAACTTCTATGGGTAGCTGAAAGCAATTTGATATATTTGTAATTTTTATGTAGTCCTGAAACTCTTCATCGTGTTTGGACTTGCTTATCTTCATGTCTTTCATGATGACGTTTTGTATTTCCAGGCTTGCATAATCATGATTGTTTAAAGCTCCCTACCCTCAAGAAAAAAAAAAAAAAAAAGAAAGACATTTTATGCAGATTTAGTAAATGTCCCAGAGTGCTGAAGGATTTACCATGAACAATTTTAAATGGGTTTTTCTCGGAACTAACAAGGATGCAAATGCCACCATGAACACACACAGACACACAATTTATATATATATATGTATATATATATATATATATATATATATATATATATATATCTATATATATATATATATCTATATATATATTATATATATATATATATATATATATATATATATAATATATAAATTGTGTGTTATTAGCAGTTCTGCAGCCATCTTGATTGTTCTGAACAGTTGCTCTTGGGTGCTCCTCATAGCCTTTACCAGTGATCACAGCTGTGAGCAAAAGGGATTTCATGAGAAAGATTTTTTTGCAAAGTGAATGGGGATGACTGGTCTGGCAACTCTGGCTACATACCCAGACCTTTGCTCAAACAAATCTGTGGCACACAATTAAAAAAGTTATATTTAAAATGAATATGTAAATACGTGAATTGCAGTTATCTGAGTTTCCTGATTCGTATTTATTATGTCAAGCTTCACTGGACTATATTTTAGAAATTAGTACCAAAAAATAGTACTACACTTATGCAGAATTATGCACACAATATATAACAGTTTAAAAGCACCACAACCTAAGGAAAAACCTCTGCCGCAGCATCAGCTGCAGCTATGATGATAAACAATAAACAATCTCAGAGGTAGAGGTCGACTAACACCACTCCTGGTCTTTGATTAAACATCATCATTCTTTGCCAGATTGCTTTCCCAGTCTGTCCTCAATGGAGCCAGCAGACTTGCATGTTTCCAGTTTGGGGCCTTGTTCAAACAGAAAGTTCCTTGCTTCCATTGTGCGTATGTTAATAAGGTGCGCTATCATACTTTTTACATCTTTTAGAGTTTTCTTGGCTTTGCAGCTGTATTTATGCATTTGTTTGTTGTTGTTTTTTTTTCTTTTTTTTGAGCGAGATCAGAGAGGAGACAAAAAAATAGTGTTTTGTGGTGAAGGGAATGAGAAATGGGTCTGCATAGATGAGATGTAATGCACAAGAAAAATGAAACTCACCAAAGGTTAAACAGGCCAAAGAAATGTCATCAAAATGCCACTTAAACATGATTTGGCCTTTTGGATTCTTTCATCGGATCAAACTTTCGTGCCTAGCAGTGTGGCTTGAATATAAGTGAAAAATCTGCATCATCTTCTGAAAAGGTCGATCAAGATCTACTTTGAAATAGATCTAAACCAATTTCTCAGGCAAGAAACCCATTCTTCCAGGTTTATCATTAAGTTCAGTATGAAAAGCAACAGATATTTTTGCACTTTAATGTTGGAATGGAACATTTAACACAGGAGAGCTAAACATTAAATGCTTTCCCCCTCTATAGCATGAATAGAATGACTGTCCTTTTTTTTTTGATGCATCCAGAAGTCTGGGTTTTTTTTTGTTGTTTTTTTTGTGCTTTTCATGTGACTTGGGAACCTGACTTTTGCAGCTAGGCAACTGACTAAAAGACACTGAGATGACAGCTTAATTAAAATGTTCATATGTAGGATTAGGCTGCCCACTCTAGTAATCATCTGGTTGCCTTCATTGTCTGCCTGTAATTTCTTGATCTGCTCAGAAAGTTGCTGTAAAAACATCACACCTAATTATATATAGGGCCCGATCTTGCACCTCCCATTACCCAATACCCAAAACCCATTACCTGCAAATCACAGATTTAGGAGCCGAAATGCAATCTTCCACCTCCCAATACCCAAAACCCATTTTGCCGTCTCCCTTAAGCACATTGTGGGCGCGGCAATGGGCGTGTCACTAGCGCTTTCCACGAATTCGGTATCTTGCGGTACCTGTACTTCGCAGATTTTGGGTATTGGGTAATGGGTGGTGTGACCACCCATTACCCAATACCCAAAATCTGCGAGACACCAGTACCGCAAGATACCGAGTTTGTGGAAAGCGCAACTGGCATGTCGGCGCGTAAAAGAGCGCGTCCAAATCCTGTCATTGCGCGTCCACCCAGTCACATGTGGACTGCACAACCGGCTCTACCTCTCGATTATGCATCACTGTATTACTTTCATACATTATTCTCTTAAGGGCAGATGATGTCTGTACAGCTGTGACATGATCTCATTCAGATGTTTGCTGTGGAGGAAACGAGGAGATCACAGAACTCTGTTGTGAAAAAAGCACCGCTCCCAGCAACTATGCGTCTTGGCGCAGCTGTGCGTCTTTGCGCAGGGGATATGTTCAAGATAACTCAAAAAGTTATGGATGGATTTTGATGACATTTTCAGGAGTTGTCAGAAATGTGAAAAGGAAGAACTGATTTTATTTTGGGTGTGATCCGGAAGAAATCCTGGATTCTGGATCACTTTCAAATTTTCGATAACATTGCGCTGTTTAGTTGTTTCTTGACCCCTAAAGCAACCACAACTGCTGTGCTTGGCGGAGGTCTGCGCTCTCCGATTGCTTTTCTAGTTAATAAATGCTTTCCTGGAAGCTCACCGGCTCTATTTTCTGAGCAGTTTGTTGGAACTTCTTGGAGTACAAAAGAAATGATTAAATCATTTGCTCCACATTAGTTAGAGCTAGTTATGTATATATCAGTGCAGAGGAGGAGGAGGAAAAAAGAGGAGGAAGCTCTACAGCACAGTCCCAGACCAGCTGTCCATGAGAGCTGCTCTGATCTGGGTGAAAAGACGTTCCATGGCAGTTTGCAGGTACTGCAACCTGCTCTTAAAGGCAATGGCTACTGACGCACTGATTGGTTAAACAGGTGGAACGCCCTAACCACTCCCATGCATAATGTGTGCATGACATCGTGGATTTCGCAGGTGAGATCGTGGGTTTTGGGAGGTGGAAGATTGCGTTCTTCGTGGGGGAACGCCCCTCCCAATACCTTTTATCCCTTAATAGCAGGTTTTGGAGGTTTGGCGCAAGATCGGGCCCATACAGTCATGGAAAAAATTATTAGACCACCCTTGTTTTCTTCAGTTTCTTGTTCATTTTAATGCCTGGTACAACTAAAGGTACATTTGTTTGGACAAACATAACGGTAACCACAAAGATTGCTCATAAGAGTTTTATTTAAGAGCTGATATCTTACCATTTTCCATGGTTTTCTTGATTATAACCTAAATCACTTAAGTTTTTACATCAATAGCTATGGCGTTGTACTGCCAAAAACACTGCTTTTATGTATTCAGTGTTTTCTTTTCTGTCTGTTTTAGTCACATGATGACGTTTAGTGGTACCAGGTATTAAAATGAACAAGAAAGTGAAGAAAAAATCGGTGGTCTAATAATTTTTTCCATGACTGTATATATATATATATGTATACAGTATATGTATATATATTTCTGACTTCATATTTTTTACATTTTGTGTAGTCTCTCTTCTTTATTTTTACTTACCTACTGATTTTGTTTATAGCTCTGACTTTCTTACGTACAATGGTTAATTGTTATAAATTAATAAGTGGGTAAGACAGTAAATAAAAATCACAGAGGTGGATCATATTACATCTAATTCATCTACATGAATTCCAATTAGTACGCCTGTGAGAAAATTATAGTAACGGAGTTTGCATTCTGCTGCCACAGGGCATTGTGCCATGCCATGCGGTCTTTTCCTTTCATAAAGGATGGTGCAGTGTCTTGCAGTTAATAAGAGAAGCTACTGAAAACAATTTCCTTAAGATTTAGCACATTCAGAGTTGTATCATGGCTGATGTTGATATTGTAAACGTCTAGGAATATCAAACCACAATATTCCCGTCTGCTACTCATAGAGACCATTGTTCTTTTGTTCAGTATGGAACAGTATTAAATGCTTTGTGTTTTTACAGCATTTGGCCCAAGATAAAGTCATCCAGGAAGTTTGAAATGATTGATATCTTTAAGCAGGACGGTGCAAGCCACCATGAGAAAAGCCTTTCTTTGCTTTATACAGTGCCAGTCCTAACCAGTTTTGTACCCGAGGCAAGATTTCTACTGATGGCTCTTGTATCACAGTCAGTTTGAATTATGAAACAATTAATTACAAATCTTAAAATAATTAAGCCAGGTAGTCGGGAAGCCAAACAGTCTTTGAAAACTTTCTCTACAAGTTTGTAGTACAGGAACTGACATTAGCTAGCTATGTATATAATTGAGAAAAATCACTCTTCTCCAGTAACATGTTGTCTGTGATACCATTGGCTAACTATTTATTTATCTCATTACCTCTGTCTTTTTCCCTTTTTTTTTTTCTTCTCTCGTTTTCTTTGTTCCCTGGTCTCCAGATGGTCCCGGTCTTTTTGACATCACAGCGCCTAGAGTCGAAGTTTCAGAGCCTCTGCAGTTGTATATGACATCATGTTTCATGATCAGTGAATCACACAGGTTGAACTAGACAGGTTGAACTGGGGTAGAAGACTAATTAATATGTTATATAGTTATGGGGTGCCCTTGTGCATGATAGGTGCCCCTGGCATTTGCCTATGCTGCTTATGTGATGGCCCTCCTCTGGCTTTGCTGGCTATTTGTAGATACACTTGTACACATGGTTTTATCGAAACATTAGATTTAAAAAAAAAAAAAAACCTGCACACTTGTGTGTTCTTACCAAGCGGCAACCATATCTCTTTTTGGCCGAAGCTCAACTGGGAATTTTATTTATTTATTATATATATTATATTATGTGTTTCACTCCATATTAAGATTTTTTGAGATTTTTTTTTAAAAGGTCAAATCTTTCAAACTTATTAGGCAAATTAGCAGGGGATCACTTAAGAGTATTTCTTTTATTTAGATTCAAGAGTAACCTGAGACTTCCTCCACATTGCAACAAATTTGTGGTTTGCACTGATTAACAGGGATTTAGCCCTGGCAAGAGGAGAACAATGATCTGTTTTACACGGGAAATCCTACAATTTCCACACACTTCTGCTAAAAGAACTCACTGGATGCTCATTGGGACACATACAGACTTAACTCAGGGTGGCACAAATTTACATGTTAAAAGTAAAAAATAAGAACAAACAGGGGTTAAACTGACAAGATTAAGATTTACTTAATGATCGATTTATTTTCATTTACTTCCATTTTTATACATACATTTATACTAGTCACCCATTCTGACTATCCATCAATTCATCCATCCATTAATTACATCACAATGACAATTTGACACTTCACCATCTATTCATCCATTCCTCCCTTTCAGTCATCAGATGCACATCTGGATCAGTAAAACTGTATTCTTCTGTTACCATGCATTTTAGCAAAGGCATCCAAAAAGTCCTCAAGATTTAGGACCTTGGAACTTCTGAGCTCTATGCTCAAAACCCCCAAACTGCTCAGCCTGTCATCAGTCAAACAATTTCTCAAGTAGGTCTTGATCAGCTTGAGGGTAGAAAAGCTGCATTCACATCCTGCAGTACTAACAGGAAAGGCTAAGGCAGTCTTGCACAGATTTAATAACTCTACAAATACATCCTCATCAGGTTCAATAAAAACTGTGAGTTCCTCTAGACTTTTGGGTGATGGTGAGCCATATTTCTGTTTTCTTTCTGTCAATCGTTTGAGCTGAGGTAATCTCAAGTTCTACCTCTTCAGTATCAGACATACACTTTGTCACCAATCTAAAAATGTCATCTTTGTTACAAAAAGTAACACTTAAAGTATTTAAAGCATGAATACCAGTCATGGTCCCACAAACATATTTTGAAAATCTTCTATTATGTTCTGTGAGAATAACATCAATCACTGGAATGAAAATGTTTGTGTGAAATGTGTCTTTGTCCATACAATGCTGTCACCTGCACCACTCCGACAAAAAACCCTTGACTGTCTGGCAGTAAATCTCAGCATAATTCTGCTTGGAAGAATCCCGAGTTTTTGTGAGCAGTTTGACTTCCTTTAGGTTAGCCGCATACTGGTCGGACACGACAGCGACTCTTGAAATGAGGATGTTGGAGAAATTGGGGAAAAAAGTAATAGCCAGCCAAACTAAAAACAGCTGTCAGGTGGGTGTGTTTCAGCCGCTTCTCAGCACTACTGGTACTGCCCCTTTGCAAATTGTTACCTCGCGGTTTGAGAAGAAATGGGCTTCAAATGCTCTTCGTACAAACCCATGGGTCATGTGACCGGGTAGTTCATCCATAGTTATATACAGAAAAGGATTCTTGCTCATGAGGAAGAACTTTTCACGTGGATGAAACATGCAATTTGCTGTGATATAGTTTGGCTGTAATACTATTTGTCTGAGTCAAGTCAACGGCTGATCGCTCTTTACTCCGTGGACATTTATCTACTAAATGACATGTTGGTTGTTGTGTTTACACTAATACAGTCTTTGTTGCATCCTAGTGCGTTAATGTGCTAGTGAAATAACTATAATCATGTTTAATTTCTGTGATAGAGACCTTATAGTTGTCACTATATTTCCATGTTTATCTCAAAGATCTCTCGGCTTTCCTGTTAACACTGCAGTGTATGAAAGAATAGTCATTCAGCCTTCAAGGTTGTAACTGACAATACAGAAAGGGAACAGGATTAGTTTATTGAACTGCAAAAACACACAGCACAGTGGCTATAGTTTTGTTTGTTTGTTTTTTGTTCTTTTCAAAGCTCCTCTCGACTGAAGACATATCGCCTATGAACAGTGTGAACAGTGGAAAGGGACATAGTCATACCTCAATTTTCTTTGTGAAGGACCCCCTCCTTCACAAAAATCTTAATTCAACCCCTGAAGGAAACAAGTGTGTCATCAGTTTTACTGACATTTTAATGGAAATATTAAAAAACGTATCTATAGTGGAAGCTATACCCTCACCTAAAGACAATTCACTGGCCCATTTTCTCCCAGACATTTTCTGCCATCATACCCTATTATCCACCAATTCACTACTGTAGCGTACTGTTAGTAACTTCAGTCCCACTAATGTCCTCTATTTCAGCAGAGCCTGTGCTAATTAGTTTATGCCTGGCAGTTGTTTCTAGCCTGTGGACACCTTGGCCATATCTCACCTTTATTTCCCCTCAGATTCTAGGCACAATAGTCACTGAAAGTGAGGGATTTCACCCCTCCACTCCTAAGCCTCAGGCTGATGGACCCTATTCACAACAAATAATAGGATCAATCTGCAGCGGGTGTGGGTGCAGCGCAGTCACTCAGTACAACAAGTCAGTGTTTACGGGCCTATTTTCTCCTGCACTGGGCAAAATTTGTTGAGACAGCTCGGCCCAATTGAACATTTTAAATTGTGTTTCTTTAATAACTTTTTTTGGGAGGCTTTCTCTGTACTTGAAATATTCTTTGTCCTCGTCTGTTTCAGTGACAAATATGTGTGTTTCTTTAATCTAATGCAAGTTGGTGCACATAGGTAGCAATTTGGAGTACTGAAACTTTTCAGTGATTAAATATGCACAATTTTTTTTTATACTTTACACTCATATTAACTTTCATCATTACAAATGACAGCATTCAAAATAAAACAATTTTTTATTCCTTTGACAGCTGGATCTGATAACAATCTAATTTGTCTCAGTCTGCATAATCTTGTCTCAATCTTTGAAGTTTAATTAGCAGTTACTGTTTATTCTCCTCACATTACTAATTTCCATCAAAGTGGAAGCTTCTGCTTGTTTTGCTGATATAAGATGAGGTATGTCATCACCGGTCTAATTATAAATCGTGGTATGGTTGCACGGCATTTAAAAAACAAACAAAAAAACACAATAGTAATCTAGAGGGAAATTGCATCAATTTATGTATTTGAATTTTTTTTTATTATTAAGAAAAGATTCTGGTAATTTTTTATGTATACAAACAAGGTGTGCTCTGAGCAGCTTGGAGCAGCTCATAAATTCAGCTGACTTTATTAGCCTGAAAAAAATGAGGGACAGTAGAAGAGTTGACAGTACTTCAAGCTTTCATTAACTAAATCACTTTCCACACATAGTGCAACTGTGCACAAAGGTAATTAATTACCTCAAGGGCAATTATTGTAGTACTTTGAAATAATGACAAGAACTCCTCAGAGTTCAATCCCGTAGATGCTGTAGGTGGTTTTAAGGAAGAAATGTCCCCCAAGGCCCATGCTTACAGAGTGAGTGTTGCAAATTACACAGTGTTAATTCATATTGTGGCATGCTAGTAAATATTGTATAGTCGAGTGAACTCACATTGTTAGTGTTTAGCAGTAAGTTTAAAATTTAAAGGAAATGGAACTAATACTTTTTTTTTGTTTGTTTTGTTTTTTCTACACAACAAATGTATTAATATTTTAATAATGTATAACATCAAATGCTTGACTGGTCGTTGTGTATTTGTTGTATAATATACTAATGCCAATTTCCTTTTTTCTTGGGTATATTGACTATTAGGGAATGTTTAATGCACTATTAAAACAACTGGTTGGGCTACATAGTTATTGCAGTTAAATGTTCAATATTTTAGTCCTATTCATTTCCAGCTTCATTTTCAAATGCTGATATTTGTTTGAGAAAACTAAATTAACAGTTTAAAACTGTTGTTGAACTCACAAACAACAAGGGCTCAATTTTGACCAAAAAGAAATATGCGGCAATAGAGATATCAAAAAAAAAAAAAAAAACCTTGAAGATCAGAGGGGAATTTTCTTTGGAGGTCCGTTTATTATTAAGTGCTAAGTTATCAAACAGTTCCTTGCCTTGTGATATTGCCACCTGCCGTACAAAAGGGAATGGTTTTAGATGAGGAAGAATACATTACTACCTCCGCCAAGGAGGTCATGTTTTTGCCGGCAGATCTGTCTGTCTGTCTGTATGTCTGTCTGTCTATGTACAAGATAACTCAAAAAGTTATGGATGGATTTTGATGACATTTTCAGGAGTTGTCAGAAATGTGAAAAGGAAGAACTGATTTCATTGTGGCTGTGATCCAAAAGAAATCCTGGATTCTGGATCACTTTCAAATTTTCAATAACATTGTGGTCATTCGGGCCGAAGATTTTGTTTATCAATATCTCTGTTAATTATTGCCCAAAGATCATGAAATTTCACTCAGAGATTGACAATGGGAACCTCTATCAAATTTCAAAGGCTCATCCGGATCTGATACAGAAGGCAGATTTTATTGCAATCTGTATATCCCTATATGGGGGAATTGTTGCGCTTGGTGGAGGTCTGTGCTCCCCGAGTGCTTTTCTAGTTGTAAATGTGTCAGTTAGAGCTTCAAGTTTGAACACAAAATATTAATAACCACAACTGCTGAAAATTTAATCAAAATCCATCCATAACTTTTTGAGTCATCTTGTACACAGGCAGACAGATAAATGCCGCAAAAACATAACCTCCTTGGCGGAGGTAATAAAGACCTAAAAAAGCCTTTGTTGATTCTTTGTCTAAATGTCAATACCTGTTCCCTTGTGTCGATAAGATGATTTCTTTTTTTCTCTTTTTGCTGGTGTTGTGAAATTATATTTATACTTATTCCTGTATGAGGCCACTGTGAGAAAACTAAGATCTTCCACTGAATTTGAAAATGTTGATTCAGTACCTCATATTATGATTTGGTCTCTTGAATGTAAGAAAATATAGAGATTAATGCCAGTTGACCATAAACTTCACATCTCTGGTCATTCACAATAAAATGCATCTAGCATCGATTTTTTTTTCTCAGGTGCAGTTTCTCCATTCGGTTTATTGTTTTGGTTGTATGTAGGACCTAAATGCAGGACACCAGGAAATACTAGTTCACAACAATAAAGTCTTTTTAATAACAAAAAGGTCAATGCACATCACTAGATCAGGGAACAAGACACATGGGTCACACACTAGGTTACATGGTAGAATTGGATGTGCTCCTTGTGGTGGGGATCCAAGTGGCGGGTGGGTTGCGGCTCAGCAGTGGGTCATTGTCCTCCTTGCCACCCCCTAACCACTCCTGCACTCCAATTTTAATGCAATCACCTACCCTTATTCCCTTAGTTGGGGGTCACACAGCACTGTTGGTAGCACTACTGTTCTCTCATCAGGGAGTTAGAAAACAGCCTAAACTTAATTTCATTAGGGTTTTGCTCAGGGTCTCAAGGCTCCACAGTGTGGACCTGGTGAGGGAGGATCTGGTGATGGGGCGGTGCCCCTGGTTTTGTTCCATCTCCCCGTTCTCCCCCACAGCCTCCGCCCCATGGTCTGGCTCACTGTGCGTGGGAACCTGGCTCCTGGATGGGCTGTGGGGGTATGAGGGTTGCCCCCTCTGGTTCGGGTGGCGAGCTGTGTGGGGGGCGGCTGGCTGTGGCCGGGGCTGTGGGCCACTCCACCGTTCTGTTGCCTCTGGTGTGTGTGTGTGTATGTGGGGGGAGGGGGGGGGGGCGTTGTTTCCTTGTCTGAGCTTGTGGTGGTGGGGGGGTTGGATGGGCTGGATGGCACCTGTTGGGTCTGGAGGGGAAATCCAGTGCACTGGTGGAGGTCTGCTGCTTGACACTGGCCCAACACCCAAGCACTGACTGTGGTCCAGCCTGTAGACGTAGTTGTAGTTGTGGTCACTGGTTGGTGCTGAAGAGGCGTGGGAGGCCAACATCACAGCTTACTGTCCTGGGTCCAGGCTGCTGGTCTGCTTTAACTTTGGAGAGG
The DNA here is from genome assembly GCA_018398805.1 of Hirundichthys speculiger. Classification (NCBI taxonomy): domain Eukaryota; kingdom Metazoa; phylum Chordata; class Actinopteri; order Beloniformes; family Exocoetidae; genus Hirundichthys; species Hirundichthys speculiger. The sequence goes on along the minus strand of JAGFBZ010002358.1, from coordinate 1,161,343 downwards.
ATACTGAAGACAAAGGGCCTGATCTTACACCTCCTGCTACCCACTACCCACTACCTGCAAATTGCTGATTTAGGAGCCTCTGCCATCCACTAATGCAATCTTCCGCTCCCTAAATGCTGCCATCCATTATGCCGACTACCTTACTCACATTGTAGGCGCGGCAATGGGTGTGTCTCTTGCGCTTTCCACAAATTCGGTATCTTGCGATCGCTGGGTAAAGATAGAGGGTAGCAGGTGGTCTGACCACCTGCTACCCTCTATCTTAAACCCGCGAGATACCGGGACCGCAAGATACCGAGTTTGTGGAAAGCGCAACCAACATGTCAGCGCGTAAAAGAGCGTGTCCACCCAGTCACATGAGGACTGCACAACCAGCTCTACCTCTCGATTATGCATCACTGTATTACTTGCATACGTTATTATTCTCTTAAGCAGATGATTTATGTACAGCTGTGGCATGATCTCATTCAGATGTTTGCTGTGGAGGAAACGAGGAGATCACAGAACTCTGTTGTGGAGTTTCTTGTACTGTGCGCCTCCCTCTGACCCTCTCCTTGCGCTTGGAACACTCGAGATGCGCTCAGTGGTAAAAGGTAGATGTCATCATACCTGTTCCTCTGGCTCAATGCTCATCCATTGATCCGTTCTGCAGTATTTTAAAAAAGCACCGCTCCCAGCGGCTGTGCGTCTTGGTGCAGTGAGCTTCCAGGAAAGTATTTCTTAACTAGAAAAGCACTCAGAGAGCGCAGACCTCCGCCAAGCACAACAGTTTTCCCATATAGCGATTTACAGATTGCTTGAAGGGCTATTTTATCAAAATCCATCCATAGCTTTTTGAGTTATCTTGTACACAGACAGACAGATAAATGCCGGCAAAACATTACCTCCTTGGCGGAGGTAAAAATATTCTTACACAGACAATTCCTATCGGCTACCTGAAAGTCCCAGATAGTTGGTGCGCTGCCGGTAAACACGCTCAGGCAGAGCCGCAAGAACCGCCACGAGAGCCGCTGGGAGCGGCTCTGCGTCTTGGCGCAGCTGTGCGTCTTGGTGCGTCTTGGCGTAGGGGATATGTTCAAGATCATTTAAAAAGTTATGGATGGATTTTGATGAAATTTTTAGGAGTTGTCAGAAATGTGAAAAGGAAGAATTGATTTTATTTTGGTTGTGATCCAGAAGAAATCCTGGATTCTGGATCACTTTCAAATTTTTGATAACATTGCGTCATAACGGTTTAGTTGTTTCTTGAACCCTAAAGCAACCACAATGGAGACAGCAAGGGAGTTCTGAAATGCTTTCCTTGAAGCTCACTGGTCTATTTTTTCTGAGCAGTTTGTTGAAACTTCTTGGAGTACAAAAGAAATGATTAAATAATTTGCTCCACATTAGTTAGAGCTATTTATGTATATATCAGTGCAGAGCAGTAGGAGGAAGGAAGAGGAGGAAGCTCTACAGCAGAGTCCCAGACCAGCTGCACATGAGAGCTGCTCCGTTCTGGGTGAAAAGACGCTCCATAGCAGTTTGCAGGTAGCGCAACCTGCTCTTAAAGGCAATGGCTACTGACGCACTGATTGGTTAAACGGGTGGAAACACCCTAACCACTCCCTATGCATAATGTATGCATAATATAGCGGTTGGTGCAGGTAAGATCCTGGGTTTCAGGAGGTGGAAGATTGCGTTCTTTCCAGGGGAATGCCCCTCCTGCTACCTGCTATCCCTTAATAGCAGCTTTAGGAGGTTTGCCTGCAAGATCGGGCCCAAACACTTTCACAACACTATCACAACTCAAACCACCACACATTCATCTATATGCACCACACAACTCACACAAACTACACCACACGTATCACACATACCACACCATCATGGTCTGCTTTATGTCTTCTTGTTTAGTGTCTTAATCTGTTATTTTTGTACTCCACTGTCTGTGTTTTAAGTCCTCCCTGACAGAACCAAGGTTTTAGTAGTTAATAAAGCACTAACTCACTATCACTCACACTTTTTTTCTATTTAAAAGAAAAAAAATACTGCCAGAAAGGACTGGTGAAGGGCATGTCCACTTTTCACACTAGCACAAAAAAAAAAAAGAAAAAAAAATTCTGCTACAAGATTGAATTGCATACATACATTAGTTGGTTATGCCAGATGATGGCACTAACCATGACGAAAAAAAAAAAAAAACAAACAAAAAGGTCCTTTTAATAACAAAAAGTGCTGCTTTCAGAAACTGAATCAAGGAAACTAGGAACAGAAGGTAAACTGAAGTCCAAGCCAGAAAATAAATCAGCCAAAGATCCAGAACTGACAGAGAGCAGAAAACAGGAGATTATAGGTTGTAAACAAGACAAACTGGCAAACAAAAGGGAAGGACAAGGCAATGTAAAGACAGGGTGCAGGAAAAAGTAATTACGGAAATTAACACAAGGAAGTTAACCAGAACAAGACCAAGCAGGAAAGCAGGGAAATACAGAAAGTACATCTCACAGCAAGAGAAAAGGACAGAGAAATAGAAAGACAAGACTTACAAAATCCCAACACAGTTGACTGGTAATGGAGAGGTGAATGGAAGAGCAGATTAAACCTCTCTTTAAAAGATCATTTATGCTGAAAGACATTAAACTTGAACATTCTGTCACAGATCAGGGACAGATTCAGACCAACAGCCCATATCAGCGAGCCTCCACACCCTTCCAAAGCACCTGCACTATTCTGTGGCGTGTGTTTTTACCACATCCTGTTGATATTTTCAGTGTTTTTGCTCTGTATTGTTTAAGCTTTGTTGGTTTACTGGGCTTCTCTTCTCAATAAGCTTGTCAGACAACATTGATGTTCTGGCACATATAGATTAGAAGGGACAAGTTGTTAGCAGAGCTTCAGAGATGACATATTTACACAGACAAGCCACTAGAATGCAATTATAAAGTTTAACTTGTTCAAAATGTAAACATGTTGATATTTAACAGGTTAATTGGGTGTTAATATGCTTTCCATCCTCCTGGACAGAAGGTAAAAAGTAGCAGCCATAGTATTTACATAAATCTGCAGTACGAGTCAAAGTGTTTGGGAAAGAAAAATGTCAGCTTGCTTTGGAGCTTAATGAAAGATCAGTCAGACTTCCTTCTTCCTGCTCTTTGTTCAGCTTTCATTATTATGCTTGAGCCATGCCTTTTGGCATCAGTCCTCTCTTATAATTTATCCCCATCATTTATTTAAAAGGCAACTCTCTTCTTGTTCACAACATCATTCAGCAGGTCTTAAACCATTACTGTCCTGTCCTATCTACAATGGAGGCTATCACATATCACTCTTCCTGCCATATTGAGGTTTTTTTTGTTTGTTTGTTTTTTTTCCCCCAGCACTACTTCTTATCAAACCCAGATTACTTTCCAGCTCTCGCTAGAACCAATTCAAAATGTGTTAGTACATCTATTTGGATACCATCTGCAAGTTTCAAACACAATGGATAAAAAACTGCAAAATAACTTTTGTTTTGATGAGATGACTGTGCCTTGTTGCTAAAGGTCCATGAAACCCCACTCTGTTGCCATCAGAGAGTACAGCTAGTGTTATTTCTTTGAGGATAGAGAACAGGCTCCTTCTCAATTCATTGTGTCAGCTCTTTGCATAAAATAATTCTAGTCTAGACCTTTGTCACTGAGATTTCAGGAGAGATTCACTTAGTTGCTAGAAAACAATTGCTCAGTTTAAAAGGCAGTGGCTGGTGCAACTTTAATTTTAAAGATGTTTCAAATGAGCTGCCACAGTGTGATTGATGCTCCTTGAGAAACTGGCCTCTGCTCCTTCTATATCCTACAACAGCAGCCTTTAATTACAAGCCCGTTTTATTGATGCTGTCAGCTCAAGTGTGATATGCATCATGTATGTGGAGGGAAGGGAGTTTGCCACCTGGTTGGCAGCTTTGTGCAGTCTCTCTGCACACAATGTCAGTGAAAGTGCAATGTCATCAGTGTGGAGTGATCTCACCTAGAGATCAAGGCCTTTGGTATTCATTTATTCACTCACCTGTTTGTGCTCATTCATAGCATAAAGTGAATTTGATTATGATTGATGAAAAGTCATGGAAAAACTGACCTACCATTTAATCAATACCCACTCTTTGTCTGTCTTAGTAAACTGAGGATAAATGCAAACAATTAATTGAAAGGTCCTTGTGCACTGTAAGAGGAACTTGGATACACATACCCAGGAAGTACATTTGCAGAGTTTTTCTCCACCATTATCAATATTTCCAAATTAAGTAAATCATCTTTCTGGTGAGGTTACTTAAGTAATGGAAGCTTTAAAGGACAAATATGGTGGCTGTTTTTTTTTTTTTTTTTAGAAGTTGAGACATATTCCTGAGATCTTACTTAAGGGTCTGTGATATATGGTCAAAATACCACAAAGGGGAAGTGGATTTTCCTCCCTTTCAAGCACTTTCTTTGCAGATCTGTTCATAGCTGACAGTTTTGGAGGATGGACTGCATGGCTTTGCATTACCATATTAATTGAGACTTAAACTGTGCTCAGTAAAACTTGGAGCATGTTATTGACTTGTTAGACAGCATACACTGTATAACCTGAGAGCACACACAGCAAACATATATATATATATATATATATATATATATATATATATATATATATATATATATATATATATATATATATATATATATATATAAATAAATGATTGGTACTTGTTTTTACTGGCCCATGGATGATCAAGTTTAATTCAATTGCTTAAATTGTAATATAGAGAAGGTTGCCTTGACCTCTTTGCCATGTTCCTCTGTTGGTTTTTGCAAACTGAATGGTTATTTGCAGTGTGGCTGAATGATATCATCTACTTAAGGTACATTTTAGATCAACCAGAATAAAATCATGCACACCAAGAGAAAATGAAGGCATCACCTGTATTTCACTGAAAACATTTGTGTAAAAAATACTGATTAATATACACTTTCTTCACTTTTGATGAGAGCTCAGTATTTGACCCACCATTAAACTGGTTGAGCATCACCCTCCCAATGGCACTGCACTCAAGTGATATGATGCTTCCTAAAATTAAGCAAATATCACTTCAAATGAACCAGATACTGATATTTATTGATATGAAAAAAAAAAAGTCCTCTGACTTTGGAGGCAGAAATTGGCTAAAATTATACATGTCAGAAGTGTGCAGTTGTGTGAAAAATGTAGACTTTAATAGTTGTCAATTCTTTTTGCCTTTAATGTTATTGTTTCATTTGCTTTAATGTGTGAAACTGAAACCCAGCTCCTGTAGAGGGAGATTTATTATTATTATTATTTTTTTTTTTTTTGGTCCATGCTTATTAACAAAATTGCTTCAGATTATTGATATTTTTGGCTATACACTTATGCACACGTCTCTCACACGTCTCCCCACGGCATTTCAATTGGGGTGAGTTCTGGAATTTCAGCCATTTCAAAACCTTTACTCTTATATTTTTCAGCCATTCCAGTGAAGATTTATTGTGTGCTTCAGATCATTTTGTGACTCAATTTAGCTGTCAGAAAGACGTCTTCACATTTACCTGTAGAATACTCTGCTATACAGAGTTTATGGTCAACTCAATGACACACCTAAATGTTCCAGACCAGCAAATCTGCTTTCATAGAGGCCTGCTGCATCTCCTGATGATCAATTCATAAAAGACACATGATTTCCAGCATACAGCTGTTACTTGTGCTCTTAAATTCTAGGGGAGCATCAAAGGGGTTCTTAGGATTGCAAACAATTTGACCTTTTTGGCTTCATTTTTGTTGAATGACTCATCAAATGATCTCTCTCTCTCACACACACACACACAAACACGAAATCAAAAAGAAAAAACAAAAAAATTGATTAAAGGAGGTGTTACTAACTTTTGCACATGATTATAACTATGGGAGTTCACATTTGACTGTGATGTTGTTCTGCATCTGCTCTCATTGGGTTACGTTATTCCATATTATAATTAGGCCCTGCTGTCACATCTTGCTTTAATAAATGATTATGACTCATCAGTACTGACAAGGACATGAATGAAACCAGATGTTCTTGAATACTTAATTGTTTAGCTAAGTATGTTAGATGGAAAGCTATGAACACTAAAGCACAATAAAGGACTTTTGATCACATTAAAATATTTGTTTTCAATTTCATTTGAAACAAATGATAACTTCTACAAAGTGTCATTTTACTACAGCAATAATCTGTGCCCAATATCAGCCAAAAACAAAGTAACTTCCTTCCCCTGTCCCAATCTGACAACTGCATATCATTGAAGGTACTATAAGGTATATATAAGGGATGCAACGGTACTCGGTAAAATACAGTACGGTTCGGTACGACCTGCACGGGACACGGACGCTTTTAGTGTCCCGCGATATTTATGTTCCAATAACTTTGCATTTGACTTGCACGTGAGCGTGCGAGCCTTTTAGGCAACAGGCCCGCCACTGCATGTCAATGTCCACTGGCCTTCGTTCACTCACAGTGACCAGCCGATCACACTTTGGCCGGTTGGCTGCAGGTAATAGACACAGAAAAAGAAAAAAAAAAAAAAACAAGCAGGCATGGCCAGCGGTAGCGGAGAAATTGGGAAAAACTTTTTTAATCCCCGATGTGGGAGCATTTTGGTTTTGCTGTTGAATACACCGGTGAGGGAGTGAAAACAGTTAACAGAACGCAATCCCGCGATCTTACCTGTGTAAGATCCAGTTGTTACCAGTTGTGCGTCTTGGCGTAGCTGATGTGCTTTTTAAAATACTGCAGAATGAATCGTTGGATGCGCATTTAAAGATAAGACAAGACTATTAATGTTCCTGTCCCTCCTTGACCACCAACAGTTTCAGACATATCGGAAATGAATTCCCGCATCCAACCTTTTCCAGCTTGACACCAGAGACAAAGATCTCCTTGGTTTCCTCCACAGCAGATATCTGAATGAGATCATGCTACAGCTGTACAGACTGATCTGTCTGGCCATGACTATTCCCCAATCCACCACAACTGCTGACCAGACATCCTCTGACCTCAAGAGAATAAAAACATATGCAAGTAATACGGTGATGCGTAATCAAGAGGTAGAGCCGTTTGTGCACGTCCACATGTGACCAGGCGGACGCACATTTATTCCATTTGGACGTGCTCTTTTACGCGCCAACATGCGAGTTGCGCTTTCCACAAACTCTGTATCTTGCAATCGCTGGTTTAGGGTAACGGGTGGTCTGAAACTGTACCGAATCCGTACGGAAACCGTGATACAAAAACCGAGGAACGGACCGTACCGTGAGCCTACCTGTACCATTGCACCCCTAATATTTGTAGCGAAGACAATAAGATGGTTTTGTAACATCCTTTTTTGAAGATGTCTTGGCAAAAATATGCAAGGCCTTCTGGGTAGCCCTCACTCCCAAGGGTGGTGCCAGAGAATCTCTACATTGAGGGCGACACAGCCCTCAAACTTGTCTGTCAATTTGACGTTCTAAAAATCGGGACAGTACTTGCACTTTGCAGGAGCATGCATTTTTTAGATTGAGGTTTGAGATTGAGGGTTAAGGGAGGAATTGGAATTCACTCCAATAGACTAGTAGGGGAAGGAGTAAAGACAGGGCCAGACATACTCACAGGTGAAACAATCAGAGAAGACAATGAGAGACAGGTGACAATAATCAGAGAAGACAAGAGGAAGAGACCCGCAGGGAGGGAGGTGATTAAACATAGAACAGAACAAGAAAACCAAAACACCTAACAAAACAGAAGTATCAAAATGTAACAATTAATCATAAAATTAATTTCACTTTCTGTTTCTGTGTATTGATGTTTTTGATCATGATCATTTTCCCTTTGACGAAAATGTTACGAACAAAGCACCCATAAGAAATACATTGAGGCTCGGGGTAACAATCAATTTTTTTTACCTTATTGGATCATGTGAGACTTATTAAAGTTCCATGTTACACATATGGTATGCATGTGCAGTGTGTGCTCTGAGCATCCTCAACAAATGGTAGGGGTTAGTGTTAGTGCGTCACAATCAAAGTGGAAGGGCTTTTTGTGGATTAGGAATTTTCAGTTATATGACTTCTGCTGACCCAGCAACAGATGTCAAACCCACTTTAATGTTCTCTGCCTACACATAAACTCGGTTACAGTTAGAAAAGAACTGCTGCTTATCCACATCAAAAGGAGCCAGTTAAGGTGGATTGGACACGTGGTTTTGGACACGTCCCATGGATGGCCTCAGGGAAGGCCCCGGAGTTGCTGGAGAGATTTTCTCAGTTGCCTTGCAAATGTTTTGTTGTCTAGGGAGATAGGTCTAAGAATATCGACTGACCCTGTGACCCAGTCTCAGATAAGCAGCAGAAAATGATGCATGGATGGATGGATGGATAGATGGTTGGAAAAGTTTGTAAACATTTTAAAGGTTATGGAGGCTAGGGAACTTCAAGGAGGATAACATACCTTTGATTTGTTTTTTTCTCTCTCTGATTGCTTTTGCATTGCCAATAGGAATGCTGAAGTGGTGGGTAGTACACCAGTCAAAATTACATCTCAGTTACAGTGTCACATAGTTTATGCGGGATTTGAATCCCTGGCTGTCTCATTGGTCCATTTCTCTGTGTTTTGTTTACATTTCTATGGATCTATATTTTCTGATTCTAAGCAAGTATTAAAAGGTTATCCGAGGCTGAGGCCAACAGGCAAAAATTTGAGGCAACATACTTTTTTTCAAATAACAAGGCATGTTCAAGTTTTTCATTGGTACCCTCTGTGGTCATAAAATGAAGACCTAGATCAGTGGCTCTCAAACTTTTAATCCTGCGTACCACCTGAGAAACTGTTCAGCTCTCTGAGTACCACCATGATGACCAATTTTAAAATATAGCCATATATGCCTTCTTAATTAGCTTTAAATTCACAGGAGAGATGTTTATTCCTTATTGTAGTTATTTATTGATACCCGAATTTTGTTTGAAACCTATTTATAATGCATTGTATGTTTCCAATTTAATATAAATAAAAAAAAGGGAAAATGTGGAAAGTCCTGACGTTCTCCCATGTACCACCAGAGAGGACTCGTGTACCACCAGTGGTACATGTACCACAGTTTACGCACCACTTACCTAGATGATATAATTTTGAGCTTATCCATCAAAAACACCACCATGTGACCAGCAGCTTTTTTGAACCTATGATTACTATTTATTGTGCGGCCATCTTCTCATAGAAGCAAAGGAGGGTGTGAGTGGTAATACTGTAGGTATTAAAACATTTGTTCTTAAATAGATGGGTGGGGTGGTAAAATGTTGGATTGAACACAGTAGGCTGCTGTTTGTCTCCTGCGTTAAACAAATATCTGTCATATTTTATCCCTCAGCTACATCACATATAATGAGGTCAGCCCATCTTCATGTTTATGGATAAACTCCCCACAAGAAATGGTACCATTGGCAATAATTTGATAGCCAACTTTTCCCAGAGTCTCACTGTATTCCACTCTTAAAAAGCAAATCAGACAGATACTCAACACTTGCAGTTGAAGCTGTTCATTTTAATAAAGCTGTTACCAAAACCTGCCCAATAAGCACTTAAAAATGAACTGTCTCCGAGTATAATCAATACAGCTCTCAGAAAGATTGAAAAGTTCTGATCAGTAAGAAACATGAAGCTGGGTAGATGTAAGATCTCAAAGTTTTGTGAGAAGAGATTGTGTTATATTTTTCAATCTCTGAAATAAAGGAGTTGAAAAATCAGTAAAATAACAATCAATTTAACAATGTTATTTTCTTTAGGGACAGAAATAAAAGTGGGATTTGAGTCCTCTGGTTATTATGCTGCTTTCTCTTTGACATATTTAAAGATTCAAAACACTACCAGGTTAAAATATATGAAGCATATTAATATTCGTTTTGCACATTAACTACCCTCCAGCCATTCAAGATTCCTAGGACCATTAATTGAAATTTACTCTTAATTACCCATATTCCGAATAAGAGATCCACTTGCTTAAGGCGATAAAAGCTGAGTAAAATAATTTTCAAAGACTGAAAATAAAATTAATGGGTGATTGCATGTTTTCTTTAGTGGATGTGGTAGTATTATGAGAGGAACAGAAAGGTCACCTTTATTAATCATAATAATTATTTACAGTAATTAGGGCAGACGTCAAAGGAGCACTTCCCGGAGCTCTGAGAGAAAATGGATTTGTCACAATTACACCATGGGTATGAAAAAGGAAATGGTGCATGTATTGCATAAAAAAAGGACACAATGCAAAAATGTTCCTGTAAAAATTATATATATATGTATATATATATATATATATATATATATATATATATAGATATATATATATATATATATATATATATATATATATATATATATATATATATAGGGCTGGGAAAATTAACGCGTTATTATGGCGTTATCTTATTAATATATTAACGCCCACATTTATTTTATCGAGCGTAAATGCATGTTGCTCACATGCATTTGTTTTGAAAAGTCTGTTACTGGCTGCTGCGGAACCGGAAACGAATTGGTGGAAAAACATGCAGAAAAGCTAAAACAGACATGGAGAACAGTAAAAATCTGTGTAACTTACAGTTCGGGTAGCAACTCAGGTAGCAATATTAACAATTCTGTTTAAAAAAAACAAAAATTCTGGACTTCAACAAAACTTTCGCATCATTCCTCCATGTTACATCAGATCTGCTCCATGTGTTCACTGTCATGCTATTCTCTTACTGGTTACTTCAGTGCGGCTCCATCTAGTGGCACAGATGTGTAATGACAACAGAAAGTCCAGTCGTCGATTATAAAACAAATTCAGTTCTGTGGCCCGTTTTTTTCATTTCGTATTTTTGATCCAAGTCTAAAATTGAAATCTTAAAAAAAACAGGCAGTTTTTTTTTTTTTACATTTAAAAAAGAATATAATATTTGTTACTTTTTAATTTTTTTTTCATTTTGATTGACAATTGAAAATTGAAAGAATGAATGATACATAGTTTGGTAAAGTTACTGAACTTTGACATGGAAATTTTCATTTTAAAGTTCTCCCAGACGCAGGATTCAACAGAAACAAGGTTATTTGTAACAACTACCAGTTGAACTCCCCGTTAAGTTTCTGCTGTTACCTCAGAAATTGCCTGTCTTAATGTTATGATTGTGCTGAGCCACAATCATTTTGTTGGATTTTGTTTGTAGACTTTTTTTTTAAATTATTTTTCATAAAAACAGAATTACTTTAATGCCCTGGGAGTGGGAATAAGCTTTATTTTATTTCACATTTTTTAAGATGAGATTTACACTAAATATGTGTTACTGACAAGTGCTGATGTTAAAAATGTTATTTTATGGCACTTTAGTTAATATGGCAGCAGAACATTTAAATAAAAGTGCATTTTACACTACTTTTGGATTCATTATTTGATTTTTCGTATACAATCCGATTAATCATGATTAATCAGGGAAATAATGCGATTAATCGCGATTAGACATTTTAATCATTTCTTGTTTTTTTCCCGTCTTGTTTGTTGTCATTATGCATACATCCATAAATTGACATGTTTCCAAGTAATAACACCTGGAAGCTGGGCAGCTGACAGTTATCCAAGGTCAACAACTCTCAATGATAATTCCCTGGCACAGTATGTTAGTTTGGCCAGCAGAGAGCAATTCAATCTTCATGAGTTGGCAAGCTGTAGCGACTATTTGAAACAGATAACAGGCCTTGGAATTTAACAAACTACAGACAGTTTTTCAAAGAAAGGTGGAGTGTGGAGGAGAGAATTTTAACATACATAGTGCACTCATTAGTTCCAAAAGTCTTTCAGTTGCATTGTGTGACTTTCAACAGATTTTATTTTCTAAAAATGATTTATGCTTTCAAAATCAAAGATTTATGTGCAAAGAGGTTGCATTATATCAAGTCCTTTCACCTTCACAGTTATGCCAAAGTGTATAAATTTAAAGGCTATTTAAGGGCTTATCATCTAAAGAGAAGATGAAAAGTCATGGTAAGATTTTGTATGCTTTATTCAAACGGATACATTCTGTAATGCAATCATCTTAGGGAAGACCACTATGTTAAAAAGTCTTGTCAGGGGCATCTAGACCAGGTTCTGCACCTCATCCCCAGCAGGATTAATCAGCTCCCTTGTTACTGGTTCCAGAATGGACAGCTGTAAACTGTAATCCCCAATGTATTTTTAAAGCTCTATCCTGTGTTTAATTGATTTAATTTTGTGGGTAATGTTTGTGTGATATGTTTTAATTAACTTCAGTTTGAGATTCTGAACACAGCTGGTTATGCCTTTCGCTGGTGTCACTCACCACTGAGTTTTACCTGGCAGTACAGAACAGTGTGGAAACCACTGCCGACCACTCGTGTCATTGCTTAGGACTCCATTAACCTGTGCCAATCTAACATTTGAGCTTCTTGGTGTTAAAGTTGTAAGTATTTTTTTCATGGAATTAATTGGACTTCCTAAAATACCAATACATGGTAAAGTCTTAAAACTGGCCCCTTTTCTAATACGAAGGCATATAAAATTTATTTCTCAGCACTGTGTAGTCTCTATATGACATTTTAAAATGGAGGAAGCTGATAATGTGATTACTGCCTCATAGGATTCTACCTTGTCTTTCAAACTAACATAAGTGTTTCTGCAAATTCTCTCTTGACAAATACTGGATAGAGGTTTTCGAAGTGAGTCACGTTAGATACTGTAAAGTATTTCTAAAGTTCAGGAATATAAATAATAGTAATTTAAATAGTGTGGCTTTCCTCTTAAGTTGACATATCCACTGTCTGTCTTGAGAGCATTTTAAATGGTAGCACAGAGACGAATAGCATGTTCAGTACGCTGGGTCTTGCATGTCCTTGACTTCAATCTAACTGGAAAAATAGAATGAAAAAGCCCCTGCAGGCTCTTCATATTTAAACAAATGTTGGCGTAATGGCAGGTCATTCAACTGCAAAGAAAGTAGAACAAGTGGATACATATTGGCCTTCGAGCTGTTTTATGTTTCAGCTGTTTAAATAAAAGAAAAGAGTCCAGGCTTGCAAAAAAAAAAAAAAGTAACTGACAAATCTGGTCACATGTTGAGATGAATGTCACCTCCCTTCCAATCTTGGAAGTGGTGTGAAGGCAAGTCTCCGGTCAGATGAATATGGTGCATTTTTCAGGAACTCACAATCGTAGTTTAGTGTTTTTGCAGACCATCAGTCAGCTTCAGGGTTGCAGTCTTATTATTGTGAAACTATTCCGTTGAACATTTCAGCATAGCTGCACAGGAAATGAAAGGCAATTTTTGATTAATTTAAATGTCTTCTTTTCCAGAGACATTGTTTACAAGTTGCCAAATTTACAATGATGGGTCACAGTAAAGTGAAAAAAAAAAAAAGATTTACTTTGTCTTACTGTTTCTATTTTTCATCAGTATCAGTGGGGTTTTTATTGAATTATTATTTTTTTTAAAGTGTGCATGTCTGCTGCAGAAAAGACTTCATAAATGCTTCATAAATTAACACAACCTCAAGGAATAATTGATTCAAGAATTTCACATTTCCTCAAACAATCAATTCTTGTAAAATTACAATTTTATGAACAAAATAGAAACATGATAGAATGAAAAGAAAATTATTCATTTTTCTTTGCGCGTGTTTTATTCACATTTTATTCATTTTTATTTTCTGTTATTATGTACAGCAAACTTCCAAATGAGTGATCTTAATCAAGTGTAAACTATGTGAAGTAATTTATCATGCTTTATTCATTATCAGAGAGAGGAGAGCCAGTATTAGATATGACCATCATGTCAGAATGAGATCGCTGTCTTCTTTGTTTACAATGAAGGGTGCAGGAATATCTGAGACATGTGTTATGATCTTCCCCAACACTTACACCTGTGCGCTGAGGAACACAGGATCCTATTAGCAAGGCTTCAGTGAGACTCCCTTGCTAATTCTCTTTTCATTTTTTTTTCTGTTTTTCTCTTTGTTGACTGATTTAATACTCACGAGAGCAAACAGTCACATGGAAGAAAGAAACTCAGCCAATGATGAAGAAGCAGTGGTTACTTTTGTGAAAGTTACATTTTAATTGTGTGTTTCACTCTGTTGCATTTCGATGTCTGTGTTATAGAGAATTTGGAAGGAATCAGGGCGATCTGGACATTAATATTTGCTTTATCTTTTATCTTTTACTGTCTTTTTTTTTATTTTGCTGTTATTTGGTCAAAACTGCATGAATTAAAAAGAATATATGAAAACGTGTTGTTTGCCAACATTGGCCATTTCTATGTTCCATCTGGAGGTTGAACTCTTATTATGGACAATCATACATTAATATATAGTATATGCACCTGAAATACAGAACACATCACTGTGGCACCAGCATATCTGTCATTTATTGCATTATGCATTTTGGCCGGCACCAACTGGAATGTGTGAACATGAGCCTGATCTACTGCAGGATACTGGATAAACACTGCACAGACGGGTATGCTGTGGCCTGGTACCAGCTCAGGATGGGGATTGCAGCAAAGAGTAGATTTGATGGGATCTCTTGAGTTCCTTAGCTGGCCTATTTTAGTGATTTAGCATAACATGAAATTAGAGTTTTGGATTTAGTCGAATGGCACTGGATTATGAATTGGCATGAAGTGGATTATGCGTGAATTAACACTGCACTGGAACACAATTTTGATATAATTGGACTGTATTCAACTTTGAATGTTTTAGGTTAAAAATGTCTTACTTTATTGTGAATTATGCAAGTAAAGCGCCGTGAATTGAACGTAAAGAATGTACAAACTAATTTTATAGTAGTTGTGTGAGTAGTTGAAAATACTGAAATAGTTAGAGCTTTTTTTTTTTTTTTTTTTTTTTTAATAACAAGCAGGTTTAAAATTAGCAACCACCACCTTTCAAATGCAAGTTTTTGACACTTCCAGAACAGAGACTTCATGGTGCAAACTTCTTTTGCACCATATACAGATAAAAGAGCCCTCCAGTTTTTGCCTTATGTATTTATTGAAATATAACAGGATGGCAGCAGTTGAAGGATGTGCAGAGTGAAAGGAAAACCCGGGAGGAGACATTCAGCAAGGAAGTGAAAATGAAGATTTTTGTTTGTTTGTTTGTTTGTTTTTAAATTGGACAGTGTCTGATTGATTGATTGGTGTGTGACCTTATTGTTGGACCATGAAGACAGTTGGGAGCCTGAAGACGTCAAACATTGAGAGGATGGCCATTCCTCTTGCTGTCCCATTATTTTGAACGAGGAATGAGCAGGAAAATGCAGCAGAGTGTTCAAAATTTGGTTTAGTTTTTGAGACTGAGTGACCATCATTAGGGACGGAGCAGGTACTTTCATTTTGATTATTGGTTATTTTGATTATTCTCACATCGAATCACTTTGTGTGCCAAGAATACACAATGTGTATTATGTATTAATGTTGCAAATTCAAATATTTCCCTTCAAGTTTCAATGTTTCCTTTTAAGTGAGATTATATTAAGTAAATTTCTTCTGTTTTTATACAATGAAATAAAACATCTAATTTGGCTAAGCAGTTGTGGCTGACAGAGCGCATTTACTGTATTAGTCTTCACATGTCGTTATATAATGGTGGCAAAAGTGGCTCTGTAAAAACATAAAAAAATGAGTGGAATCAGAGGGAAATTACAGTGATTTGAAGGTTAAATGGTAATCTCGCAGTGACATTTTGGCAGCAGACTCTTCATATAATTTGAAGGAAAATAAATTTTGGTAACGCAATATTCAGTCATTGGCTCACAGGCCAGCTGCCACAGAGAACAAGAAGAATTTGTTTCAATGAGAAGCTAATGTGTCTGGGAATCATGGGAGGTGCCCAAGATGATAATGTGTACTAGTGTCTGTGTCGAAAACTTATGAATATTTTGTTACAGTATGCAATCAGAACCTTGCCATTAATCATTCATGGTTCTTGTGGCCCATTATTCCTGCTATTAAATTATTAATGCTGCTCACTGAACTGTCCTCACATAATCAAGTGACTTTTGTTGGCTTCTGTACGTTGCTACTATAGACTGGGTCAGAAAATGAGCAATTAAATCAGAGCTGATGCACCAAGAGCCCTTTGAATGGATAATTGCTTATTTTTGTTTGGCTTAAATAAATATCTGCATAGCGCCCAAGCTGCATGTCTTTTCAACCCCTCTCTCTTTTTCATTCTTTCATCTAGAGTTTTTCCTGGAGCTTCTGGACAACTCAGAGAAATCACTCAACAGTATGTTCACAAGGACGTATGGGAAGCTGTATATGCAGAACTCTGAGGTGTTCCAGGACCTGTTCACTGAGCTGAAGCGCTATTACACAGGAGGCAACGTCAACTTGGAGGAGATGTTGAATGACTTCTGGTCCAGGCTGCTTGAACGCATGTTCCAGTTACTCAACTCCCAGTACCACTTCACAGACGACTACCTGGAATGCGTCAGTAAATATGCAGATCAGCTAAAACCCTTTGGAGATGTGCCCAGGAAGCTGAAGGCACAGGTCACCAGGGCCTTCATTGCTGCTCGAACGTTCGTCCAAGGGCTAATGGTGGGTCGGGAGGTTGCCAACAGGGTTGCAAAGGTGAGTTTGGTTTCTTGGCTTTCCAGTAAATGTGTGCTGTTGAGTTCATAAAATCTAGCAAGTAGCATCGTAACTAAATTTTAACTGCATTTAATGGTCTTTGTCTCCTCTATAACACAGGATTGTACTCTTTTGGTATCATTTTTTTTTTTTTTTTTAACAGGCAGGGTTTTTAAATATTGTGAAATGTGTGACAGTTATGTTTCAACACTGGCAGCACAGAGTCCTTTTATTTTGTTCCTCCATCGCTCCTCCAACTTCCAGGTGTAAACATTGTTGATTTTATTCATATATCCTCATCCAGTAATCTTAAACAATGGCAGGTTGAAGGTGAAAATCACTACCTTGTTATGTCAAAGTGAACTAAGATGTGATGTCAAGAGCCTCTGATCAAGCTTAAGCATGTGATCATGTGGGTTTGAGCATTTCTTTCGTGCATTCACACACAAGAGACATGACATACAAATCTGCACATGCAGTGCAAAAAGTGGTGTCTACAACATTCAGATTTCTTTACATCATGCTTTTTTAAAATGTTGTTACATCTACACCTTTTAAAGCTTAAAAGTTAAAGGCAAACACTTTCACATGAAGAATCTTTGGATGCTTTTGATCTTTAGGTGTGAGTGGGCCATTTGAGATACATTTCATGTGAATAACAGAGAGAGTAAAGCTTTGCAAAAAGGAGATTAAATCATATTCACTGAGACTGATGGCACCAGTTTCCTTTAGTGTTTTACTTTTTTACTGTGATTTTGTTTCTTTTTGGCCAGTGTAAGGAAGAATATTGTGTGACCTTGTCTTATGTGATAGTGATAGTGGCTTATCCTGAGAACTTCTTCTAATACTCCATAAAAAATGCACGTAATTTTAGGATGTGATCAAACACTGAAGATTACAGATGTTTTATAGAAGCTTAGTGGATAAGCTTTGGCATTCCATGTGAAACACAAAATGTTATGCAACAGTTTTTTGTGAAAAAAAAAACATTCAAGTACATCTGTTTGTTTGGTGATTACACAGGCCTCACACACACAACCACACACACACACACACACACACACACACCTATATATGTGCGAGTGTGTGTAGGCTGAGAAAGGGTTCTTGGGTGAATGGAATTTAAAACTGGTGTTCCATCCAACATATTTTTACTTCACTACAATATTTAAGAAAATTGTATAAAATAGCATTCATAAGAATATGTCTTTACACTGAACTATGTGCTTGAAACTAAACTGACGTTTTGTCACTCAGATGTTAATCTCTATTTGTTTCTGTTTTTGATAACTCATAAAAACAATTTCTGTTTCAAAACTGGATATTTAAGTTTCCTATGAAACAGACCTGTTATAAAACTGCAGCTTTTCACAAGTTCAAATTTCAAGCTTGAAAGGCACCTTCAGTCTTCAGTGCTCTTCTGATGAATCCAACAGGGGAGACAAATTATCAGCAGAGCAAATAAAAAAAAGAAAAGGAAAAGTAGAAGCAAGAATGAAAGAGCAAGAAAGTAAATGAGATGTGCACAGTTTGATAAAGAACTTTAAATCAGGTTCATGGTGAAGGCTTAACTTTTTATATTAAGTATAGGCAGATCATAGAACAGTCTGGATTGTTCACATAATTCATAAATTCAAAATCTGCTTTATAAAAATGTAACTCTGATAACATTTAAAAAAAAAAAAGTAAAAGCCTCATCTTTACAATCAACTTTGCCAACAACACTATTTTATTTTAAACATATTATTTCATATAAATAAAATTGTTGTTAAAGAATGGCATTTATTAGCTTTTGGTGTAATTCAAAACTTCAGATGAATAGTTAAATAGTGGTTTTCATGAATAGTGGTTAAATTAGTGTGCATTTCTTTTCTTTTTAAAGCATTTTAAAAGCATTGTAGTCTGTGGAAGATAACCATGGTTTTAAAATGGATAATTTAAAAAGATCTTTTATCACAAAAGAGGAATATATTCAATCCATTGTCAATTTATTATTGCAATTTTGTCTGAATCTGAGGAAACTGTCAACTTCATATTATCCTATTCTCCTCGCCCCCTCTCCACATCACTCATGCTAGCATTGATAAGATTGTTAATATGTACAAATAAAAATCTTCAGGCTATTACATCTTTACTAGATGCTCCATTGAATTACATTATAATTATAAGAATTAGTCATGCTAATTATCAATAATGCCTCATGTCTTTACACTGAGCACTAATGACAAACACCAGTTTGTCTTCATGCTGCTACTTTATATGAAATAGGTTGAATATGGACCTTCGATCTGTTGAAAGCCTAAAAAAAAAAAAAACATCTCTCTGGATCAGCTCCCATAATCAGTGCTCACTCATAAATTATCAAGTGGTGCCAGGAAGCTGAGAGGCATCCCTGTAGTGTGTCAGGCTGGTGAGCAACCAGTGAACTCGGGGTGAGAAGTCGCTTGACATGACAAATCACCTTGACCTTAGAACGAGCCTCTGCGTTCAGTGGGTGACAGAAACCTACTTGCATCTCAGCACAGTTAAGGAGCATGTAAGAGTCATAAAGTTATTGAATGAAAATGAAATGAAATGAAAATGAAAATGAAATGAATGAAAATGAAAATGAAAATGAAAATGAAAAATACTTTATTTATCCCATAAAGGGAAATTCAATGTAGTAAGGGCTCTCTCTCTTTTTTATTTTTTTTTTATTTTATAAACAACAGACAGAAATAATAATAATAATATAATAACAGGTGTTAAGTCTTGTTGTTCTTTGATGTAAGTGTAGAATAACTGTTAGTACATGATACTGTTTAATTTCTTATCTATATTTAGATATTATGGGAGAAGAAAAAAAAAGTGATGTTACTCCCAAAGTCACAGTAGTTTATAAACCATCGTTTGGCCTCTACAATGGGAGAGATGTTTCTTTAACAGATTACTTACATAGAAAAACACCATATTTAGGAGCCAAAACTGAGAGCTATGTGCATGCTGGCTCCAGGTAAATAAAGCTGCTTTCACACAGCACATTTGGAGGCAAATTGGTGAGCAGTGGACGGTCATCAGTCGGCATTCAGTTGTTACGTGTGAACAACTCAGAGATTCAAGACACTCACTTATGCATTACCTAGCCAACAGTCAACAGATATTTAACTTGTTAGATATCAGTAGCCTTTGGGTGATTCCTCATTTGAGCCACAGCCAGAGTTACTAATGAGATGACATTACCATGAAGAAGGTAAACCCAATGGCAAAGCAAATGGAAACATCTGAAGACACACAACACGCCACACCACAACAAAAACAGGCAGTGACTTTTTACAAATGTAATTTTTATATATATACTCACCTTCAACTCTCTCTGAAGCCCTCGTGTACTATTTCGCCCCTTTACCTGTGTTCTTTGCCTTTTCAGTTATCTTCTTGTGCTCTGAACAAATTGTTGTGTTTGCACTGCTCATTCCTTCCCTGAGACCATTTTCAAGTAATCAGCTCTTGTTTTGCATGTGGTCATGCCTCATTTCCCACGTGTGTTTTGTTGTGTAGTGTAAAGAGCACATTGATCTGCCAACTGAGAAAGACATGTGGTGTAAAAGCGCCCTAAATCTAGCAAGTCACCATTAAGACTTAAGGATTTCAAAATGGCTAGATGTGCATTTCCCATAGAATGGTTGATTTTTACCATCTGTTGTTTCAAGTGTTCTTGAAGCATTAACACTAGACAATGCATTAACAGTGATGAGCCATACATAATTACTGCCAACAGACAGCTCTGCATGCCGTGAAGCCAGAGCAGGAGACATATCACTCCATAAAATGGGATTTCACTCGCACTTGCACTGAACAGTTTCCTGGACCTCAATCCTGGATTAAGAGGAGAATCTCTCTGGCTTACAGTTTATGATGACCATTAAGAGTTTTATCCTGAATATACTTAAAACACAGTGCAGCCATATTAAGACCTGCTCAGAAAAGATTTCAGGGATTTGGACCTTTTGAACGGTTTTAAAGTTGAAACATTTAGAGCACTTACTGTATCATTCACTCTCCACAAACATGGGAAGCTGGCCTCATCCTATGTGCGCATTTAGATATGATGATGGAAGCAATCACGATATTGTTCCACAGAGGGATTTGTTTTCCCTGATAGCTTTTATAGTACCATGTCTATCTCATTATAAACTCATTTATCAAGATTCTTGCTCTGACAGATAAGTCTGGCATTAGAGTGATATCATTAGCTCCATGTAGTTTCTGTGTTCTTTTTTTTTCTGTTTTATTTTGTTTTCTTGACTGCATGTATTTACATTTTCTATGTTTCCTTCACTTTAGCACCATGTAATTTCTGTAAATGAAAATACTGATTAGCAGTAATGTCAAAGGAATGCTAAAGGACAAAAAGTCCACTGTGGTTTTAAAGTTAAGCACAGTACATACCAGTTGTATAAAAGCTTCACTTTAGTGTAATGTAAAAACAATGCCATATATTATATAAATTCCTCTTTCTCTGCTACAGAACAATTGAGTGAGGGTGACAACTTTATTGTGCCTCAATTCCTAACTACATTCCTAAAAACAAAGAGCAGCTACTACGACATTGTATCAATACTGTTTCTAAACATAGTCCCTCCCCACAAAAACTATGCGTTTGTATTACATATATATATATATATATATATATATATATATATATATATATATATATATATATATATATATATATATATATATATATATATATATATATATATATATATATATATATATATATATATATATATATTATAGATATCACGATTAATTGCATTGTATACAAAAAATCAAATAATGAATTCAAAAGTAGTGTAAAAGGCACTTTTATTTAAATGTTCTGCTGCCATATGAACTAAAGTGCCATAAAATAACATTTTTAACATCACCACTAACACATATTTAGTGTAAATCTCATCTTAAAAAAATGTAAAATAAAATAAAACGTATTGCCACTGCCAGGGCATTAATGTAATCCTGTTTTTATGAAAAATAAAAAAAAGGCTAAAAACAAAATCCAACAAAATGATTTTGGCTCAACACAATCAGAACATTAAAACAGGCAATTTTTGAGGTACCAGCAGAAACTTTTAACGGGGAGTTCAACTTGGTAGTGGTTACAAATAACCTTGTTTCTGTTGAATCCTCCGTCTGGGAGAACTTTAAAATGAAAATGTCCATGTTAAAGTTCAGTAACTTTACCAATCTGTGTATCATTCATTCTTTCCATTTTCAATTGTCAATCAAAAAAATAAATAAATAAAACGTGACATTTTATTACATTTTTGATTTTTTAAATCTAATACAAAAAAAAACAAAAACAAAAAAATGCCTGTTTTTTTTATATTTCAATTTTAGACTTGGATCAAAAATACGAAATGAAAATAACAGGCCACAGGACTGAACTTGTTTTATAATAGAGGACTGGACTTTCTGCTGTCATAACACATCTGTGCCACTAGATGGAGCCGCACTGAAGTAACCAGTAAGAGAATAGTGAACACATGGAGCAGATCTGATGTAACATGGAGGAACGACGCGAAAGTTTTGTTGCAGTCCAGAATTTTTGGTTTTCAAACAGAATTGTTAATATTGCTTTTCTGAGTTGCTACCCGAACTATAAGTTACACAGATTTTTACCCCTGTCCATGTCTGTTTTAGCTTTTCTGCATGTTTTTCCGCCAATTGTTTTCCGGTTCCGCGGCAGCCAGTAACAGACTTTTCAAAACAAAAGCATGTGAGCAACATGCGTTAACGCGCGATAAAATAAATGTCAGCGTTAATAAATTAATGAGTTAATGCAATAATAATGTGTTAACTTGCACAGCCCTTATATATATATATATAAATATATGTGTGCGTGTGTGTGCGTGTATGTATGTATATGTACATACATGATAAGCTTAAAGGTCGCAATTACCTCTGACAGTGCAATGTGAACCTGTTCAGGGTGTACCCCTGCCTTTCACCCAAAGAGAGCGGGGATAGATTGCAGCAGATCTCTGTGTCCCTGCAGAGGATTAAGCTGGCATAGATGACGGATGGATGGATTGATTGCAATGTGACAAAAAGAAATGTCTCTTTGATAGGTGCTGCATTTTTTTCTGTTTTTTGTTTTCTGTAGTCTTTCCACCACCTGCAGCTTATTTTCATTTTTTTGCAGAAACTGTAACAGCTCCATTGTTTTATTTTAAGTGGATCTTTTTTTTCCTTTCCAACCCAAGACAATTTCAAAAGCAATCCTTTGATATCTCAATGAATAGCACATTGTTAAGCAGACACTCCCCCAGCATTATTGCAAGCTTGTTTTGATTCCGTCAGCTCCTGCTTTCAAACCAGTAATGAAAAATAGAACTACTGAGATAGATGACTGAAAAATGAAAAAAAGGTAGAAAAAGAAATATGACTGAAAAACCCTAACCCTAACAGTTTGAATCATCAAATTATGAGAAACATGTAGAAAAAAAATGAAATGGAAAAAATTTATGTAAAACAAAAAAGACAAATAATTAAATGCAATATGAACAGACATGCAATATAATAGTTTTGTATGAATGACTGAAATATAACTAGATACAGCATATTAAGTGCAAAGAATTGTTATTTGAATGCAACGTTCGTTTTGTTTTGTTTTTCATTTCAGAATAGAAATTCTTCAAAGGACAACTTTACCATGGGGCTTTTGTTTAACAGTATTTTATTTTATTTTATTTCATATAACATTTAACAGCAGCACGGTGGCTTGGTGGTTAGAACTGTTGCCTCACAGCAAGAATATTCCTGGTTCGAACCTCAGCAGGGCCTTTCTATGTGTCGTTTGCATGTTCTCCCCGTGCTTGCGTGGGTTTCCTCACACAGTCCAAAGACATGCATATCAGGTTAATTGATGGTTCTAAATTGCCCGTAGGAGTAATTGTGAGTGTGCATGGTTGTTTGTCTTTGTGTGGCCCTGTGATGGACTGGCAACCTGTCCAGGGTGTATCCCTGCCTTTCACCCGAAGAGAGCTGGGATAGGCTCCAGCAGATCCCCGTGACCCTGCAGAGGATTAAGCTGGCATAGATGATGGATGGATAACATTTAACATGTAACATATAACCACTGAGGAATTGTTGGGGTGGGGTCCAACAATCTCAAAAATAAGTCACAAATGGAGTCCTACCAATAAATAGTACATGTGGATCTACTTACCAGTTGAAGCCCAGTTTAACCACCAAAGAAAGGAAAGTCTACAAAAAGAAGACAGAGACTATTAAAAATGAAAAATGAAAAAAAAAAAAAATATCATCAACATCTGGTAAAATCCCAACTTTCAATTCAGCAGAGTATAATACATGGTTTTCTCATATTCTTCCTCTCCCCTTGTCCTCTTTGTTTTCTTCAGCACCTCTGATAAATGGACCAAGATTACTGAGTGGGCTAACTTCTGACTAACAGAACCAGCGAGCAGAGGTGTTCATGTTTATGCATGGCGTGTTGTCATTATGCAATATGGCATAGATTGCGATGTTATCTGAGTACCTGCAGAAATACTGCTATTTTTATCCTAAAGGTGGTGGCACCAGTTGTAACTCCTTCCATTTGGGGCTTTTCGCAGATGCAACAACTCCCATTAAAGACAGCAACATTACAGCAACAAGTCAAAAAAGGGATGCAGATCATTCATTTGTAGATCATTTTCTACCTAACCAAACAACAATGGTGTACTATTGCAACAGGGCATAAAATTTTTACCAAGTAGCCCCTGGCTACCAGGTTTTTGAAGTTGGTCCATCAGTTCACTATTGTTTTATTTGAAATGTTTTTTTTTTTTTTTTAATCAATGTCAATATGATCAAGAATACCTTGTGGGTCTACCTATATCATGTGTATATGGTGATAGAAAAGTTTTGACAGATCGCATATGAAAAAAACCCCTATTATCGCCCACTATCACTACATTACAGAAGCATTTACAAGCATGTGTTGTAAGCCAGCCTGGCCCTTTAAGGGGGGTAGCCTGATGGGTAATGTAGTTTGTGAGGTGTGGGCAGCTGAACGGAGCAAGTAAAGCAGCGTTGTCAGGTGTACGATAATTATCGTATTTGTACAATAATTCGGCCCTTTGTACGATCAATAATCCAAAAAAAATGTATTGCCTGCCGCAACTGTCTGCCGGAGAGTGTTTCTGTGAACCCTGAAGGCATCTGTTCCCATGTGACGTGTTTCCAGCCAATCGTGCTTTGCTGAGCGTGAGATATGAGTGTTTGTCTCAGAACAATGAGCATGATAGGCTGAATGGTCAGCTGCGCCCGCCCCACGAGATTTTCACAGTCAGAACCATATCAGGAAGTTGGGCGAGCGAGAGATTTTAAACTGTTTAAGCAGAAGAGAAAACAAAGGGAAAAAATAGTCTCCAAAATTGCCTCCAGGCCTCATAATTTGGCTCTCAGTTCCCACCTCTAATTTGTTTTTGGGGGACACATTAGTCTAACGCAACTGTAAATTGGGGCTGATGTGGTGCCGTTAACCCATTCCGTACTGACGCCACAAAGCTGTGAGTGCCTGTGGGACGCTATTTATCACTAGAGTGATTATATTTGACTATAGCGCATCATTGGGCTTGTTATTTTGGTTATGACTGATGATAATTTCCCTCAAAATATGATAATTTTGAGTCTTTGGTACGATAATCCTTACATTTCCCACCTGGCAACACTGAAGTGAAGTGAGCATGAGCAACGGCCGAGTGTTATGGATTTACATCCTCTGTTGACTGACAGGAGCCGAAAAATATAGACTGTGTAACGTATTCAGTTTCATGCAGTTCCTGAATAAAGTGCCGTTCCAAGCAGAGAAAACCAGACTTTTTTTTTTCCTTTTCACTGACGTGTTACCCGCTTGTCACGAGCCTGGAATAGCACAGTACGGCCGTTTCCCTAACTACGGTTCGACCATCGGAGACCAGAGGCCGTGCGGTAACACATGAAAGCGCATTTTGATGTGATGCTATGTGCACCCAAAACATGGCCACTTTTCGCCAAATAAACTTTGTGCAGAAGCACTAAACTGGTATGGATAATGGATGAATGGATGGATTGCAATGTGCAATGTTTTCTGTAGTCTTTCCACCACTTGCAGTTTATTGTCATTTTTTGCAGAAACTGTAAAACAGCTCCATTGTTCTTATTTTAAGTGGATCTTTTTTTCACTCCCCTATGCGGGGAGTTAGTCATTGTACATGTTTGCAGTCCTGCCTGTTCTCCTCCGGTCATCCCTCTTGCCATCCCTCTCCTGGACCCACTAACAACTGGATCCAGCAGGAGGACTCAATGCCTTTTGGGGCACCCGACTGGCCCTATAGGGCCCCAAAAGCTTCCAGCGCACCAGTCGGAGCTTGGAGTTTGGCCCTGCATATTATCTGGCAGAGTTTGCCTCCGAGGTGAATGATGCAACGCCTCGGAGATGGGGAGGCAGGTGCTCGCGGTCTGGGGCAACTCCCCGGATTGCCAGTCCTCAGGGGGTTCTTGTCGGCATGGTGGCTTTGGAGGCCACAAGTGAACAATCTGGCCATAATGTAGATCCGGCCGGTCAAGAAATTATCACGTTGTGGGAGTATCTCCGTAGGGAGGCAGCCCGGAGCTCCTCCTGTGTGGAGGAGCCCGAGGACGAGGAGGAACTTTCTATGTTCAGGGGCTCCAGGTGGGAGCGCAGGGGATCTGCCTGGGGGAGGCAAGGAAGACATTCCTTCTCTATGGTGTCTTGTCCGGCTCCTTCCTCCGTGGCGGTCCGTGGGAATGCACCTTCCCCTCCAGTCTCCAATGCGGTCCAGGCCGCACCTCCTCCGTCATTTCCCGAGGTGGTCCGGGACTCATCTTCATCAGCATCCCTAAATTTCCTCAGCCACGGACCCAGCTGCCACCACCGTCGTGGCCATCAGCGTTTCCCATCCCCATGCCGTGGACCCGGCCGCAGGTGCCCTTTGTCCCTGCACCACAGGCCCAGCCGCCACTGCCGTCCCGAACATCAGCCCCTCCCGTCCCTGTGCCGCGGACCCGGCCACCAGCGCCCTCTGCTCAGAACCTGCCCGCGCAGCTGGAGCTGCAGTGGGCGCCAAACCATCTGTCACTGCTGGAGCTGCAGCTGGCCGAGAACCTGCCAGAGCTGCTGCAGCAGGAGCTACACCCGGTCAAGTCCCGTCCCGAGCTGCTGCAGCCGGCCGAGTCCGTGCCCGCGCCACTGCAGCAATTCGCCTCCTGGTTCCTGTCAAGTGCAGTCGCAGCCGTCCGCCTCGTCAGCTCACAAGCCTGGTCAAGATGATGAGCCCCCCCATCCCAGAGGAAACAGAAAAATAGACCGGCCGCAAATCTAGGACAGCTCTTTTTAGAGAGATTCTCTCATGATAGAGGCTACCCAAGTACCTCGGATTATGACATGTAATCACATTTATCTGGATCTTTGCAGATCTGTGCCTTTCTGGTCTTCTTTCTGGAAGCTAGTGGCTTCCTCCAGTTATTCTAGGCAAAGTAAACAGGATCACCATTCAAGTAGCTGTCAGTGCTGATCTTTTCCAGGTAAAAATGATGGGAACATAGCCTGGAATTTCTTATAAGGTTCAGTATATCAGATTTTTTTTCTCTGTCTTGTCCTTCCTCTCACACCAAATCAGTGCCTTCCATCTTTTCTGTGCAGAGGGATTTTTCACCACTTTATCCACATCATGTCAGCCATGAAGGTAGATAGACCTGTCGCTTTTTTGCTTTGGTGCTACGGTATTTAAACTCCACCAACATTGCAGTAGGACACTGTGGTTGTCTGAAGGTAGAAGATGATGTAAAATGAATTATCTGTATTGCTTGTTTTGGCTTGTTGCTGTCTTTAGTAGAAGTGGTCATGTTTGCAATAAGCCCCAAATGCAGCGCTTTACTGCCACCAAACAGATACAAATCCTTTCGTGGTACTTGGGTAGTCTCTATTAGGAATGCGTTTATCTTGGATTTAAGAGAATAAAGTCCATCCATCCATCCATTAACTTCCGCTTGATCAGAATAAAGTTCCTGTTTTTATTTTTTATTTTTATTTTTATTTTTTTTCTGTTTATATTTTACAGAGACGGGAAAATAAAAATGGCCGTCATTTAAAATTTGATAAAGCAAGGCTAAGTATTATTTTAGACAGCATAATATCCACATTTTCTTTATTTTATTTAATACATATCCATATATTATCACTTCATAGACATTTTATGCTTAATGTTGGACATACCATAACTATTCAATGTTATTTAAAAAAGGAAATTCAAGAACTGTCATCGTGACTTCTGGTTGAACAAGCCTTTTCTGTATATACATCTGAATACACAATATGCTTCAATGTAATACAGTTATTACAACAATATTTATATTTACTGTAGAACAATTTTACAGATGTTCCTCAGAGCAGATAAGGCAACCTTCTCCATAGGAAAAGCCTTATCCATCCATGTTTGTCAACAGAGGTCCACTGATACAGATGTGCCAGACAAACTTCTCTCTCACTTTCTCTTGCACTCACTCTCTCTCTCTGGCTCCCTCCCTCTTCTTTCTGTCTGTCTCCTTCCTTCTCGCTGGCTCACAGCTCACACAGCTTGCTGGGATAAGGCCTCAGTCACTGTGCTGCGACGGCAGATGGCAACTGGCTCAAAAAGGTTGGCACGTCATTGGGAAATGTGCTGCACCAAAGATGTCGTTTTTAATTAAAAGATTTTGATCTGTGGTGAACTGCAGAATGTGGGGAAAAAATGAAAGACAGACAGCATGTGGTCTGGAATACAAGGAAATTATATTAAAGGATAGTAAAGAAATGTAGTGTCTATCCCTCTCTACAGTATATTGTGGAAACTAACTAACTGCCGGGGAAGACATTTTGGGCAAAATAAAGGATGGAAAAGAGAAATCAAAGAAAATATCTGTGAGGTTTCAACATGAAAGCTCCTCTGATACACCTGTCTTATGCACCAGTGAAAATGTGTCACATCATCTGACTTTAGCTTTAGACTTCACACTCATATTTTTTCCCCTTTGATCTTAAGTATATGGCATCACATCTTTATTTAACAAGCACTTAGAGAAAGATGTCAGCATCAGTGTTGTGACATTCGTCCAGAAGCCACGAGAAACACGTTTCCCCTTGACATTCAAGCTGGGCAGCAAACCTTTAGGATAGGATGGACAGAGTGGGATTGCTGTTCTTTAATCCAAGAGACACCACTGCCAGATGGATAATAATGTCGCGTATGAGGATCTTGTACCCACTAGAGATGATGACTACCTCGGGGTGCACTGCCTATTCATCTTAGAGTGCGTAGTTGGCTTTTAACGTGTTTGCACTTGTCGTGGTAAATTAAAGAAACAGACCCCACTCTTGCTCCAGACATGCCGCATAACATGGTATATGTCAGGCTAGATCAACGGGCAAGTCCTACGCCTCTGCAAAAACAGACACTTGGGTTGACTCATGGGGGTCACAGGGGCCCGCCAAGTAGCACTGTGTTAGTTCATTGAGGCACAGCTGCTCACATGTGGATTTATCTGTCAGTCTGAAGCATTCATTGATTTGACAGCAAATGGTTTTAGTTTGGGCTCTCTGGAATTGTCTCAACTCCATCTTACATATAACATGTAAAGGGAGATTAAAGTTCACAGGGAAGAACAGAAAGGAGGCATGACTATTGAAAGTAAAAAGTGCTACCCATTGTGTTTTATTTTCAGTGACAGCTTCGGTGCATTTTTGTGCATAGTCTGAGGCTGTGTACTAAAGCACTCAATTTTTCTAAAGTTTATCAACTTGTTTATGTTATTTTCTGATTCAATTTCAGAAGATATCTCTTTTTTGTTGTATGCCTGTAAACTGACAATAGCAACAACACTCAGTGACTCCTTATTTACAACAAAAGTGAAGGCCAAAAATTGAATTGACCTAACCGCTCGCTGCTTTTCATGAAATTGGATGTTTTAGGCCGTGTTTAACCCTTGTACGGTCTTCACTTTTGGCACCCTCTGGTATCCCTCGGGTCAAATTGACCTGAAGCACATTTTGGGTTTTAAAAACAATTCTGAAATAATTTTTTCTTGACAAACCATTAACATATATTATCTTTATCTCAATTTTAACCAATAGAGATAGAGACAGTTTAATGATTGTAATCAGTCTCTTCTAGAACACAATTAACCCTGGAAGTGTGATTAATTTTTTTTTGTTCATAAGGGTATAACTGATGTTAAAAATCCACTTTAACTCAAGACTCGGGTGTCAAAAATGATGCTTGTCTTGGAAAAAATGAAATGAGACAATGTTTTCATTAACATTTATTATTTTAATGCAAATTCTCAATACATCAACTTTAACTTCAATCACTTTTATCTTTTAAAAGTAACAAAGTGAAATGAAAAGACTATTAGTTCATGATTAATTTTATTTATTTCTAAAATCACACACACACAACTGAAACAGGACACTTACTTCAGAAGCTTGAGGTTTTGTTCGGCGTGCAGGTGAGGCAGCTGGAGCCTCTGCCATCCTCCTCAGTGTGGATAGAGAAGTTGGGGTCTTGGGCACACGCTGTCGCCTTTAGATGTGCGGTGTCACCAGTGCCTTCCCTAGCTTCTCAAACAAATGTCTTCTTCTTTGGAGCTTTCTTTGGTTCCAGTCTGAGTTGCTTGCCATTCAGACTGTCCTTTCTTAGACACATTTGTCTGTGGGGTTCTTACAG
Organism: Hirundichthys speculiger; assembly: GCA_018398805.1. Classification (NCBI taxonomy): domain Eukaryota; kingdom Metazoa; phylum Chordata; class Actinopteri; order Beloniformes; family Exocoetidae; genus Hirundichthys; species Hirundichthys speculiger. Next base: position 1,130,954 of record JAGFBZ010002358.1, on the reverse strand, counting down.
TGGCTGAGTCTTGGGCTTCTCCAGTCGCCTGTAGTGCTCTCTCATTGTGGTACATATTCAGAGGGAAGGCCATCTTCAAATTCAAATGGAAATTTAAACACAAACCAGGTCACAGTGTACATATTCAGGTTCTCATCAGGCAACAAAATGTTTTACATATGCATTTTTGACAGTTGCTTCAGCAGTGTGTTTAAACCGCAAAGGGCATTTTAAAAATGCATCCACCTCTAAGACCGAAGACAGTTTTAAGGAAGGTAATTTTAATCAAAACAGGAGAATTTAATTCATTATTCTTTTACCCATAATCTATCCCTTCAACCTTCATGAAATTCCACTTGCTTGTTTTTACTTCATCTTACCAACAGTGAGCCAAACTGACAGCATCTATTCCAAATCCCGCCTCTCATTTTGGCAGAGTAACAATGTAGGGCATCTGTTAGCACCTTCCACCGAGACCCACATGAGCTTTTTCTGCTCTGTCACCCTTCTGATTAAGATGTGGCTATGTTTAGATTACTAAAACTACCTAAAATTACTTAGCTAAGATCAGATCACCTTCATGCTTAAAGAAATGCAGCTACTTTTTTAGGGACCATTTAGCAAAACATTGCAGGAGAACCTGTTCATCACCAATGTTGTTACCCTTTCCTTTTATTTTTTTCCCTTTTTCCTTCTTTTTTCTCTGATTTTACGTTGGTGTGGTGTTCCAACACACAGGAATATGATTTTGTAGACTCTTATTTTGGTACTGGTAAATAATTAGTTCTCATTGGCTGTTAGCCGATGTACAAAAGGTACACCCTCTCTTACTTACACCTGCCAGGTAGAGTAATGTACAGTGGTGGTCTACTGAACAATAAAGTCAGTTTGTGTTTTATACATAATCTGCATTCGTGTTCTTCCAGTTGTCTACTTAAACTATTTACTAGTGTGCAGCAATACACCACAGTTGGCATGAACTGGAGAGATCTAGTGAGGACAATTACTTATAACAATGTGTGTATTATGTTGGACGACGGGCTGTGGTCCTACAGAGCGGTGCAGGTAACTTTGAAGAGGAGAAGTAACGTTAGTGAGAAAAGGACGATACCAGGCAAGGTCGTTTTACATTTTCATTCTTGAAATATAAACTTTAACCACAAACTATGGATTAAGTTTTGGACATTATCTAAGCCTGTCAAATGTGAACTAAAATTTTAGAATAACAACATTTCTTACTCCAGGTTTTTGGGGTGCTGAATTTCAATTTAGGGGTGCTGAAGCACCCCTAAAAAAGGCTAGCCTTGCCCATGACTTTAGGAATGCCTTTTTGAACTCATATGGAGTTAACTCTACTGTAAGGAAAAGCACATTTCATTCATATAATTCTGGTTTAATTTAATGCTATTTAGAAAACAAATAAAATTTTCATCAGCATTAGTTTTCACGAAGAGTAATGTAGTCTTTACTTTCAATGCAAAATTGACTCAACAATGCAAAGCAACAGGGATGATTGGTCTATCAACGAGCAGCGGGAGAACCTTATGAGTATTTACTATTCCAATTTAGCAAATTCTTCTATCATATTAAACACATTTTACTGAATAAAGTTATATTTCATCAGGACAGATCCTTAAACTTAATAATGATATTCTAGGTAATCTCAGAAGCATATTTGTATTTTTCAAAATTAATTCTCATATCAGGTCTTTTATTCAGACTTCCTAAAATGTGTTCCTTTTACTTAAAGGGAAAAAAGACCTTAAATGAAGTTTTATACACCGTGAAACCAGACACATGTCCCTGATGGTAGCAGATGGTAGTCTGATTTCCACAGTGGCAATGCCCTCACATTGCTATTGATGCTAATGGCTGTGGAATTGAGTGGGCACATTGGGTAACAATGCAGTCTGATAACCTCGTCTAGTCACTGCAGTGCACTGCAACCTGTCACAATGATTATGACAGAACCATTGAGGTATTTTTTTAGTGACAGACTCTGTGTCTCACTAGTGTTCCCTTTGATTGGCCTTGGTAGCTTGCAAAGTCATTGTCATTTCTCACAACTTCATTACTTGGTGGCACAAAGCAATTTCCATCATCTGTTCTCTTCCCACTCTGTTACGCCTAAAGGGACTTAACACCATATGCGCATAACAACACCATGTCGGAGAGACAAGGTGATGTCTTCTAAGAGCATCTTCCGAGGTTTTTCGCTCATTACAACAGTCAGCCTTGTGCTTTTATTGTTATGATCTTTGAAATGCATTATTGCAGATATTGAATTCAGGTGAGTGTAATAGCTCCTTGCTGAGGCCTTTGAGGGGTGCAATTACGAATACTTGAAGGTTGCTTTATTATTCTCCAGGCTTTCACAAAGTTGTTTTTCTTAAGCAGGAGAGTGCTGTGAAAGCTTCACCCTGCCACTTGTCAAGGAAATGAAATAGTGCATCAGTGTGAAAATTACAAGTAAAAGTCTGACATTTCTATGTTTTTTTTTTTTTGTTTGTTTTTTAAGAATTGTAAAATATTCAAATGTATCAAATGGAAACAACTCACAATGCATATAAAAATGTACTTAAAGTCTCATAAATATTAATTTATTTCTACTTGAAAATACAAAAGAGCAATGCTTTCACACTTTTACACAGAAATGATGTTTTTCATTATAAGACTTTTTCTTCTGTCTAGGTAATTTATTCTGCTGTATTGCTGCTTCAAAAACAAATGCAACGCATTCTCTGAAATATCATCATAGAACTTAGACATCTGATGAGTAGATTAGTGTTTTAATCTCACTCTAGATCTGAGCCATCGAGCTTCTGAATTCTTCCTTCAGCCTGCTGTGAAATATTGCATTTACTCAGCTGTAAATAAGTGTTAACAAGATTATCAGATTATCTTTCATCCAGGGCAGCCAATGACTGCTGGGTGCAAGAACTGCTATGATGACAAAAAAAAAAAAAGAAAAAAATCACTGTAAAATAATTCTAGTTAAAAGGCACCATTTTAATGCAAATTTCACAAAGTCTGACAAAGCATAAAGGGCAGCTTAAGCTTAACACTTAAAACCAGTTTCAGTATGAAATATGAATCTTGGGTTACCAACTAAAAAGCCACATAGATTATAAAGAGTGTCTTTGTTACTGGCGTTGCATGAGGATTTCTTTGTTTCTTCATATATTTTATTTGATGTGGACTGAGTTTACTTGACATGACAGAACCTGATCGTTTTGAGAAATGTATTTATTTATTAATACTTTGTATTCAAAATTTTCCACATTTATAACAAATGGGAGGGGGGGGGACACACCAGATTACATATTGTTACATAAAAACAGAATGTCCTCAACAGTTCACAGCACATGTACAGATAGAATCTGTCGAATCAAAATTTCCTAACCAAATTATTTCCACATCCTTGAATTAGTGATTTTGCTTAGCATTACCATGAATAAATGTGGCTTTTTTGTGTGTGTGTGTGTGTCAGAAGAAATCATGCAATTTCTGAATTGTATTGTATCGCATTTAAAATGGTTTGCTAATAATGATTATTTGCTACAATATACCATATCACTATTAGGTGTCAATATATTACTGTCATCATTCATGAAACAAGAGTAACCAAAACGTTGTAATCTCTTTTGTAATTATATGGTTGTTGTTTAAAGGAGATTTATTGTCTTGTCTAGACTAGGCTGGGCCAAATGAAAAAATAAATAAATTAGAAAAAGCTCTTTCTTTCTTTCTCTCTCTCTCCTTTGTCATTGCAGTAATATATATTACTATGTAAATTAGCCAGTGAAAACAAATGATTCAAGTGGCTCGAAAGGAAATTGTTATATTTAATCTTCCACTGACATGAGACAGAGGTAGAGATGAATCAAGCTATTGATGGAAAGTGGAAATGAAAGTGGAATATCAAAACTGTCTCGTCTTTGTCTCACTTTCTCTAAATTACAGGTAGCATCTAGACATTTTGTGATTTGTTTGAGCAATAGGTATTTTTGAACAGAATACAGCACAAAGGATGCACAGACTAAAATCTGATAATGGCCGGACTGTCGCTGGAGACTCCTGTGCAAATTCTGCAAAGGAGTAACTTGGTGTTAAATGTTTTTGCAATGTGTTGAAAGTGTAAAATATAACATTTTTGAATGATACTAAAGTGTATTCTAAAAGTGAAATCTACTCTCCATGTTAACTAAGAAATGAAGCTCTTCTTCTCTCCAAAGCAAACATGTTGATTGGCATGTAGTTGGTTCTGTTTCTCTGTCCAAATGTGGTGACAGCTCCCGCCTGTTCCTTCTGTTTGCCTCCAAGTGTGTTTCCCGGTTTTTCTCCCCGTCTGTTTCATCTGTATCTGTCCCTCTGTTTTCCTTGGTATCTAATTTTTTTCTACATTTTTGGCATTGACGTTCTCTACGACTTCTCTGTGTTTGCTCTCTTCTTTCTTTGTTTACTGTTGCCTACCTGTGAATAAGAAATAGCATAAATGAAATGATATGTAATGCGTCACGTCAAGTGTAATGGAAACAAAAGAGGGGGTTGGCTGGCAGCAAACACATATAGCACGAATAAATACATACAGTAAATATAAAATGTGCTGTGCATATTTAAGACAATTAGAAATGTTTTATAAATACACTTATCAATCACAGCCTTAAAACCACCCGCCTATTACTGCTATCTGTCCAGCTGAGTGCCAAGAACCATGTTTACTTGGGAGAAAGTTGTGATGAGATGTAACAGTTCACTTTTCCCCCTAACTCTCATCAACATCTAATTAACATTTGTGAAATGTAAACTATCATTTATCAAAGGAAAAACATTGTTGAGCTTTTTTTTTTTCTTTTACACAGTTAGACATGAAATAATATTCTGTGTCTAATACCCAACTTTACTTTATTTTTAAAATATGAACAAAATTTATCTGAAATTAAAAATACAGCTGTGGAAATGTAAAAATTAAGGAATTTAAAACACCTATAAGAACATTTTGTAAATAGCTGTATAATATGAAAATAAACAGCAATAAAAAAATAAATAAAAATGGAGCACCAAACAATAGAATTGTGCCAGTTTTGGAATTAAAATTTGATGTCATCAACACACTCAAAAAAAACTGGAAGGCAGGCATTTTTTAGCATTATGTCACATCATCCTTCCTTTTAATTTCACTTTTCAATTGTCTGGGACCCGAAAATACTAATGTTTGCAGTTCAACAAGCGGATTCTGTATCCATTCCTAAAAAATACAAGATTCAAGTAGTTCAGTCCATGGTCATTGTTTTTAAGTGTTATGCCCGTGTCTTGCAGACACAACGTTCCTTATGAATAAATAACTAAAACATATCTTATTTCCCCAGTCCCCAAACCTGGACAAAAATGCATAATAAGTGAACAAGTAATTTTACAGTTATCACAAGGTCATCAAAACTAAAGCAAAAATCCTCAGGGTGAACTAACGCCAAGAAACGCCCTGCTTTTAAACCTAGTGCTACTTTCCCTACACAGACCCAAATGGAAAATGAACGACAAACACTCACATGGGCAGGAGAAAAAAAAAAACTGTTTAGAAAATTAACAGGCCGCTCCCCCCTACTGCTTCGGTATATGTGTCTAAGGACAACACAACAAATGGCGCCTCTGGGATAGATTTTCAGAGAGACCTAGACTACAGCCGGTCTAGCCAATCACATGCTCCCTGTGGAAAGCCACTCTGTTGTCATCCATGCAGAATGAGCTCTGGCTTTGTCCTGAATAAACCTCCTGGGAAAAGACATCATGTTGATGGCTGAAAAAAGTTTGTTTAGACCTCTGCATCAGTTTTGGAGAAATCATCCATTGATTACCAGGTCAATGGCTCAACCATTGGCCTCTACAGTCCTCATGTTGAAGTGCTTTATGGGAAGAAACTGAACCTCCAATTTCCCCCTGTGTGTTCACTGGTGGGGGAGTGTATGTGTATTATTAGAAAAAGCACTGGACAAAAGAAAATATTCTATTCACATAAAGTGTTTGATGAATGTATGTGCCATTGTTTGTCATGCAGTGCTATTTTGGCCCCTTTTAACAATTAAATAAATAAATCTATTTATTTATTTTAAATGTGTCCCCTATGTGTCATATAATTTAAGCTTGTCATCTATAATTTGTGAAAGGATTGCTTGAGGTCCACAGGGGGTGTACATATTAATGACTTGCTTAAAAAAGTATGAATATAAAGAAAACAAATATATTTTTAATTACATGCATAATCTATTGTTAACTGCACATAATAACTAGTAAAAGTTGATTTTTTTTTTTAAATAACTCATATGTAAAAGTGCTTTTTCTCTTTTATGTAAAATTTAAAACTCCAGTTCTAAAAAAAAGTTGGGCTGTTGTGTAAAACGTGAATAAAAACAGAATGCAATGATATGCAAATTTCAAAAACCCATATTTCATTCCTAGCAGAACATAAAGAACATATCAGATGTCGAAACTGAGACATTTTACCATTTCATGGAAAATATTAGCAAATTTTGACTTTGACGGCAGCAACACATCTCAAAAAAGAAATGTCCTTAGTGTTTTTCCTTAGTGTTATTTTGTATGTACTAGGAAATGCTAGATAGGCCTCTTTGATTTTGGAGCTTGACTTTATTTTGTTGGCAATTAGTTAAAGTCTTTTATAATACTCATTTATACTATTCCAATTCAAACCTTTTTCCCGATTACAACAAAAGCTTTTCATCATATCATTTTGACAATATGTGCCATAATGTCGCAGGAACGTCGCTCATGAATCGATTCAATGTATATTAGTTGAAAAATGTTCAAAGTGCACTTATTTTTGTGAAACTGTTAACAAGTGTTAACTCCACTCCCAGAGCGATATAAACAGGTTTCATGAACTCAAACTTGTGGCTGACATGCAGCAGTGGGATTAACAACTAGCAGCCTGGTTTACTGGCTGTCTTACAAGATGATGCAGAACATCAGTGGCAGATTGCAAATGTCAAAGATGGTTCATTTGATCCTTGTTGCAAGATGACAAGTAACAGTGGAAGCTAAGTACACTAATGGCACCACCTTCTCTGTCTGTACATGTACCTCTGTCTTTTCTCAATTTCCTCTTGCGGTCTCTGCTTCTGACACACACATGTGCACATGCAGGTGGCCTGGTCATGGCAGCAACAAAATCAAAGACAAAGTGAAATGTTAATAGCAGAGTGAATAAAAGAGTGAAGACAGATGTAGTGTCACCTCAGAACCTCAGATGTTAGCATGGAGCTACAAAAATGCATTAATGTTCTTTTCTTTTTTTTCAGTTTCCTTCATCTTCCTTTTGTTCTTCTTTTATCTGTGCTGTATTTATATCACTGAGCCTTCTGTTTTCTATGCTGGTATGTTTCCTTTTTTTTGCTGTTTCAGTAAAAATTAACAATAAAGGCTTAACTAGCAAAAATATGGGAAAATGAATAAAAGACCTGAAAGTTACACAGACTTTAAACCTTCAACTTGTGGTTTAAATTATTGGCTATATAAAAATGAAAATAACTTGACCTGATTTTTGGAAACTCTTTGACTCTGTTAGATGAACATCTAACAGCATCTGTTAGATGGTGTTGCTCCACTCAGGTTTTTTTTTTTTCTATCTATCTGAATATATTGACTGAGACTGCTAGATAGATGCTTCTGCAGAATCCCTTTATGTATAGATGTGGGGTTCAACTGGTTGGTGCTTCACTGACCAACCTCAATCCTTCCCTGCATGCACACATACATCAGTAGTCTCTAGAGTGTGTGCTGGATGAAATCTAAAGTCAAGCATGAATACCAAGCCTGACAGGCCAATTATCAGATGTACTCCCTCTTCTGCATCCCCACCTCTGAAGGGAAGCAGATGTGAGAATCCTGTCGCTTTCACTCGAGATGATACAGTGACAATGCAGTGACATAGACAAACAACAAAAGCCACAGCTTTCACGGGGAATCGAAACGGACTGAGTTGTAAACCTTATATTACACAGTTTATTTTGTGTAGGGTGCCACATTTTAAGCTCTGAAATATACTGATAAAATGCACTGATATCAGTCAAAAGCTGAAATGCATCTGACTCCACTCACTCTTGAAGTTTCCAATGTCATTTCTGTTGTTACAATATGATCTGTTTCTGTCTCAATGTTATGTATCTTACAACTTATCCTGAAAGAATAATTTCCCTTAAAATGGCTTACCAAAACTCAAAAAGCATCTCTTTGCTTTGTAGGTGAACGTAGTTCCAGCATGTGTCAAAGCCTTGACCAAGATGCTGTACTGTCCATACTGCAGCGGGATGCCTGGGCTGAAACCCGTGTCACAACTACTGTCACAACGTTATGAGAGGCTGTCTTGCAAACCAGGCAGACCTCGATTCTGAATGGAACCTTTTCGTTGGTAAGATTCAACCCAAGTGCCTTTGCACCTGTTTATTTTTTTTCTCTTTACAGGTTTCTCTGAATTTTTCTTTCCAAGCTTGAGATTTCAAGGTCTGCACGTTTCCCCTCCTTGTTTTTGAATGGTCTGGGTGGGAATTCAGTGAGTTGCGTTTGATTCAGCTTTAAAGGCTTTACAGAAACAAACCTGAAATCTTATTGGTGCCAACCATTTCCCCTTTTTTCCAGTTTGAAATGTTGTTTGCCACTGCTGGAACCCTGGCATAGTGCTTAAAGCTCTAGTCCCTGCTGTTTGGGATTGATAAAGGAGAGCAGATCCTAGGCAAACACATTTTCAATAGCGTTTCCAGCTGAGCTTGGTAAGTAATATAGCACTTCAGTTTGGCTGTGAGTAGCTGGGTGCTGTAAGCCCTCCTGTTAAACGGATACCAAGGATTCACATAGAGTGCTCCCTCTGGATCTTTGTAGGCCAATGCTTTATTTGTTATGTACCCCAATCTCATTCTCCCACCCACGCTTGCAGATTTCCTTCCTTCCTTCCTTCTTTCTTTTTTTTTTTTTTTCCTTAAATGGGGCAACGTTTTTTTAACATACATCCCTGAGGACTGTGTCAACTGAACTGCACTCCTAAGCTTTTGGCTGTTTTGTGACAGGCCTGTCATGTGAGGAACCGGCAGATGACACACTGTTTGTTCTCTCCGATGGCACATCTGAAGTCTCAGATCAACATGGGCCCTTGTGCACTAAATGAGACGTCTCACAGCTTTATGACATGTGTTAAAAAGTTAGTGTTTTGTTTGGTTGTGAAGAGGCAAATCTATTGCCGCAAAGGGACGATGTGCTTGACAGTAATAGGAAAAGCTGTTGTTGCAGCTGAATGATGAACCTGTTTAAACCAAAAGAGAAATAAGCAGAAAGTGGATGTTCAATTTGACCTTTTTTCCCCCTATAGGTTGTTTTCTCTTTTGCTAATGACAGTATTTTTGAGTGTGTCAAATTTAAAATGTTGAATCCTATTGATGTTAGGGTGGCATCAGCTGACATTTTTGTATTTATTATCTGTTACTAAAGGGCTTTGGTTTGCTTACTATGCAGCTCACAAGAAATATTGATTTTTCTTTCAGAGGCAGCTTCAAAATGTATCACTGGTCAGTTTTCACCACTGAAGCATATCTTTGCATTATAGAAATGTATGGATTGAGCTTTCACAACCACTCTGCCATTGCAATCTCTAAAACCATCACATATTAGACAAGATTCAGTGAGAGGAAAGGCCTTCAACTGTTAAAAACCCTCAATGACATTTACCAAATGACTTTTCTTGTGCTTAAATGTCATTATTGATGCCAGTGATTAGTAAGACCACAGGGGAAGGTTTTTTATTTAGTTCTGAATTTCCACAGACAGCAAAAAGAATAGATCACATTTTCTATATCCAACTGAAATAGGAGCATTTATGTAATATACAAAACTGTCGCTCCTCTTTTCATTAAATAGAAGGGTTAAAAAGTAAAATTCCTTATTTTATAGTAACGTTAACATATGTCATTGAAAATTTACTTCAGTATCTTGCTCTTAATTAGATTGTATGAAAAGAAAAAAAACCTTCCTGCACGGGTCACAATCCATATCCTTGGGCCAGACACTAAACCCAGTGTAGCCTGCAAAGCATTCATTGGCATGTGATTGTGCTTACAACATAAAGAGCACACTCTCAATTGGACTCAATGGAAAAAAAAAATAACTTTGTACAGATAGATTAAAAATGTGCATGTGAATAGGTGAGTGTTGCTTGTAGTGTACTTTGAATGGTTGAGAGACTACAAAATACAGCCCATTAACCGTATCAATACATGCTGTAGATGCAAACTCAGTATTGTAGCACCTTTTCAGTGCAACCTAAAGCAAAGACTTAGTATGGATGGAGGGTGGAAATGTAGGAAAAGATTCAAATAATATCAACATTTATAAAATAATTTTTCAAAGAGCATCTTGAATAACTGTAGCAATAAACACCAAGCGACAAAAGAAAAAAAAACCCACAAAAGACAAACAAGAGCATATTAAAATAAGCTGTTTTTTTTTTTCTTTTCAGAAGTGGCACAGTTATATAGGGTATTTATTCATTTATTTTATAGAAAATATTTAATCAATTTTAAAAGTTAAACTGATTGAGAGAACTGATACAAATGTGGCTTAACTTATATATAAGAAAAAAATGTCTTGATTCACTAAAAGGAAAATTACAGGTCAGCCATAATACTATGATGACGGCCAAATACTTCTCCTTACGCCATCAAAAAAAAACCAGTAAGGATCTGGACAGAGAATGCTGGTGGGCGATGTGAAGTGTCTGGTGCAGGGTCATCAGCAATACATTCTTTGGGCCCTGTGGGTTGTGGGTGGTGTCTCGGTGGTTAGGGGTTGCTTCCCACTCATTCCATCAGATCTCATTAAATTGGTATCTGGGGAGTTGGAAGGCTGTGTGAACATCTCAGACACTCTTCCAAAGCAAACGCTTTTTGCAAGGTCGACTGATGTCCCGGTCAGGGTAGGCTCCTACTGCCGGGGAGTGCTGCTGCCATATGGGGGTTGACTGTGCTCCAGAATTGCTTCGGGAGTTAGTAACTTGCTTGAGAATGCCTGGATGCAGTTTTTCAAAGCAGAATATTATAAGAAAATGAGCATAGCTTAATTTACCTGTCAGTGGTCTGGTTATGGCTGATCATTTTTCTGATAATTTATTTAATTTTGAACCACTCATACAGCATCATTTTTGTTGTTTTCGATTGAATATATTTTTATATGTAATACGTGGAAGAATTTAATTAATTAAATAATCAAAGGTTCCTGAACTCACAGTTACACTTTTTTTTTCTCAAACGGATAAAAGGCAAAATCAATCTTTTTAGTGAAGTCAGCTGAGTTTTTCATAGCCGCTGGTTTTAAGGAGTGATTTGAGCTGCTTGACTCCGCTCTTCTGAAGGAGTACATCTTTTGAATTAAGGTGTCACAGATCAAGGATGCATGTATTTCCTCAAAAAGCCCTTAAAACTGGTGCAATGCAACCCAAACCAATGTAGACGTCTATAACTTCAGTTAAAGACACCAAGTCACTAATCGCAGTCACCCTCATGCTAATGGAATTTTGTGTTTGTAAAAATATTCACTGGTCTTGGTAGACAGTTTTAGTAATTACTGAAATGAACAACACATACAGTATCTGCGTTCAGAGATCATTATGGCTTTTGCCAATGTGCTTTTTCTGGACTGGCCTTTGCTACGTTGAATGTAAATCAAGCCACTTTACATCATACTTTATGCACAATCAGTACATTCCCATGCATGATGCAATTAACTTCTAACCACTGTTAGACTACCAATATGAGGTGTCTTAATTATTTTGTTATATCTCACAAATCTTGCAAGAATCCATCTTCCTTGGAAGGCAATGGAAAAATACCATTGGTTAACTTTTCACCTTCATTTCCATTTCTACAAATCTGGGGATGCTTTTCATATTTTTTGAAATATGTTAAAAGATCTGAGTTAATACTACACCTAAATTTAACAGCCCAGGAGATGTCACAAGGCTCTGGACAATTATTTTTAAATGCATGAATTGAAATGGCACTGAAAGCTGAACATTTGCAGTAAATTATCTTAAGTTAAACTGGTTCAAGAACCCTGCTGAAATACATGCTGGTTTTTTGGCGTGACTAAAACTAAAATGATTAACATCACCAGCATGAACCTTATATTTGTGCTCTTTACCCAACAAAAATGTGAGCTTTAATTATTGTGAAAATGACAGAAAAAAATTAAAAAGAAGATGAGATATTATTTACTTCTTTGAAACCAACTTAATGCAGCAAGCTGGTTCATTAACATTTTTCTTCATTTTTGACTTAAACTGCCATAATAAGCAACTTTTGTCAAATGAGGAAACCTTTTCAGGAGATAATTAAGGAAGGTTGTGCAGGTGCGCATACTTGGCTTAATACATGAAACATGAGCCAAAAGGATTTGTGAAAAAAACTGTGAGCAGTGTGAGCTACCGTGGACAGACATCACTTATTTCTTCTGATATTATGGATTAGTAACTCTAGACTCAATGAAATATGTAGGTCTAGGCTAAATATATTGAGGAAACATGTTGGGGTAATTTAGAAACAATCAGCATGCTCAGATCCTTAAATTAATTTCAACAAACTTTTCCTGCAGCCGTGACCTGTCCTGCTGATCAAATACAGAAACATCCTCCACCAAGCTACATATTTACTGATCGTAAGCCTCCACAGACCTGTCTTCAGTTCCTTCAAAGTTAAGGCACTTTTCTCATGAAAAATATAACTGAAGATGTCAGGGTACAGCACTCCATGTAAGTCCTTCGTATCATGTGTTTAAACCTTTTTCAGCCATCTGTACTGGTCGACTCCACCATTGCTGCTATTTTCTAGCATAATGAATTTTAAATTGGGCATCGATCATTTCCACGAACTTCTACTATTTCCTTTTGCCATCCGCTGTGATTTGGGTGTCGTTCTCTGGTGATTTTTTGTCTATTTATGACAATTAATGACGTAGTAACGTTTAAAAACATGACTGCAATAATTCAATTCAAATTCAATTTTACAGTGATCCCTTGCCAATTTGTGCTTTAAGTTCTGCGGTTTTAGTTATTCGAGATTTTTTAGAAATATATAATATAATTAAAAAAAAAGAAAAATAAAATTGCGGAAATTCCACGAAAATCCACCCCACAGCAGACGAAAGGCCGCAGCTTCCAGTGAAACATCAAATGATGACTCACAGCCTCCTGTAAGCAACACAAGAAACGCAGACGGCTCAGCACTCTAGAATCTGTGCGCCGATTGACCGAGAAGCATCACAGGATGTTGTCCACGTTCTCTCACAGCAAAGAAATGTTGTTAGCCAGCCTGGCCTCTTTAGGAAAGTGGCCTTATGGCTAATGGTGTGTGTGTGTCGTGGGACAGCAGATTGAAAATGGGGTTCGATGAAAAGTGGAGTGAGCATAAACAGCAGCCCAGCGTGTATAGATTTACATTCTCTGTTAACCAACAGGTACCGAACAATACAACCTGTGTGATGTTACAAGCTCATTGCCCATTACATGCAGAGAAAACCGGACTTTTTCTTTTGTTGTTGTTAGCGTGTTACCCGCTAATTACGAGCCAAAAAAGCACAATACCAGTGGTTTGTTTACTACAGTTCAGAGATCAGGGGCTGTGAAGGTAACAGAAAGACCACAGTTGAGCCTTTGTCTTGTTTCGCTGCAGTGCGTCGCTACTTTTTTCAGTTTTTAAACATATTTTAAACACATTATTTAAGCTCCAGCTCGAAATCGCGGATTTTGATTTCCGGGGGGGGGGGGGACCCTTGTCCATGCAGAAGAGACGTCATTAACATGAATGAACTGGAACCTGTCAGATAAATATGATTTGACCAGCCGAGTGCTGTCCCTTTAATTCCAATAACATGCTCTAACCTGTGCAGCAAAAGGCTGTCATCAATGGTATCAAAGGCAGCACTGAGATCTAGCAGGACTATTATGGACACTAATCCATTGTCTAAGGCCATGAGGAGGTCAATGGTGACTCTAACTAGTGCCATTTCTGTGCTTTGATGTGTTCTGAACCCTGACTGAAAAACTTTAAATAGATCATTTCTATGCAGATGGTCACCTAGCTGGCTTGCAGCTACTTTTTCCAGAATTTTAGATGTAAATGGAAGGCTGAATATCTATAATTTGCTAAAATTTCTGGATCAAGAGATGGTTTCTTAGGCAAAGGTTTTAGAATGAATGAAGAACCAGCACTGTTCTGGAAAGCTTGACCGACAAAATGGCAACATTGGGTCAAAGTACCTGGAAGTGTGACATCAGTGAATACTGTATATAACACGTTTGTCTCCAGTTCTACATCTCCTTTTATGGTGGTCCCTGGGTGGAGTTTATGCTTATTATTGAGCTTCATGAGTGTGCTTCCAACCTGCAATCAGTTGGAATTCACAGACACATGTTCTTACATTTTAAACAACATTCATGAAACTGGAGCAGATGTTTCGTAAGGGGGTGATTTATGTGTAAATCTTGCTGAAGATTTATGAAATTTTATAAATGAGGCCCACCAAGTCCAAGGCACATTTAAAGCTCAACTCAGTGAAAAGGGAAATCTGAGAAATATGGTTTCAAATGATATGACATATTCTATCCATCTGTTATGTTGCTTAATTTTCTGCTGTTTGAAAAAAAAAAAAAAAAAAAGTTTAATAATATTTTCCACATAATGTCAACATTACTATAAAATTGCAGGTTTTATGTTGTGAAAACATAATATTTATGTAATTCTTTAAAAAAGCATACCACATTTGCACTCCTATTATGTTATGCACATTCACTGCATGCATTCACTGGTGTGTTATCATAGTATTACCAGCGTAAGAAATGAACTTATTTATTGCTTTTAATCTATATTAGAACATCAGTAGATAAAAGGATGAAAAATGACTCAAAATAAGAATCACATGTTTGTGTTTAATGTGTAGTGTGCAGAAATTGACTGGACAAGACAGCTCTATAATTCACATACCAATGCTTTGATTCGTATAAAATATGACAGCTGCGTTTTGACTATTTTGATTTTATACACGTTGTTGCACAGATGTATTTCTAGAACTGATCAAACAAAAAGGACAACGCTTACTGTGGGCTTTGCATATGTTCAGCATTTTAAATAACTACAAAAGTTTTCTCCTAAACGCTTGAGGAGTAAGGGTGAAAAAGGGCAATATTAATTTGGTTGCAATCTACAAAGTCTCTGCTGGATTTCCAACAGACTGCCTCTTTATATAAGTGGGATTTAACTAAAGCCTCTACAAAGTATCAAACATCTTTTAACATCTCCAGAGCAGAGTTGTAGGAATTTACATGGTACTCTACAGCAACAGGCAAATCAAGAAATCTTTACATTAAAAAGGTTATTTTGAGCTTGTCTTTATTATTTATTTTATTTTATTTATTTGTATTTTTTTGAAGAACAAGGTCTGCTAATGGGTCTGCCATTAGCCATTCTAGCAAATTCGTTTTTTGCTAAAAACTGTATGTTATGTAATTATGACCTTTGACGTATCCTTCAAACAAATTCCTTCCTGTTCATTCAAAGTTATAGTCACAATAAAGTAGTTTATACTGTGTAAAGGTCACTGTACAGTAACTTCATGCCTTCCAGGCTGAAAAAATGGCAGACTGTCAGTGAACAATGAGGATAAAGCAGAAAGAGACCCACCTACTCGAAATGATTTAAGCCACACCGACTTTTAGAGTATCCGTGTGTATGTGCGTATGCATGTGCTGAAATATTTAGGGAAAGAATTCATTTTTTTTGACCATTGGATGAAACCAGATCATCAGTCACCTGCCATCATGACAAATTTACCTAGCTCCACTTCATGACAGACACATCATTATCATTTTTCTTGTCAGCACCTTGTTATAATGCCCTCAGAAAGGCAGAGAGGGTGCTTGTGATGTTTTTTCAAACACAGTTTTTCAGGCTTACACCACGATCAACACTGCTCTTCACAGGCAGATAACGTCAGTAAAAAAAAAAAAAAACGTCACCGTTTCAGTGACGGAAATGATTAAATTAATGGTAGATATCAACTGAATTTGTGATAAATCCTTTTCCCAAACAGTCATTTTTTTCAATCTCTGCAACTAACTACACATGGTAGGCACATTGCAATTTGGATTCTTCCTCAATTGGCAATTCACGTTAGCTTATAGACTTTATAAAAGGAATGTTTGGCATGTAAAGCCTGCATCAGGCAACTTAAGTTAGCTCTGGCCAACTCAATCAACCCTCCTGTTTCCACCAGAACTGTCTGTCGGGAGGCTCACAGGGTCATTATACACGGCCGGGCTGCTATAGCCAAACCTTTGGTCACTCGTGCCAATGCCAAACATCGTCTTCAATGGTGCAAGGAGTGAAAATATTGTGGACTGTGGACAGTGTGAAACATGTATTTGTCTCTGATGAGTCCACCTTTACTGTTTTCCCAACATCCGGGAGAGTTACGGTGTGGAGAAGCCCCAAAGAAGCGGACCACCCAGACTGATGCATGCCCAGAGTGCAGCATGAGGGTGGATTATTGATGGTTTGGGCTGCCATATCATGCATGGCATTCCCTAAGCCCAATACTTGTGCTGGATGGGCGCGTCACTGCCAAGGACTACCGAACCATTCTGGAGGACCATGTGCATCCAATGGTTCAAACATTGTATCCTGAAGACGGTGCCGTGTACCAGGATGACAATGCACCAATATACCCAGCAAGACTGGTGAAAGATTGGTTTGATGAACATGAAAGTGAAGTTGAACATCTCCCTTGGCCTGCAGTCACTAGATCTAAATATTATTGAGCCACTTTGGGGTGTTTTGGAGGAGCGAATCAGGACACGTTTTCCTCCACCAGCATCACGTAGTGACCTGGCCACTGTCCTGCAGGAAGAATGGCAGAAAAGTGGCCTCTGACAACTGTGCAGGACTTGTGTATGTCATTCCCAAGACAAGACGCTGTATTGCCTGCAAAAGGAGGCCCTACACCATACTGATATATGGTATGCTCTAAAACTAGGCATTTTAGTTTCATTGTCCAAACCCTGTCTTTTTAGGAATCTTAGCAACTAGACATGACTTCATTGTAAAGCATCTGAAAGTGTACTAGGCAAGGTTACAGCCAAGAATCACACATTGTAAGTTGGACAGGGCAGGTGATAACCATGATAAGTTGCTGCTGTTTGCTCAGTTAGTACTATACATATATTGGATGGAAGGTATAACATTTATATTGCCACGATGTCTAATTCTTTAAAAATTTGAATTGTTTTATCAACCCTTACTCTGGCTTCATTCAGCAGTCAGTGTCAACTTCTACCTTCTCTGAAAGGTGAAATTGTGGGAGAAGAGGTCAGAGGAAGAGGTGGATGCAAGTGGAGAGGAGGTGCAAACACAGCAGGGAGATGGAGGAGCAGAGGAGTCAGGGAAGACACTGACATTGAGGACCAGAGGAGGCTGCAGGAGCTGGAAGAGAGATATGCTGGAATGCAGTTTTGTTTATATCCACACTACTTTATAGCAATGTTTAAATCATATATATTTTTGGTGGAAGCAAAGGTTCTAAATACTGTTTCAAAATGCAAAAAAGAGAAATGGGAGTGAAAGAAAAAAATATTTGAGTAATCAATCTATTGCAAACAACAGTTAAACTGATCTAGGCTGGTCATCAGCTGATCAAAAGTTTAAGACCACAGCCTTTAAAAGCCAAAATCTGCTCAAAAATGTGAATTCAATGTCATGTTCTGTCAGGCATTCACACTGTCATGACCTCCTGTTGGCAAAGGCAAAAAAATCTTTCACTTATTGAATGTAATCGGATTGTTGAGCTGCATAAGCAAGGCTTATCACAACGTGCCATCGCTGCTGAGGTTGGATGGAGCTAGACAGTCATTTTGAATGTCTTATAAGATCCTTAGGGATTGAACAAAAAAATCTAATGGTAGACCCTAAAGAATTTTACCGTCGCTGAGACAGAGGATCCGACTAGCTGTCCGTCAAGACACGGGACAATCCTCCACCCAAATTATGGCTGTGCTTACGAAGCACAGTTTAAACTTCAAGCAATCAGCTACACGGAGGAACATGGAAATTGAGCAGCTGCAAGAGAATTTAAGGTAAACGAATCCATGGTTCGCAAGTGGAGAAAGCAGGAAAATGAGCTTCGCCAAGTCAAGAAGACGAAGCTGAGTTTCTGCGGACAAAAGGCGAGGTGGCCCGAGTTGGAAGACCGACTCGAGCAGTGGATTAATAATCAGAGGACAAATGGGAGAAGTGTTTCTACCGTCACCATTCAGCTGAGGGCAACGACACTAGCAGAGGAGATGAAAATCAAAGATTTTCAAGGAGGTCCGTCTTGGTGCTTCCGTTTTATGAAGCACCACCACCTTTCCATCCAGACAAGGACTACTGTGGCGCAGCAACTTCCAGCGGATTACATTGAAAAGCTGGCCATCTTCCGCTCCTACTGCCATAAAAAGATTGCCAACAAACATATCCAGCCCAATTACATCAACATGGACGAGGTACCGCTGACTTTTGATATCACGGTGAGTCACACAGTCAAGACAGGGACGCGCATGGTAGCAGTACGCACAACGGGGCACGAAAGGTCTGCTTTTACTGTTGTGCTTGCCTGCCATGGAAATGGCCAGAAACTGCCACAGATGGTGATTTTTAAGAGAAAGACGCTTCCTAAAGAGAAATTTCCAGCCGGAGTCGTCATTAAGGCTAACCAAAAGGGGTGGATGGATGAGGAGAAAATGAAAGAGGGGCTGGGTAAGGTGTACGTAAAGAGACCAGATGGTTTTTTTTCCACGCATCACCGTCCCTGTTCATCTGTGACTCCATGCGCGCCCATCTAACTGCCGCTTTGAAAAACAAAGTGCGGCAAATGAACTCTGAGTTTGCCATTATTCCGAGAGGCTTAACAAAAGAACTCCAACCACTGGACATCGGTGTGAATAGGGTGTTCAAAGCAAAATTGCGGACGGCTCGGGAGCAATGGATGACAGAGGGCGAGCACGGTTTTACCAAGACTGGGAGGCAGCGCCGGGTGAGTTACACAACAATTTGTAAGTGGATTGCGGATGCTTGGGCTAACGTGTCTGCTTCCACTGTTGTTCGAGCTTTCACCAAAGCCGGAATCATTAATGAGAAGCTGCACGACAACGAGACTGACTCTGAGAGTGACAAGAGGGAACCTGGCATGTTTGATGGAGAACTAGCCCAGCTGTTCACTTCAGATACATAAAATGAGGACTTTGATGGATTTGTGGATGAGGACTAATTAAAAAAGAATGTGATTACATTGTTAAATACTTAAATAAAGTACAACCAAACTGAGTTTTGCTCCTGCTGCCTTTTTATAAACACGTTAGCATACGTGCTTTAAGCCAACGTACTGGCATGTTTCACCATGGCCACACCCTATAATCTGGTGCGCCTTATGTATATGCTAAATACAGAAATAGCACCCATAACTGAGACTGTGCATTATATACGGAACTCAAATATATATATATATATATATATTTTTTTTTTTGTCTCACTCCCATTTCTTCTTTTTTCCTTTTGAAACTCTGCTTAGAGCCTTTTCAAGCTCCAACAGGGCAAAATGTACATTCCTGCAAATTTTCAACTGGTCTTAAAATTTTGATCAGGTGTGTATAATGATGTTTACAGTAACGGGAAGAGTTTTAGCACCCTGCCACTGGGAAGACCCTGTAGCTGGGCTGCCAAGGCACAACTCTTTAGCATCCAACATGATGACGTGACGCTAAAACCAACAGGGAATGGTGCCTCGCCTGCCATCCCCTGCTGGCTGGATGAAGGAGTGAAGCTGCTCATGAAGAAACTCCGTGACGGACCTCCCGTTATAAATGCTGTTTCGGTAGTTACATGAAATGACTGCTGTTGTTATCACAGCTAAGCTAAGCTTCATTCTCAGACCTTTAAAACCACAGCCATTAACGGTTGTCTGATGTAAGAACAATACTTGGAGTTGTTAGGTTAAAAAAAAGCCCCCTGGTGGTGTTTTGTATTGTGCCCCATGGCGTTTATTAGTTGTCCATTGCCTCCCTCAGATGAGGTGACATACACAGATGTCAGGCTACTGCTAAGCTATTAAAAACAATGCAATCATTTGATGATGGTTCAAGTTTCAAAGTGTCAGAAACATATACATTGTAGAAAACTGTGATAAAGTGTGATACAAAATGTTTACTGAACTATGTGCTGCTTCTCTGGAGCCTTCAGAACCTGTTCTTTCATCCGTGCTGATGACTGATACTAAAGTTAGAAGCAGAGTGATATTTAAGGCAGCTGCCATCATACTGCAAAAGAAACATGCACATAAGCACGGTTGTTTTATCTTCAGCATCCGGTATGCGGAATGGTATTTTATGTGCAAATAGTGTCTACTGGTTTAAGATTTTTTTATATTGTTTTTTTTTTGGCGGGGCGCATTGCATGTATGTATCCTTGTCAGTGTGATCAAAAATTGAAATTGCAGTTTAAAAAGTACCGGAGTACTTTCTAGAAAGAGGTGTTGAACATCTATGAAGTGAGAGATGCGTAAACTGTAATTAAATGATCCAGTGCCGAAGTACTCCCATATCCACACTCGTTGCATTCATTGTTATATATGGCTATACTATATGGATGCTTTTAAAAATAGACAATCCAGCAGCAGGAATTATCTTATGTTGCATATAAAGATAAGATAAAGTAATATACTACATAGTAATACGTTTTTATACTCACAAATTTTGTTAGACAACTATCTACCCCCACTCCAAGATGGGCTGTTCCAAAATCATAGCTAAATCTCTGCCTGGAAAGGAGACTTTTCTTTGCTACCTGAAAGGTACCATGAACCTCGCTCTCAAGTACCAGCTGTCAGAGTCTGGAACCTTAGTTGGATTCTCAGACGCTGACTGGGCAGGAGATCAGGACTGTCGTTCTACAACTGGAAATGTCTTCCTACTGAATGGAGGAGCAGTAATCTGTCTCAGCAAAAAACAGAACACCGTCGCAACAGCTGAAGCTGAATACATCGGTCTCAGCCAGGCAGCACAAGAATGTACCTGGCTTACACGATTGCTCAGTGATCTCGGAATGAATGGTACGCCGACTGCGATTCTGGAGGACAACCAAGGAGCTATTGCCATAACAAAGAATCCAGTTGATCATTCAAGAACAAAGCACATAGACATTTGTTATCACTACATCCGTGAATGTGTTCAGAATGGACAAATTCAATTGCAATACTGTCCTACAGATGACATGAAGGCAAATATCTTGACCAAGCCATTAGCAAAGCAGATGTTTGAGTATTTTAGGAGAGAAATTGGACTTTGTGCTGTGTAACTCTGATAGATAAAAGTTGAAGGATAATGTTTAGTATTGATAGAGCCTAAATTAAGACATTGGTAAGTGAGTTTTTTTTTAAAAAAAGGAAGTAAAATGTCTTGCTAGTTTTGAATTTTTTTTCATTTGTTTAAAAAAGGGGGACTATAGTCTAAGTGAAGAGTCTAAGTTTAATACATCTCCTAAGTGATTTAAGTTAGTAAAGAAAAAAAAAGGCTTAAAGGTGGGGTAGGTGTTGTTTTTTTGCAACACTTTTTACAATATTGCCTGAAAACCTTTTCACATTCCCATTGCACCCACTGAAATAAAATGTTTGCAAAAAAAATGAAATGTTTTGGTCCAGTCTAGAGGGTATAATCAGAGAAAAACTCTGACCAATCAAAATAGTGATCATCACTATTTTGATTGGCTGCATAAAACGTCCATCAAATATCAATGCACTCCACCCCTCCCTCCCTCCCTGCGGTTCATGTAGTCCTGAATCGTGTGAAGGCGTGGTTTCAAGGGGTGAGCTAAAGAGGAGGAGGCGGAGCCTTTGGGAGGAGGGAGGGAGTGTATATTTTCAAAATCTCACTTGAGTTGGATTGTTGGAACCATTTTTCACAACACCTACCCCACTTTTAAGTTAATTGTAAAATTAAGTGGGAATGTTGTAATACAGTAGTGGTTCTCAACCTTTTTTGAACAAACGCCCCCCTGAGCCACCATAATGCGCCCCCCCCCCCCCCCACACACACAAAAAATGTGCGCACCTGTGTGTGTGTAAGCATGGATTTTAATTTGTGGAAATGGAAATATGGGAAATAACGTGGGAATATTACTATAATACTGTAGTTGCACTGGGACCAAAGCCTCTTCAGTTGATCTTCTGGACTGTGAGGCTGAATTTCTACAGAGAAAAAGGCCACATCGCCTTTTATGATTTTTTTAATTAATCACATTTGTGAATAAATTCTTGGAACTAAGAAAAAATACCACCACAGCAGAATTTGTTGAAAATCTGTTTTATGGGTAGGCTAATTGAAGATGCCAACAACATCATGCACACTTCACGTGAACAGCGGTGAATTAACCAATCAAAACCTGGAATCACTAGTGCGTCAATTAATGTGCCTTAAACATTTCAAACGGTCATTTTCGGAGTAGGCTACTGACAAGGCATGACCTGGCAACATAGAAAAAAAAGAAAAACTTTACAAAAGGGAACGACTGCTGCTCTTCATTTTTAGTGGGAGCCCTGCGCTTGGTGGGCTGCTGCCAGCTTTTTCACGTCTGGACACATCGCCGTGAGCTTAAGCCTGATTTTGGATTTTGGTATTTTGTCTTCAAGTCCGTGTTAGGTAAACTGAGTCTTTAGATGCCTTCTCTGGATGTTTTTAGAAAGATGCTCCTGTAACCGCGATGGCTTCATGGCTTCATTGGAGAACACCTGCTCACATAGCAGCACATCGCAGATGTAGATTCCTCTGTGATGGAATAAAGCCATAATTTTTGTAATTGGCATTGTACTGCCGGCACTTTTTCTTGTTTTCAGCCATTTGTGATTGTATTGTAAATGTTTGTGATTAAACAAGATTACATGGTCTTAGGGATGCACGAAAAATGTTTTTTAAAATGATACCGATAACCGATAGCACACACATACTTAAGATCATGACATCAATACTATGAACAAAACCAAAAACAGTTATGACCCTTAAAATGAACAGATTTATTTTTTCCAACAAAAAACTACTGGCAAGCCTCTCAAACATTTTTGTAAAGCTATCAAAAAATCCTATTTAATATCTCACATCAACTTAAATAAGATGCATTACTGAATGATATAAAAAAATAAAGGCTCCTTGAACTGATGGAAATACATGCATCAAAATTAATGTACTGACTCAAGTTAGATTTAAATATTTTTAACTTCTACCCATTTCACCTTTGCCTGTGGGTCATCTTTGGCAAATTTATTGGATTTTTTAAAAGCCTCGTTAGCGCGATTTCCAAACTTTCAAAAGCGATGGTTACATTTCAGATGGCTGATTGGGCTTGACATATTAAAGCTTGTGTTATTTTTCCCTCCTCATGGAATTCGTTTGGAGCATTTGTGACAAATAACCAGCGAATTATCTTCTTCAGACACTTTAAAGAAGTTTCATAAGATCGCAGCCATGTTGTTTGTTTTCATTAGCACACTGTGCTGCAGGCTGCATTCAGGGTGTAACGTAAATTCTCACGTCTCCTCGTTTTCTAGTTGTTCTTTGGGACTCATCTGATTTTTATGTGTAACATGTGGGAAAATACTGCGAATATCAATTAAAGTCAGCAACTAACAAAATTATGACGAGTTGTTTTCTGGCATGAGGGGGTATTCTTGATTTTCCTTATTGAGAAGCAGTTTTTCTGATTATGCCGACGTCACTTGAACATAACATTCACTGCTGGTTATTTGGGTTTCAGTGGGAGCGAGGCACTGCCGTGTTGACAAAAATATATATATTATTAGCGGTGTTTGTCATGATATCGGACTTATTGAAATGACGTCATAATTTCCTGTTATCAAGATAATTATCGTGCATCCCTACGTGGTCTTGATTGTGTATGTTTTCATTGGTTGTTGATTAAAGCCTGCAAAATGTGTTGGGAAGGGGTTTCTCTGTTGCTGTGTTTTTACGGGCGTTACTATGGCGACCAATCACGGCCGGCTCATCTGATTGTGATGTAGAGAGAAAAGGAGATTTTACCGGGTCATGGAAGCAGCATGGGTTTCGGTCTCAGACAGCAGCTTCATTTTTTGAAAGGAAATCTGAGCACAACATTTTATTGAAAAATAAATAGATTTACACTATAAAAAAAAACCTTGGGAAACCGTGGAAGTTTGAAATAGAGCTCTCAAGGCGTGGTGCCCCTCATTTGTGTCTGAGCGCCCCCCTCCCAGCCCTGACGTTTCCAGCACCCCCTAAAGGTTCAGAACGCTCCCTGGGAGGGCGGTACCACCCCCGTTGAGAAACCCTATAATATAGTAATTTGACAGTGCAGGTCAAGATGGGAAATACTGCCACCTTGTGGTGCTCTGTATCATTCTTTTTCAGTTAATAAAATCCCAGTGAAACTTGAACACCTATAATTTTGGTTCTGTATTTAGCGCTTCTCAACTCAAATATGGAAAGATTACCACAGACGGGCATTACTACCAATCCCAGTCTAGCCTACTTAATACAGTATCATTTTATTCAGAAAACATTCAGAAGTGTTGAGAGTTTTTTTTTTTTAATTAAATGAGGTGACTAACATTTGAAATTAAAGATCCCATTCGGAAACCTGAAGATGGAGATTTGTTATATCACCATGACTACCCATGACTTCCTATGTAGTGGGAGGATTGTCATACAAAATGCCAACCAAGTCTTATTAACACAAGGAAATAAAAAAAAAAAAAGTCAACAAGGGAAAGATAGACTTTCAAAGCAACATAGATTGTAGGAAAAAGACACAAGGAATGCTAGAAAAGGCACACAAACACCAGAAAACCAATAAGAAAAATCCCAGACCCTTACAATTTGTGCAGTTATTGAATAATCCCTATTCAAAACAGAGTGCAGGTCACAATCAAAACTCTCATCGTCATGTAAAAGTGAAAAACACAACAGCAACATTTACATGTGATATATATGTCATGGTCCAACTCTACAAAGAGTTCCATTGGAAAAAACAAAAAACAAAACTAGTGCATTTATAGTATCCAGCCTCAAAGCAGCACTTGCATTGTACAATAATAACATAAGAGAAAACTCATTGATGAGCAGATGTGGTTTAAGAGTCAGTTGTGAAAGGAGCTCAGGATAATAATAGCAGCTAACAGGCTACCTTTACAAACACAAACTGTGAACCAGTGAACAAATGAACAACTCCAGAAACACAGACTAATATAAACCTCAAAAGCACAGGACAAAGACTGTAAGAAAATATGACATAAAAATCCACTCGCAGCAAGAACAGGTGATCATCTGTCTTGCAGCGTCTTTTCCTCGTTCAGCCTGGACAAAAATGACGAAAAGTGAAATTGGATCCAATATTGACTCTTTTCTTTACCTCCTCAGACAAACTGCTCATTTCTTCTCTTCATTGGCTCTGCCATGGTGTTGGTTTGGAGAATTCCATGTTGGAAAGCTTTATCTTGTAGTTAGCCACCTGCTAACTTCTCCCATAAGTAAACATTATGCACACTTTGATTGGCAGCTGGGAGGTGGGACTTCCAGCCAGCAGGTCGCCCCCCCAACTTACATAGTCTGAACACAGGTGATGCAGACATGCTCATGGTTTGGAAGAAGAGCAGTTTGTTCTGTAATAACTTGAACTACCAATACAAAAATGTTAGAAACTTTTATTTTTTCAAGTTTCAAGTTACACTGTGTTACTTTCAAGCTGTTTTCACAACAAGTTTGTCCACTGTTATGTATCATGTGGATTTCTTTGTTGTGAAAGTTAAAACCCCAGCTAATGTAGTATTTTCTACGATAACAACATGTGAGTTCACATCTAAAGCAATCATCGAAAACAAAACTGATGAAGAACCACTGATAGAGATTACGTCTAAAAGCCATTTGCTTTGGAAATTTTTCCTGATTTGTGTTGAGTAGATGTGCAAAGAACCAATTACCATACAGTTATAGTCAGGCCAGACAGAGAGTTTTACTCATCCTGTAACTGTTTAAAATTAAATTTTACTATATGAAAATATGATGATGTAAGATCTGTATGAAGAGTTATGCACATTCTCCCAGACAAATGCATTATGCAATAACTGTAAACACATTATTTCTTCTAATTAAGATATACACTTGTGTTGTTCTCTGCCAAGCCTTTTCAACACCAGTGTAAGTGATTGTTATTGATTTTACCTACTCATTTCATTTTCATTACATGAGTTGAGTTCTCATGTAACCAGAACTCTCCACAATCCCCCAAGTCGAGGTGATACCGATGAGATTAAAAAGATGAATACTGTGTCTGTGCTCTCTTTAAATGATAGTCATATCTTGAAAGAAACTACACTTGCCTTTCACATACATATAATATGTGTGTGTGCAGGTGTGTGCGTGGGTGTGCGAGTAGGAAAGTGAGAGAAAAAAATTACATTACTCAAATTTAAGGCATAAAATAGACCACATAGACACACACAGATACTCAAATTGACATTCAAAAGTATTGAACATGATGCTCTCAATAACCGATGTGTCATGAATAAATGAGCTTGGCAACGGACTTCTGCCTGCCAGACTGCTCAAGACTAGATGACTCACTTAGGGCAACCGGAAGTGATATCATTATTTGTTTATTTATGTATTTATTCTCCTAATAACATTCTGAGATATGACAGCTGTTGGTCACGTATCTTTAATTTAATTGATTTAACTGAAGCCTCATGGGGACATTAGACACTACGGGCCTGATATCTTCTGCCAGATCTGCTATATTTATTGATAACGTGTAGCGGGAGAGGCGTTCCCCTCAAAAAATTGCAATCTTCCACCCTTGCTGTATCCGCTATCCTACCTGCGATACCCGCTATATTATGCATAGGAGTGGTTCAGGCTTTCCACTTGTTAAACCAATCAGTGCATCAGTAGCCATTGCCTTTAGGAGCAGGTTGCACTACCTGAAAACAGCTTTCCCAAACCCGCTATGGAGCATCTTTTCATCCAGATCGGAGCAGCTCTTGTGTGCAGCCCATCTGGGACTCTGCTGTAGAGCTTCCTCCTCTTCCTTCCTCCTCCTCCTCCTCCTCCTCCTCCGCACTGATGTGTATATATGTGTGTGTGTCTGTGCACTGCCAGTAAACACGCTCTGGTCGTCTATGGTTTAATTGGCAAGCAAGCCATGTAAGACAATCTGCCATTTTCTCAGGAGTTCAACTGAGGCGAAATGATGCTTTTTATACAAGAGCTGATTCAAGAGGTAGAGCCGTTTGTGCACGTCCACATGTGACCAGGTGGACGCGCATTGACGTCGTTTGGGCATGCTATTGTACAAGCCGACATGGCATAGCGGGTGGTCGGACCACCCTCTATGCTTTTTCCTAAACCTGCGATGGCAAGATACAGAGTTAGAGTAAAGGGCAAAAGACACGGCCAGTGAGTAAGAGAGTCGGGAAAATGTGTAGCTGCTACAGTGCGCGGACGATGGAATTAGCGGTTCGTGAACGTTCCAATACACGTAATTTGAGCGTACCGACTAGTGCTAATGGATAAGGGGAAGTGTACAATCGGGGCCTACATTCCATAGATTCTAATTCTTTCTATATTCAGTTTTGTTTGTTTTTGTTTGTTTTTTTTTTTTCTCTTTTTTTAATCTATGTAAGATCAGGTAGTATAATAGATCTATAATAGATCTGATCTACTATAATAGGTAGTAGATCAGATAATGTTATTGTTAAGCATTGGTGAACATATAGTTTTGCTCAGTCGGACATTTTCATATTATTGATTAATTTGTCTATCCAAATTTCACATAAAAAACAAGTTGTTTGACAAATTCTGAACTGCATTTAATCTTTTTTTCTTTTTGCCAAAGGATAAGATGACTGATTAGACTATGCAGCAAACATAAAGCCACAGCCAGTTAATACATCTCAAAACAAGGATAGAAAAAAAAAAAAAACTTCTAGCCTTAATATATTGTATCTAAAAATGTGCCTAGTAATATCTCTAAAGTGCATGATTTACTTTACTACTATTACTAGACAAATTAGCATGCAGCTGCAAATGATAAAATTCTAAACAGCACACGCTGGAGTGTCTTGTTCTGTGAGTGAGATCCTAAAACTGCTCACTCATCTACAAACACAGACATTGCTAGCTCATTTCAATAATGACCAAGGAGCAGTGTAAATTAGTGTTGCGTAGTTAACAAGCAGACCTGTTGATAATAAGGACCCTGTAATTTAGCAATGACACAGGGAAAGCTCTTCTTTTGTAACTACACATCTTAAACAAGGCTAAACCTGCAGCTAATATTCCACAAATTTCACTTATATCAGGATCACCATTTAGTAACTAAAACTCACTGAGGCAGAGGCCTAGGAAGAGAGAAAAAAAAATCACTTTTGATTCTGAATTTGACTTACCCTTGGTGTTTTGGCATCATAAATCACGTCAAAGTACAAAACTTAACTCAATTCTTGATATTTCATGTCTTTGTGTGGCAGAAGCTCATACATCAGGAACAGCGAGTTACTATCTTTTCTGTACGCACAGACACTCTTAAGGGCCGTGTATACTCTCACGGCAATGTGTCGCCGTCACCCTGTCGCAGAGATGCCGCATATACTTCTGATTTATACTCAATTTTGACACGCGGTCTCCGCTATGTTATTCCACGCCACAACGCAAGAGGGACAATCACGAACTAGCT
Organism: Hirundichthys speculiger; assembly: GCA_018398805.1. Classification (NCBI taxonomy): domain Eukaryota; kingdom Metazoa; phylum Chordata; class Actinopteri; order Beloniformes; family Exocoetidae; genus Hirundichthys; species Hirundichthys speculiger. Next base: position 1,102,143 of record JAGFBZ010002358.1, on the reverse strand, counting down.
AAACTTACTGAACTTATCTCTTGCGTTTTTCTACTTCCTCACCATCTCGGCCGTATCCAGACCCACATTCATCGCAATCTCCCTCCATGAATTACTAGAATATGTGCTGTCTTTGTAGTGTGGAGAACCAGAATCGTACAGATGTGGGTACTTCCTCATTTCTTCAATGACGCGCTCTTTTCTACGCGGATGTAGAATTGACCAATCAGAGGCCTCCTTTCTCTCCTCTCTGCGGCACTGTCTGCGTCGACCTACAATTTAGGGTAGGTGCACCGGAGTGTCTGCGTAGGGGTCCAAGTATAAATCAGGCTTTACTGAGTCATGCTTCATGTTACATGGTTTGTGAAATACCCATGACAATCATCCAAGTCAGCTAATGAGGTCACAAGATTTTGCTTCTGTAAAATGATATAGCCTTATAAAGTTGTAAAGTTTGAATTAATCAGAATGGCTTCATTGGTTACATTGTCTTTGTGTAAAGCTGATGGGGCATCAAGCAGCAATATGCAATGTGGGTAGGGTGCTGCATGGAAAAAGAACAGAAACCAAAAAGTTATGGCTTCACCAATAATGTCACTGCATCAGATAACACACCCCTCTTTGTTCCAAACATGTTTCCGTGAACTTGTGCTACACTGCCTTTGCTAAGCATATTCTATCTGCTTTGCAAACCTTTGCAAAAATCTATCTTGCCTCATACATGGTACAACAGAGAAAAGGTTTAGTGAAAAAAGAAACCAGACCCATGTACTTTAAAACAACAGACATTTAAGTCTTTAGAAAAGCCAGAGTGATTCAGACACATAACTGAAAGCCAGTAGAGCTGAAGAAAAAGAAAAAAAAACCTCCCTTAAAGACTTCTTTGTCAGTACTCTAGCTCCATTCCAGGTGTAAGTGATTGAGAAAATGGTTTTAGAGACTCCCTAAAGACAGATAAGTTGACAAGGTGGTAAGACTCCTACAACTGATTCACTTCTTGCAGCTGCACACGAGAAAAATAGTTGTTGGAAATGTACTCTTACATCTATTAACACTGTAGTTGTGGCAGTGTAAGACAGGATCATTTAAGTCAGAATGAAAGCTTGAGTTTAGTGAGCTTTATTGGCAGCAATGTTTTACTTTGGTTGTCTTTAAAATGGATTTCCAAAGGTGAACAATGTTACTTCAATGTCAAAATAATAGCTTATTGACCTGGCCTGACATGATTATTACATAATTGTCTTCATAATCATTTAAGGTGAACCAAATCATTATGGCTAATCAGCTTTCCTCCATTTGCTTGTAGCCAAACAGGTAGACAAAAGCAATAAAATGTACACTTACTGGCCACTTTATTAGGTACACCTGTCCAGCTGCTCGTTAACGCAAATTTCTAATCAGCCAATCACATGGCAGCAACTCAATGCATTTAGGCATGTAGACATGGTCAAGACGATCTGCTGCAGTTCAAATCAGCATCAGAATGGGGAAGAAAGGTGATTTAAGTTACTTTGAACGTGACATTGTTGTTGATGCCAGACGGGCTGGTCTGAGTATTTCAGAACCATCTCCAGGGTTTACAGAGAATGGTCCGAAAAAGAGAAAATATCCAGTGAGCTGCAGTTCTGTCGGTGCAAATGCCTTGTTGATGCCAGAGGTCAGAGGAGGATGGCCAGACTGGTTTGAGCTGATAGAAAGGCCAACTGTAACTCAAATAACCACTCGTTACAACTGAGGTATGCAGAAGAGCATCTCTGAGCACATGACACATTGAACCTTGAGGTGGATGGGCTACAGCAGCAGAAGATCACACCGTGTGCCACTCCTGTCAGCTAAGAACAGGAAACTGAGGCTACAATTTGCACAGTCTCACCAAAATTGGACAATAGAAGATTGGAAAAACGTTGCCTGGTTTGATGAGTCTCAATTTCTGCTGCGACATTCGGATGGTAGTGTCAGAATTTGGGGTCAACAACATGAAAGCATGGATCCATCCTGCCTTGTATCAACGGTTCAGGCTGGTGGTGGTGGTGTAATGGTGTTGGGGATATTTTCCTGGCACACTTTGGGCCCTATTAGTAACCAATTGAGCATCGTGTCAATGGCTCAAGCCTCAATTGTCAATGCCACAGCCTACCTGAGTATTGTTACTGACCATGTCCATCCCTTTATGACCACAGTGTAGCCATCTTCTGATGGATACAGCAGGATAATTCCAGGCATTTCATAAAGCATGAATCATCTCAGAGTGGTTTTTTGAACATGACAATGAGTTCAGTGTACTCAAATGTCCTCCTCAGTCACCAGATCTCAATCCAATAGAGAACCTTTGGGATGAGAGATTCACATCATGGATGTGCAGCCGACAAATCTGCATCAAATGCGTGATGCTTATCATGTTAATATGGACCAAACTCTCTGGAGTGTTTCCAGTACCTTGATGAATCAATGCCAAGAAGGATTAAGGCAGTTCTGAAGGCAAAATGGGGTCCAACCCAGTACTAGCGAGGTCTACCTAATTAAGTGAGTGCATCTTCTTCAGTTTTTCCTCAGTATTCTCAACCGTATGAGATTTGGATGGTGCTTGATCAGTGCCATCATCTTAATGCAACACTAACACAACCGCACTGCTATGGTTAAATATTACCAACATCTGGTGAAAGTTTCATGTCTTATACAAGTAGTTGTGACTGACAGTTTCTTTCTCATCTAAAGTTTATTGCTTGTTTGCGCTTGTTCTACAAATCACTCACGGGAACTAGTTTTTTGGACATCTATTATGCATATTTCTTATGTAAATTGCTGTTGAATCGACAAATTACATGAAAGTTTAACATGCAGTTTTGTATCTTCTCAAAAGTATGTCACCATCTGTTCATTACTATTGCAGAGACATAATGTGATTGTAATCTCTTACTGCATGTCTCTGTGTTTTCATTCACTGAGCCCTTCAAAGAAAGGTCAGTGAGCTCTGTGGTCTGTTGGGGAAAAAAAATTAATCCATGGCTTTATCCCTGTTAGTTTTTTTATAGGGCACTGGCAGGGTAGGGGAGTTTTTAAGTCATCTGCATGCTTGCTTGTTCTTCTTTGTTTAATGTAGAAGGAGTAGTCACCCTCTAGAGCACATTGATTTCAAAACAACCTATAAAAATTTATGAAACAAACATACAAGTGCTCATATTTTTGTAGACTCACTTATGAAATCTTAGAAGTTGCTGACAAGCATTTATATGCTTATGATTAACAAAAGAAAATAAATAAAAAGGGACAGCAAAAGTAGACTACACATCAAAGAGTCATGCTGTTACATTTAGGTGACATACTCACTGTGCAAACAACAACTTCATGTTTTTTTTTCTCTGCTTGTCAAAATAGTAAGGAAGTATACAAGGAGCTGTGTCTCCTGCATATGCAGACACAGTGATGTCTCCCTGACATCGGGGCGCTCTCCAGATCGAAGCTGAACTTGCCAGAGTTGTTTTTGTTATTTTTGATAGGGCTACTGGTCACTTTCCATTTTTATCATGCCATCAGGAACACTGCTATAATTTGCACTCACAGTACTTTGTTCAGACTAATCAGATTGACCCATGTAGGGAATTTTGTAAAAGACCAAGAAATTTATCAGCTTTTCACATCTCAGTTACATGTGCCATGTGCACATTTACATAAAAGGGTTCACTTGGAAGGTCAGACTCAAGTTTTTTGATGTCTCAAAGCTGTATATATATATATATATATATATATATATATATATATATATATGTATATATATATATATATATATATATGTATGTATATATATGTATGTATGTATGTATGTGTATATATATATATATATATATATATATATATATATATATATATATATGTATGTATGCATGTGTGTCTGTACGTACTTTACTTTCTGATTTTTTATTTTTATATTTTCATAGATGGTTTTGCAGCTTTTGGATCAAAGGATTTAAACATGATTAATTTTACTGTTGCCATTTCTTGCTTTCTTCCTATTTGCAGTTTAGATTTTCCATATCAGACAGCTCTCCATGAACTGTTTGTCTTTACATTAGCAGGTGGCAGATCATCGGTGTTCTTAGTGCAAAAGAAGTCTCAAATGACGCATCAAACGTATTCTCCCCTGGGAGCATTCAGACAACAGGAAATGCTCAAGCATTTGTAAAATTTTCTGATATTTAGGCAAAGGGAGGAATTTGTTTGTTCGTTTTTGTTGTGTTTTTTCTTTCTTCCTTTTATTGTCGGGGTTTCTGCATTGGATCATTGTATTGATTTGGCATAGACTTTGAATATTGGATGCCCTTCCTGACACATGCTCACACACAAAAAAAAAAATCTTCCTCCAGTATCACCAGTACTGGGAGTAAAATATAATATGACATGTGTTAAGTATTGTAGAATTACATGAAAGCTCGACTTTTGAGTCCTTTGTTTCTACTAAGGATGTTAGTCCTCCACCCCTCCAGTATTTCATGTTTGGTTATGTTTATAAAGAAGACCATAAGAGGCAAAAAAAGTGCCTTAGCACTGCTGGACTTTTTTTCTTGAGTCCACGCCACTCAGAACATCTTTTGTATATTTTTTGTCTTCTTCTATAGCTTCTTACTCAGAGTAAGTGCATACCCAACAAGTAAGGAACTTTTTGCGACACGACTACAGTATATGGTCCAGACGGCCAAAGCGGACCATTGGTTGAATACATGAAACACACCTTGGGTGGCAATACTCCCATTTGATTATATTGGTGGAATCATATGTTATTTCTCTTATATGTCTTCAGAGGGTTTTTTTTTCATGATACTGTTGTGTAGGTTTCCCTGCATTCTCTGAAACAGCATGTGAAATAATTTGTGTTCTAAGTCTTAACTGGTATTATCTAGTATATGTTCACTAGAATTATTACAGTTCTTCACAATAAAGCCCAGATTAACTACTTTTACCTGGCCCAAACATTATATTTGTGTTAAAATAATTATGAATAATTCACAGTTTTGAATTAGCATAGACTCATCTTCCATTTCATTCATCCATCCATTTTCTATATGTACCTCAGTGCACAACTCCATGTGGTGGGCACAAAAAACAAAGGAAAAAAAAAAACCCTGTTGCTATTGCCATCAATAAACTTGTTGTAACCTCATACTTTTTTCAAGTGCTTTGGTAGCAGATTAGTATTCCCTACTGGGTAAAATATGGTTAGGTGCCAGACATGGAAAAATGGTGACCTCAGCCCCTGCTCCATAAGTATTCATATTTCAGGGATAAAACTATGTAAAACTATGTAAAGCAGGCACATAGTTTAGCTGAAATTAACTACTGTGGTATTTTTGTATAATATAGTATTAGTGTCAGTTTTGACACTAGTCAATTGCTTAAGGGCTTTCTAAAGCACCTCATTTACCTGTAAACTGTGGAAGTCACAATGCAGATTTTGCTTTACATTAAATTCATCAAAGAAAATAGCCTAATTTTTCTATATTATAATCATATTTTTTATATTTTTCATGATGACTTTCAGCACATAGTAAAACACCAGTTATGCCTCCTGAGTCGTCAGCTGTGATTGCACTGATGGATAGTTAAAGCTATTCTTAACATTTTCAATCACTGGGTACATTTACATTTACAGGACTGGTTGGCAATTTCCTTTGCATTGTGGTGGTTATTTTTAATTAAGCTGAAATATCCCTTAATTGATTTATATGTGCATTGGTAAGAAAACTGCTGCAATCATGCCAAACTGATAGCAAATGATCACTGCAACATATTACAGAGGCAAGAGAAAATTAACACAAAGAGAGAATGTGTACTTTATTTAAAAGTGAACTATTCAGCTTGGAAAAAGAAAATAAAAAGAACAGATCAGCCTCCTTTGGGGAAATAATGGAAGCAAAAAGACAATGCGTAATGTTTAATTCATATTTGGGGCTGTGATATGCCTTTTAATTTTAAAGACCAGGTCACATAAGATGAATGTGAAAACCCTTAAAGTGTACTGAGCCATTTCTGTTCATTTTATTTGACACTCTCATCTACCCTTTGACTTTATAGCAGTCATACACAGCCCACAAAGATTTGTGTGTATGTGTGTGTGTGTGTCATGTCTCTTGGGTCAGTCTGGCTTCTGTGGTGTGAAACAGATATTTAACACCATTGAAATTTGAGAGCAAGGCCAATGACAGTGAACTAGAAGAGCAGTTATTATTTACAGTTCCATGTAAGTGTATGATGGAGATTTGCCATTAGATAGACTCAATTAGATTACCTAAATGAATATATATAAAGCTCATACACAATGTCCTTCAAAAACTAGATCATGAAAATCAATGATATTTCACAGTTGTTACATACTCATCACAGTCATCATATTTAGAAATCTTGACATTTCACTCCTATGGAAAGAAAACATTGTATTTTATAATTGATTTTATATTTCAGGATAAATATATTAATGTTTAGTAGAGACTGATCCTGTTGTTGTCATGATTATTGATCTCTTCTGCACCACTCACCGTATCCAGGCTGGACTGTCTTTGCAATGACTGAAAGAAATAAATTAATTAATTAGTTCAACCAATCAAATGTCAACTTATAATGCAAATGTCTGTTTGAATTAATACAAAAATAAAGAAATGACAAATTACACAGATAATTAGAGCTGTTGTGTACTTTTTCTCCTACAAGCTAATTGAATTTGTTGATTTGTCACAAACTGACAGATAAGCGACAGATGTTTTGGTCCAAGGGACTCTGCAGGAAGTTTGTGTGATATTCTCCACATTCCCATTGGAGAAAAATAACCTGGCTTTTCAATTACATAATAACCAAGAACGTGGCCTGGAGCATAAATAAATGAAAGTTGGCTCCATGCAGCCAGCTGTGAACAAGTATGTCATTTAGCCAACTGTGTCAATCAATGGAGAGACAAATGAGTAGTGATGAGTAATGAGTTAACACACATAGAAAGTTTTAGTTATTACATGCTGCTGGCTCCTGTAGACACAACACATGATGGCAATAGCAAAAATACATTTATTAAAGTGTTTGTTGGCTGCCCCAGTAGTGCAGTGGTTATTGCAGGTAGCCCATGCACAGAGGCGACAGTCCTCCTGCAGCAGTCGCAGGCTCGACTCCTGGCCCGTGACCCCTTGCTGCATGTCTTTCCCATTCTCTCTCTGCCCTGATTTCCTCTTTCTCACTGTGAAATAAAGGCCACTAGTGCCACAAAAATTTATTAAAAAATGTGTTTATTAAGATGAATAATCAATATTGTCACAGATAATTTTTCTCTATGCAGAATAGGATACATCTGAAATTTAAATAAAAGCAGTCTTAGATTTTGTTGATCAATGAGCTGTGGCCCACAAGAACTTTCATATGAATCTGATGCCTTTAAAATCTGTTTTTTAGTGTCATTCTGAATCACTTTGAGTTGCCTTCTGTGTATGAAATTGCCCTGCCTTACATGGTTGTTTGTGTTTGTGAAGGCCTTTGATGGACTGACAACCTGTCCAAGGGTGTACCCGCCGCTCCCCTTATAAGAGATAGAACAAGCTCCAGCTCTCTGAACAGAATGATGCAGGGATAGAAAATTGATAAAGGAATGAATAGTTTTGGGATCTATAATCAACTGCAGCCGTGCGTAACTCTCATGTTAATGTGATTTTAGTAAGAGACAGTTTTATACATGAAACTACACAGGGCTTTATGCCTCTGGGCCCAGGGCTTTGTTTTAAATGATGGTTCAGAGTGCAAAGTGACACATAGGCTAGTGAAATGCATCAACATTATTTCCACCTAGGTTGTTGCAAGAAAAACCACAGAAACCTCTTTGCTATTATACAATTCGAACTGTAAAGATTTTAAGGTTTTACATAAATGTCATGTTGGATTAAAAGCATTTCATACAGTCATAAAAATAGTGCTTCAATTACATTTTGAGCACTAATAACTACCACAGGATAATTTATACCTGCTGTATCCCTCATCTCTTTGTTCTGCCAGGTAACCAAGGCAACAACTACATTACATGCCTCTTCTCATAATGTATTAAAGACTGTATTAGTTGTATTTCATGGCTGGTGTTAAAAAAAATCTTAAAAGAACTAAATGTAATTCCAAATCCAAGTCCATTTATCATCAAGTTAAATTAGGTTTGTTATAATTTATTTTATAAACCAAATAATTCCAATTGAATCAAAGTGATATTTGTATAATGCTGAATCTTAAAACAAACAAACAAAAGTAACCTTAGCTTAGGAACCCAACTGATGTTTCCCACCCTCAGCATGCATGAGGGGACAGTAGAAAGGAACAACTCCCTATTAACAAGAAGAAGCCTCCACCATAACTTAGCTCATGAAGGCTAACCACCTGCATTGACCATCTGGCAGGGATTAGAGGAATGAAATGTCACAAACAAAAAGACATTACTCCAGGGATACCTGCTGTGAAACAAAATGGTCACCTGAGTCTGCCCTAGCTGTAAACTACCTAGTCTTTATGGAACACCTTGACTAACACTGGTGTGTGAGAAAGTCCCCTCATTCACATAAACAAACTGTAAACTATGTAAAACATTGTCATGTCAAGACTTTTACACATAATAAAAAATGTAGCCATATTGTTTTATCTTTTAGAAGAGGTTATTTAGCATTTGCATGTAATTGTCACTCAAAGTCATTTACGACTCATACTCTCCATTCCATCAAACATCCATTATACCGTATGGAAAATGGGTTGTCAGAAGCTCCACAGAGATATCAACTAGGTCTTTGAACCTTTTATAGAACAAGCACTCAAAGTGTTGCCAGTTTGCCCTCAACTCTCATCGAATTCCCTTATGGCTTTTATTCTATAAGCATTAGTCGTATTTAGCTAAGTATAGGGCAACTGAAGACCTCATGGGTCTCAGGATAGCTCGTGCCATGACCTCCAGCCAGAGTTTAGTAATGTATCTGATCACTACATAGATCAGTACAACCGAAGTGCCTGTCTAATATACAAAAACAACACACACCAAAAACAGACATCTTGATGTAAGTGAGTAAAAAATTCAACTAAAAGTCTCGAACAGCGAGTTTTGTTATGATTTTTTTTTGTCTTCATGTTTGTATTTTTTGTGTTTTTTAGATTACCTGGGTTTTTGACATGCTCCTTGTTGCTTTGTATTAGTGCTAATCTCGTTCGCTTGAGTTTTCATATTCTACTGAACTTATTTCTGTTTCATCCTGTATTTGGTTTTCTTTCTGGATGTTTGTCAGGTTTATTTGCTGTTACAGTTTAAATGTTTTGCTTCAAAGGGTCATTTGAGTGGTGTGAAAGGATGAATGAGACGCAAAAGTGCTTTGTAGAACCAAGACAAGGTTAAAAAGTTTCTATATATGCAAGTTTGGATCATTTTCCATGTCTGTATGTTGCCATAGCTTTTCAATGCAGAGATTTAATAGTAACATTATAATTATTCGTGAGTTTTGGAAGATTACCTAATGACACCAGGAACAGTCATTACAGACTCTAAGACAAACAATAAATAAAGGGTTTCATCAAAGAAGGCAAAACCTAGATTGTTTCTTTTTTTTAATGAAAAGTAGATATTTAAAAAAAAAAAAAAAAAACAGTTGCTCTTTGATGTCAAGGACCACAAATACTGTAAATAAGAAAGGGAAATTTAAAGCACTTTGAGTTTTGTGATAAAACTGTGAAAAAGTCTAAAATGTATTTTATTTCATCCAGGTGAAATTGTTTTAGCTGGAAGCTTTCACCAGGGTCTAGAAATGAAATACAAACATGACTATGCAACAGAACATATTTAGTGCCTTCTAACCTCATCTACATTCCAAAAAGTGCTTTCTAATGTGTTTCTCCCTCACCCATTCACATAAACACTTCTTCTTCTCACTTGTTGCACAGTAAGCATTAATGTATTCTCTACAATCACACACGTAATTCGCTTATACAATAATCAAAACGTGTGATGTTGAATTGGAGGCCACGTAGCCAAATGGGAAATCAAAGCTGTTAGGAAGATCTTAACACATTCCAAAACAGATTCATAACCGATAACTCAGGAAGCATTGGATGCTGTTCTGGGACACTTATCCTGAACACGAAAGTATCCTTTGACAGATTCAGAAACCACCTACCGAATGAAAGTCATCAGTGTAGCCAGTGATTTATTTATCTGTGAACGTCCACTATAAAGCTTATTGTCATTCACTTTGTGTTTTATACCAGTGGCCCCCAATCTTTTTTGCGCCACGGACCAGTTTAATGTTTTTACGGACCGGTCTGTAAAATGTGCCACAGATAAATACAACAAAGTAAAATGATAGGAACGGCATAAAAACTGTGGTATTTTTTATATATTATAATAAACGTAAATCCACTGTGTATTCACCTGCAACTTTATTAGTAGCGTCTTCGCACCAACAACAGAACATCGGTAACATTATTTGGAAGGACACTTTCTGAAGACGTTTTTTTTTTCCTCATTTTGCCACGTGACCCAGACACGGGTCTTGAAGTCTTGTCATGTGTCAAGAGTCATAGACGGATGTAATGGAGAGAATTCGGACATTTTTCAAAATAAAACATCATCTAGACTTGGATAATAAATCAAATGGTAATAATGGATGTGATTTATTTTTTCCCCGGGGCCCGGTATGGGGGGTTGGGGACCCCTGTTTTATTCTATATCTTTCCTTGTGTTGTATACATCATGTATATCGCTTTCAAATTAGTTTTTTTTTTCTGAATTTTGTTATTAACAGTTATTAAGGTGACAGATGAATTGAAAAGCTAATTATTGCAAGCTTTTAGAAGTCATATTCAGCAAAAAAAAAAAAAAAGTAAATTACTGATAATGTTTTATATAATAATCGCAAATCATTTACAATTACAAGATACACATTTATTGCTCTCCCGTCATATTTCTGTATTACAAATAGAAATACATGGGTCTTGTCTACTATTAACTAATTAACATGAATCCAAATCAGGAAATGGTTTTCAGTATGCTTTTTATTAGATTAGTGCTTTAAAATCGAATTTCTAGATGATGTACAGAGGAAGTCCAACTTTTATAAATGATGCACATGTTTCTTTTTCTCTTTCTTACATCATGACTGTTGCTAAAAAAAAAAAAAAATCTATGATACCTGCAGACTCCCACACACACACCTACTCCATCTGTGTGTGTGTGTATGTCTGGGGGGGCTGTAATCTTTCAATACAAGTCTTTGATATCTCTGAATGAACATCTATCCTCTGTTCTATGATAGATGCCATGTTGCTGGTAGCTGACAGACTGCAGGGGCCCTTCAACATCGAAGCTGTGATTGAGCCAATTGACATCAAGATCTCTGAGGCCATCATGACTATGCAGGACAACAGCATGCAAGTATCAGCAAAGGTACTGTAGCCAGACGTCTTGCAGCTTGTTTCCAAAGAATCTTTGCATTGAAAACATGTTAAACATTAAAAGATTTTCACTTAAATTGTTTCTATTTTTTTAAAGGAATTAATTTAAATGAACTCATCTTATCTTACATTTAACTGAGTAAATAATCAGCATACCTAAATTATACAAGTCCCTCTGGATTGATCTATTTTTCAATGCAACTATTGATTTCCTCGTGTTGTGGGTGAACATACAGTTCTGGCCTGTTAATGAAATGTAAACACGGCAACAACTATTGTCCCTAAAAAAATCCATTTGTTTGTTAAGGAGAAGAGTTTTAAATAATGAGATGTTGTGTAAAATGTAAATAAAGTCAAATGAAATGGTTTGCAAATGTTGAAAGTGAGACTTTTGACCATTTTATAAAAAAATATCAGCTCATTTACAAATTGATGACACCAACATGTCTCAAAATGTAAGAATATCTTAAAACTAATATGATAAGTTGCCAACAGGTCAGTAACATGATCTGGTAAGAAATAAATAAAAAAAGTAGAAGCATCTTAGAGAGGGGGAATCTCTCAGAAGTAAAGATAGACAGAGGTTCACCAATGTGTGAAAAAGTAATTTGGCAAATTGTCAAACATTTTCAGAATAATGTTTCTTATCATCAATTTATAAAGACTTTAAATATTTCATCATCTGCAGTACATTTTTTTTGTCCAAAGATTCAGTGATTCTGGAGAAATCTCTGCATGACATGATGCAGCTATAAAATTCAGGGATTACCTCTTTCTTTTTTTCTTTTTACTTAAGATGGTACATTTCTTCTTTTTAAACATTTTCCTATTTTCTGTGCTGTATTGAGAATGAACTGTCAGGGATCTGCAAATCATTGCTTTCTGTTTTGGTCTGCATTCTTGTTCTGTCTCAGCTTTTTGGGAATGGGTTTTATATTATCACACAGCTATAAATTGTTTAACATTATAATGTTTGAGCTATCACCAGATAAACATATTGTACTGTGTTCGCTGTCAGGTTTCAGTGCTTTCTGTTGCATCAAAAATATAAGAATATATTAAAAACTGTACTGGAGTACATACCTGCAATATGAGACTGTCCAACATTCAAAGGAAGCTTTTTTAATCTTCTATACAGTTCATTTTGCTAATTAGTCTTTGGGATATTTTAAATAACTGCTCGGACATTCACAGCATTATCTCACAGTGAATAGTTTTTCATAGCATTTCTTGTCAAAGGGTAGGGCTCTACTTTTTTATTCTAATCATTTCATGTATCCTCGCCTATCTCCAAGCAGCTTTTACAGAGGCTGGTGAGAATTAGATGTCACAGTCTTTCCCATGGTGAGACGGCTTTTTTGTGCAACTTAACCCATTGTCTGCGCCCTCGATGCATCATTCAGCCCTGTGATTTTGTGCTGGGTTGACAGATTGGTCTGAGATTACCGTTTTCCTCGTATTCACATTCAAACCCCCACAAAGTTTTGTGCAATATATCAGGCTGCATTGTACTGCAACTTCTTTACTACTGCACAAACCACTTTAAAATCACTTTGCTTGTGTGGTGTGCAGAATCCTGGAAATGTAATTATGGTGAAGAATCGATAAATATTAGAGAAAAGACATCCTCTTCTCATGACAGCCATGAAGCACATTAGAGTGCTCCATCACATACTGAGCCAGGGGCCAGCAAAGGGCTCAGACAGGAATGCTAATAAGCTGTGCTGTTCAGGGGTGTTGTTTGGGCAGTAAATGTCTGTAGAGAGCAACCCATTTGAAAACAACCTTTTATCACAATAAATATTATATGGACAAAATCAAATCTTTGTTCTTTCAGAGAGTACTGCACAATGGACAGTTATTTTCTGTGAATATTATCTAAATATTCCTTATTTAGTTGATATGATTTTGTCAAAATGCACCTCTTGATTTTCTACATGAGTCTGTATATGTAATTGGTTTTGAACAAGGGGCTACATCCAGCTTTCTGGTCTGAAACAAAACCTGAATTTAATAAAACAACAACTTTGGACTTGTTCCAAAAGCAAGCCAACCACTGTGGCAGCTCTGGCAGTGCTCGTTTCTGATGTTGTTTCAGTAGCAACATCTGAAATGATCTGAAAATAGTGTTTGGACAGTTAGTCATCATAGTTTAGCATAAGCTAAGCTTGACAAGTTAAATCAGCTAACTTGTGGTAACGGAGCCAAGAAGGCTCCAGGTTCATCCCACCCATTTAAGCTGGAGTTACGCAGTGTCACTTCCAACCAACATGTCACTGTGCCGTAAGACGAAAAAGAGGCTTCAAAAAAACTCGTGTGATGTCATGGGGGGCTTGTCTAGTTCTTTTTACAGCCTAATGCTTAAACAACATTAATATTTTATTCATGACTTGATTTCTTTTTTTATGAAAACATGAAACATCTCAAAGCTTATTTTGCTGGAAAGCTATGGTGCTAACATAAGAATGCTAAACATGTCATGTTTATTCATTTAGATATTTTAAAATCAATTATTACACTCTGCAACATTTGATTTTACTAGTAGCACAGCAATTTGCAAGGTTTATTTCTTTTCTCTCTCCACCAACATGTCCCTGTAAAGGAAGATTTAAGGCCTTGATCGGACAGCATGACTTCCAGGCTCCATAGTTTTCTGTCCCAAATCACAGAACACAAATGGAGCTGAAGCTTTTTCAAGGGAACAGCGCCTATGCTGTGGGCACACTGCAACTGTTGTGGGATAAAAAAGGTTATTTATTCCTCGAATAAATAGCCCTGGCTCAATGTAGAACCTGTTGACAGCCTAGTTATTCAGTAGTTCAGTGAAAGAAAAAGTTCACATCCCATATTTATGAGGAGCTGTTGTGTTAATGCAGCGATGCAAGATTTTCTCTCTTGAGTGCTTTTGGACACCGTCGTGACTGCTATTCTCTGTTGTAACTGTATTTCCCTGTGCTCTGTATTAGGTTTTTCAAGAGTGTGGGCAGCCAAAGCCATCAGGAATAGGCAGGTCTACAAGGGGTATCTCTGATGTTTTCAGTGGTCGCTTTAGACCTTACACCCCCGAACAGAGACCCACCACAGCAGCTGGAACAAGCCTGGACAGACTGGTATGTACAAAGACAAGATGAAAGCAAGGAAACATAAGAAGTAAAAGTAGTGTGATAGTAATTCAAATTAACTCTTTGATACTCACCATTAAAGCAAGATTCTGCAATGCAGAAGAATTCAAGGATTCTCTTTTGTACGAAACAACCTGTGCATCTCAGAAACCAAAAAAGAAACGTATAGCACAACCTTTTCCATGGCTAGTGACCTATTTTGTGATCCAGACTCACACCAAAATTTGATGACTTCTCCCTTTACCAATGTTTCACCTCTACTTTTTTTTTCTTTTAATTCATCATAATAGCTTTTGTTATCTTGCTGACAAAGCAATAAAAAAACAGCAAACAGAGAAAAAGTAATGATCAATGATACACAATAAAGACATTTTATATCGCAGGCTGTCTTTGTCTGGAAGCCACACCAAGGCTAAAGCATTTAACACATAATGATTTTATTTTATAAAGGACACTGACTTACTGGCTTATTATTTTTTGAAAGCTCACCTGATTTTGAGAACTGCACAGAAGGGAGGTTTTTCACAGACTTGCCACCACAATGATGCTCTGCTTTAGGTACACCAGGGTTGGAAGTCTAAAAGCCAGAAAAGGTTTAAAAAAAAAAAAAAAAGGGTGAGGGGGGTGTCATGTGTTTTAACTACTGTTGTGTGTTCCAACTTAAAACATTTGGTGCATTTCAATACAACCAACAGGAACGTGTTGCTTAATATGTTCCCTTCAGTGTACATGGCTGCGGGACAGTAGGAGAAACCCTGATAGCACATAACATGATGTACCCTATCTCCAAAACAACTGTATATTTTGTCCTAGAATTTGTACTGTAACATATTGATTCTTGAGGATTTTACAACAGATTCAGCATCCTCCTGTCAAACTCTGCCTTCTTGCTGAAGCTGTTATTCTCTTCCACAGCTTTCTGTAGCACTTCCTTTTCATGAGTGAAGAAAATGAAAGAAAAATTCCAAGACTAAAGTCAAGGTTGCTGAATGGGCTATTTCACTGCCTCAAGCTTTTTTGGTGGCAGGTTTCAGTGTAGAGTCACTGAGGGTGAATTGATGTGACACTGGCTTTACACATGAGCATCTTTTTGCTTTTTTTTCAAGAGCTCACATGTGCATAGTAACATTCAGAGTAGAAATGAAATTGAAAGAAATGAATGGAAAAGAAGCTTTGTGCTTTTAGCATTTGTAGCCACTCTGAGCTACTCAGTGTCTTAGTCTGCAAGAGTGGACAATGACATTATGCAGTTTCCTTGTTTTTAATTAAGATTACTTACAGATCCCTGAAGCCACTGTCCTGTCCTCTAAATAGAGGAACCTTGATTGGAAATTTGAAATGTGGCGCGGGTGTGGCAATCTGTGCCTCATTGGTGCTCTTCCACTACGTCACATCGCCCCTGCAGCTGAGCAAAACCACATCCCGCCACCTCAACATATTAAAGTGCTGTATTAGTGTCCTGAGTTGATCACGATTTGTAATTTTCTGCTTGTCCATCCACTATTTGTGTTGAGTACAATGAGACCATCCATGTTTCCTTGTGAAAGAATGCCAAACATGGATGTGGGTTTACTTAAATGCAAATTAGTTTCCTTATAATTCTACCCAAAAGGCAATGCCATGATAAGGAATGGCATCAAAATGTCCTCCAAGAGCAACTGCTCCCAACAATCTATAAGCAATTTTAGTGATGATCCTGTGGATTTTCCAGAATGATCAAAGCACCTTATAACGATGCAAAAGTGGTAACAAAGTGACTTGGAAATCACGACACTGTGGCAAAAAACTCCCCAGATCTTAATCATATCAACAACCAGTGGTTAATCTTCATAAAGCAGGTGGACAGGCAGAAAATTACAAACTCTGACAAACCCAGGACACAATACAGCACAAATGAGCGTCCATCTGCAAAGTGCAGACGTTTTGAAGAAGAGCACTGTCAGTATTAAGTCATTAATAAGTCTCATGTAAATGTAAATCTATGCAACTTGTAAAGTGCTTACAAATGTTTTTCATGAAAAAACATCATCTAGGGATACTAAAACAGCAAAGTTTGTAGCAAACAATTTTTTTTTTCCGCTGTCAATACTTTACAATTATGTGCTCACTTAGAGTATGGTGTCTAAATAGATTTAAATCACCTCTTTTTTCTTCTTAATGTTTGTATTATATTGTTCAAAAATTAATTAATTAACTCAGTCCTACCAAATAACATTAAAGTGAAATAACAGCTAGAGTATGTGAAAACACTGAGGGCTATATGTAAGCCATGTATTTGTATGCCACAATGCTTCATTTTATAATCCTCCATTCAACTAGCAAATTCATTTATAGAATGCATTCCTTTTGAATAAAAGGTGGAGTTGATAACCTTATACTGCATAAATTTAACAGGATTATAGTGGAATATATGCAGAAGCAGAAAGGCTATTAAATGCTGCAGAGTGTACTCTCTCCATAAAGAGCTTGAATTGTCTAAAATAAATGCATTAAGGACTACAAATGTCATATGAAACACGCCCAGATCCTTTAAGATATCGTCCTTAATTTATCCACATCTTTACATTATGCCCATGTCCGAGCCATCCATCTTAATCTAGTGCTTTTCTTTGCTTGCTAACATCAAAAAGAGTGAAGGAAAAAAAGTAAGTGAGAGCACATTTGGATAAAAATTGCACTAGTTTCATTATTTTTAATAATTTATGATTACATGCACTCAGGCCTACTGCTTGTCAAAGATTTAAACATTTCTTCACAGAAAACAGAACTAGGTTAGTGATGATAAGATTTACTTTCTATGTACCATTTTTGTGTCAGAATATATGTTACACACAAGTTAGGTACAGTACTGAAATATTAAACATCTGTGGCAGACAGACAAGTATTTTATGAGTTTGTTTATTTGGCTAAGTTTGATTTGACTGTATTAAATATAATGACTGCTTCTATTAGGTCAGTTCTCCACACCAGGATGTGGTTTGTATGCAGATCTCCATTTCTAGATGAATCAGATTTGATAGCAGAAGATTTTAATGTGACTTCATAGTACTTTTTTTGTGATTCATCGGGAACCAAGTGGTTTGAGGTGCAAAATCTCAGAGGTTAAAAGGCAAAATATTTCAGCAGCACCATGTCATTTAACTTCTTGCTTCACTAACTAACACACATTCTTCTGCTCTTCTAAGTTCCTGGGTTTCTCTGTTGTCCAATTATATCTCTTTCTTCCTTATTTCTTTGCTGCTCCCAGAGGATTGTCTGGAGGACAATGCAACACAGTGTAAGCCTTTCATACCTTCTCTTGCTTTCTCTAAGTCATTTGTCTTGTGTTGTTTTAATCAACCTGTCCAGTGCACTTCACCTCTTTACATTATTCAGCATTGGTATTGATTGCTTGTTTGAGCCATGCCCTTTTTTTTCTTTTTTCTTGTTTTAAATTTAGATGTTTAGGATTCTACATCTGTCGCTTGGCTAAAATTGTTTAGATTGGCAGCATGGTTGATCAGTGGGAAGGATTTGCCCTACAGCAAGAAAGTCAAGTTGGAATCTCTGGTGTCGTTCTTGTTTTTTATGAGTTTTATTTAGGATTTGTCATTATTAAGGAAAAAGCTGCTCACGCTGATTGGAGACTTAAATATTTTACATGTACAGATGTGATCAGCATATGTTTCTGTGTTAATCCCTTATTGATCCTAGCAAAGAATCAAGTTACTTACTATTAGATTATAATTTTCCAGGAAAATCTGTTTTTTTGAGCAAGACTCTGGCAATTTAAACAGGATTCATCTGAAAGTTGAACATCAGCATGCACAGTAAGCAAGACTCAGATTTCACAGTTTCAATGTTGCCTCTGTGGTACTTTAGAATAAATAACAAATGAGATTATTTGTAAATCATTTTATTCTCCTCCCATCCCTGTCACAACTTTTTTGGAAACAGAATTGTACAAGTATTCCTAAGTCGATCTTGCAAATCACCAGCAATGCATTTCATTAGTTTAGTTTTATAATATTTTCCTTTATTAGAGCAGCATCAGAAACAGTGACTTAAGAAACTGAACAAACTAATAAATGAGGCTGGCTCTGTTCTGGAGCCTCTAGAGCTATTGTGCTAAGAATGATACTTCATGAAATGAGAAACATCATGGACAACCCTGAACATCCTCTTCACAAAACAGTGATTAAGAAACACACAGTCAGAGGTTTCTTTAGATCTGCTGCAACTCAGAATGCTACAAGAAATCCTTCCTGAACACGGCAATAACCTATAATGAATCACTGAAGACACTTAAATAAGAATAACTACTGAAACAATGAATTTCCTCTTCGAGAACGTACAATCCATTTATGAGCATGCTGCATTGAATGAGTTGTAATGCACACAGTTGGAATTGTAAAGGCCCATTTATACTCCACTTTTGTACATTTGGACATCTGTCCTTTCCAAATGTTATTTTCTGTTACAACTTATAACTCCCTGCATCATTTCCGTTTGTATAATTGTTTAGCACCGCATCCAACAGGGGGCAGTGACGAGCTCAGTTGTGGAGGTTGCAATTAGGGATGGGCAATACCAGTGATTTCTGTTTCGATCCGATATCAAGTGATACTAGGGCTAGTATCCCGATATGGATACAGCAGTCTTGTTAAATACATAAGAACATAGGTAATTTGTCATTTTTATGTTGAAATTCCATCAAAAACTTTTAGGACATGACTTGGTTAGATTAGATTTAGATTCAAGCCTTTATTTGTCATATGCATAGTTAACACAGGGTCAAGGATGCAATGAAATGCTTGCTGGGAGAAAGAACCGCTTATGACTCGCCAAGGGAATACCGGTAAAAAAACTACGATAAAAACACAGTCTACATAGTAGAGAATTCCAACATAATATGCAATGACAAAATTTCAAGCATATGCGGTAAGTGTACAGTAGGTCGCAGTGTGTAATATAATAATAATAATGATAATATAAGTATAGGTAATGTGAGAGTATATGTAATATAATGTATATATAATATAATGTGATATAGTATAGTATAGATACTCAGTATGCATATAATATGATAATATGATTGTAATTGTATAATATAGGTATGTAATTATGTATATAATATGTATATAATATGATAATAGTGATAGAAATGATAATATGAGATACAATATACACAGAGTGATACAGTATACACATAGTGGATTTTCAACAATATATAATATAACATTTCCAAAAAATATACAGTAATGTAGAATATAAAAGATATTAAAGTGTCAACATTAGCTAAAGTGTCGCAGTGTAAGGTGCATGGGATGAGTGTGTATACATTCATTGCACATGAATAGTACATATGATATATTGCACATAGTGGAGTATTGCACATTGTCTTAGAGCTGGTTTATAAAAAAGCAAACTTTCCTCTTTATGTTTTTTTTTTTTGGTAAAAAAGAAAAGTTTTTTTTCTTCAGGATTAAAACAAAAGTTCTGTACTGTTGACAAGTGACTCACAGAAACAAAGATTTGCTTGAATTCTCTTTATTAAACTTCTTTTTCTTCAAGTTTCAACTGTTCCTGAATGATTGGGTGAAATACAGAGAGGTAGAGAAATAGGCCTGTATTATCATTATGGTTTGATTCAATTAATATCCCACTTACATTCTACTGGTTAACAAAAAACAAAATGTCACCAGTTACCTGGTAATTCCTGCCTTTCTGAAATGTCCACACTATAAAACTATGTCTCAGTGAAGTGGGGATACCTGTCTACAATTTCTTCACTTCTCATTGTTGTTTTTCAAACATTTCATGAGATTTGTGGTTTAGCTTTGTCACATATACAGCATTTCAATTAATTTTTGTGTATCATGTGAAAATAATTCCACATCATTGTTAGTGTTCTGCCATTGAAGACAGTTGCTTTTGTGAGCTGCATTGCAGCCGCTCTTCATAACAGAGTGTAAGCAGAAGGAAAAGTAGTTCCAAACCAAACAAAGCATTCTAAAAAAGTAAAAAAATACTTTGAAATTAGAATATTGAATTTAGATGTTAAAGCATTACCTGGTAAAACTGAACCATCTGGATTGAAGTATTGATTTGCCATTGATCTGCCCATCACCATTTGCAATATTTGCACTACTCCGGAGTTGGAGATAGCGAAAACAGTGGTGATGTGTGACACCACTGCATGAAAGTTATATTCTATAATATAACTCATGTGCAAAATTGACGACAAACGTCATTTTCAGTAGTTTCGGATATCTGCGATTGTTTTGAATGCTGTATCTGTCCCGGAGATGTAACATCATATACATGTATATAATTTCGGACAACCTGGCAAAACCACTTCTCAAAGTTTTCTGCCATTTTTTGTTCAAAATGTCTTCCTTTTCATTTTTTTGCATTTAGTTAACAATTGGCTTACTAAGCTCACTACTACTACTACAAGTTCTGGTTGTATTGTTCCGTTTAGTCCGTAACATTAAGCATCAAGGCGACTTACAAAAACATGTACAAATTGAACCAAAGGGCTCCGTCTGTCCCCATTTCAAACAGAGAATATATATATAGGCCCTAACATGGTTTGTGATAGCGCGTTGATCATATTAGAAAGCCGATGCTGTAATTCCAGTCTGCCATCAGATGTCACTGTTGAAGCGAGGTCCTAAAGCTTCAAACCATTTTCATTACAAAATGAAAGAAAGCCTCAATACTTTACAAGGCTTCATTCGTCGATCACTAGGAGAAAACAAAGGGCTAAAGGACCAGGAAGAATGAGATGCATAAACCTGACAGACAGATGTGGAAAGACTGGCATGAGTATAAAGGACTTGTAAGGAAGTGAGGACCGGCAGGACAAAATATAGATGCACTCTGATAAAGACTCAAAGGATAACAAGATGCAGGTGTGAACAACCAGGGTAGACATTTAGATATTCAAAGTAAAACAGGAAGTAATATTAAACACAAAACAGGAGTCCAAAACAGAAAAAGAGCACAGCCAAACAAAAAAACCAAAGCTGAAACTTTAAAAGAACTAAATAATACTCTGATAACGTAATCAAAACCAAGGCCATGACACAGTGGGGCTGAAGGAGCTGATTCATCAGTCAGCATCTTTTAAAATCAGAGACAGCTGTCCTCCTGTCTCTCCTTATTCAACTGATCGCCCCGTGGTAATCCACTCAAAAAATGACTATTATCATGCAACTTATGTTTTTGTGTATATACTGAAAATTCTTCTCTTCTAATATTAGCCACAAAATTGTATTAAAAGATTTGTAGAGTAAATTTCATTCAAAAAACATTGCTTTATCTGAAATTTTAGATTACTGTACATCAGTTGTTGTTATATAATTATTATATAACACACATTGTGGCTCTGCTCAGTTCTGTTTATATTATATTTTTCTTCTTATATTTATTGTTTTTTCTTTTAACCCCACGGTTTTAGTACATAATTAAATTTCTCAACAACCTGTCTGAACTGTTTGTAGTATGAAGATGTTGGTAGCACCTCACAATGATATGGTAAGTTACTCTGTATTTAGCTCACCAGTTATAAAAATGTGCCTAAGCAGAACACAGGGTCACTAGCTTACACTTTACACTAACAAGTAAAAAGGCATTTATTTAAAAGAAATATAAGGCAAACTTTTTTCCAACTTCAGTCTTTATTCTTTGTGAGATGACCCATTGCTAAAATGCAAACATTTGTTTTGTAATATATGTTGCACAATGTGGTTGGTGGCACATGGGTTAGGGGTTAGGGGTTAGGGTTAGGTTGAGAAGAGGTTTATTGAAACTGTAGTATCATTCGTATGCTTTATTATTTCAACAACGTGAATGTTTGCTGGAAAAATTTGGATAGAAATTATTTGGTTCTCCTCGAACTCATTTTGCTGACAGAAAATAACTGCCAGTTTATCCATTACACAAATAATCACGCACAAGTGTGATTGATGTCCGTCATTGATCCGTTGATTATGAAATATTTTTGATCTCCTTAATGACTTGTTTGTTGTTGATCATATTTCAAAAAGGGATGCAGTAGGGAAGTAAGCAAATCAGTCATTAGCAGTGGTGAGGCCGTTCCACACGCTCCATTTAACGTTGTATTAGCAGGGGGCCATGACCAGGAAATGGTAAGGCTAAAACATTTTTTCTCAGAGAGGAAAGACTGTTAAATATATGATCAGAGTCTACAATCAATCCCAGTAACGTACCATCGATAGGGACCATGTTTATTTAGACCATTTAAACAATGATTCAGTATTGCTGTTGCACTATACTGTGAGAACTAAAGGCATTTATGAAAATATACTGAATTGGATGGAAAGAAATCCAGAGCCTCAAAGTGCCTGTCAGTTTCAGTGTTCCCATATAAAACTTTTTTCTTGCCAGAGTAATGCATCTCAGAGAAATCAATTTAGCCATTACAAATACAGACACATCTGCCAGTTGTAATCAGTGGTAAAGCAGTCAAATTGGCTCATTTCTTGAGTCATGTCATAGGACAGACCTGAGCTAGCTCTTATGGAACACAAAGCAGGTCCTTATTCTATAGTGTTTCTCTTTGATACCCTGTGCATACCAGGAAGAAAAAAAAAGCATGAATTAATCACATTGGCATACTATTTCATTGTGCTTGTCATGCTGAGCTGATGTTTTAAGAAGCAGTTATAACCAATGGGCATGGATTTCTTTGGATTTTCAAAGCTGTATTGTAAACTGTTCTGACAAAGATCTCTTAAATAAGAAAAGAGTGAGCTTGTCCTCTTTTAAGATGCTGACTATAGCTGCAGCTATGCCATTTAAGAGCTGAACATGTAAGTTTATACCTTTGTCTGAGAAAATCAAAAAGACAAAAACAAAAATATTTGTTTTTTTCACACAGTAACCTCTACTAAAATTAATCATTCCGTTACATTTTTTTTTTATCTTCATGTTAACTGCTGACAGATTACGTTGTATCATTAAAGACAGTAAAGATATGCACTGAGAAAAGTGACCATTAGATTTCCAAGCAAAGTCTTTGTATATGTGAGGGGAGATTTCAAACAACCACTCTAACAAATATGGGACTCCATCCATCCATCCATCTTTAATAACTGCCTCATTTCATTCAGGGTCACAGAGGGACTGCAGTCTATCCTAGCTATTACCAGGCAAGAGGCAGGGTACACCCTGGACAGGTCATCATTTCACACAGGGCCACACAAAGGCAAAAAATAAATAAAAAAAAAAACCCAAAAACATTCAAGCTTACACTCGCTGCTATTGTCACATTTAGAACAAATTAGATTCAAGTTATCCACATCTTTAGTGGTTGACTGTAAAATAAAGGAACATGTTGTATCCTTAAGTCATTTTTCATGCAGTGTTCCAGTGGAAATACCTGATGCAGATTTAATAGACTCTTTTTAGAAGAATGTGTTACTTTCGACTATCTGGGCCATTTCAAATCTCTATATGATAAGTTTTAAAATTGAGTTTATAGTAATGGGATGGATGTCAATAATATGGCCTGTTCAAAGATAATTCTTAATGTATATTAATTTCTGACAGTGACTGATGCATAATCAGCCATGCTCACTCAACAGAGACCTCCCTGAATGAATTTAAATTAATGTCTGTGGACAGACATAATAGGGCAAGGTGGCCACCTGCTAACTCCAACCGCCTTAGTGTTTCAGAGTAGCTTCTTTAATTCATTGATCATTACATCCCCCCATACTCCCATACTTTCGTTTTTCACAGTCAAATTGGGTGAGTTTACTCAGATGTCCTACAGTAGGTACTTTAATCACCTACCTCTTTAATCTCACATGCCGCTATTTCTTATACTAAGTCGTATACAAATGCTGAAAGATCCCTGGGCTCTTTACATTAAACGTCTTCTCTCCAGTACCTTCATGCTTTGCTAAGATGGCAGGGTGCCCAATGATGCATCACAAACAATGTGTTAAGCAGTAAAATATTCCTCATGGATGTTGTTGCTGAAGATTTTAATGCTCCAATCTCTCTTAAACACATACCACAGCAAAAAAGGAGGTTGGAAGGAGGATCAGGAAGCAATCTGTGTCGACATGCCTGTCGCTGCTGAAGAGGGAGAAGTAGGGCAAGATACCTGTTGTGGTGGACAGCTGCATTGTGTACAGCATAGCTTATGCTGCAAGGAGATATGCCACTAAACTGGAAAAACCATGGTAATAGTTTGTTGTTTGGTAGATTCCTTTGCCGGGGCTCTGTGTGAGCACCTTTAGCTTTTGTTGATACCTTTGCTGTTATCTCTCACACTGCAGTGCATGATTTTATACTGACAGTCAGTGGTTTATTAAATGTTTTCACTGAGATGCCGCAAAGCCTTTCCATTAGTTATCCAGCCTTATTCACTCAAGTGCAAAGAGTGTCAGTGACAGCTTTTTGTATCTAGACGTGGCAAAAATGTATAGGGCTGTTATATAAAGCAGCACTTTTAGCATGTTGTTCTGGGCACAGTTTAAATAATTAAATAGTAATTAGACTCAATAATACTGCAGTGTTTTTCTTGTGATTTAACCAAATATTCTGCCAAGCTGTATCATGCATCTTTCATTCACTGGATCCCCACAATATTTTATGAAGGTTCAACTCTTCTTGAATTACCAGTCTTTATCTCACTCCTACCAAACATCATATTTAGTTTTAGTCCATGCAAATAAGACTTAGCTTTCATTTCAACTGAAATCTAGGACCAGACCCGTTATTGAGCAGTTTGACTTTAGATGCTGCCAAAAAGTACATTTTTGGAATATTGGGATCTGCATCCTCTTTAGCCTCTGTGCTCATTATCAGGCCTTTTAGGTCACAGTTGTTTCACTTGATATTGTGTGATTACCACATTACCTAAAGGTACAAGGTGTTTGCCTCGGGTTTAGCACGGCAGGATATTGTGAGCTAAAGTCCTATACATAGCTCGGCAGCCAAGCTGAAATAGACTATATTGTGGCCAAAGAAATCCTATTTAGTGCATTATTCAAGGGACTAAATCACAAAATGCAGGGCCTTTTGTCTACAGTAAGACAACCCAATTGTTGCGAAGATAAGGAAGTGACCATTCATGTTGCTTCCATTTAGAGATTTCGCTGCTTTTTAAAGAGCTGTCTTAGTTACGCTTTATATCATTTAAATTCCCTAGTGCACAGAGACTGGTTCTATCCGTGATACCTTTAGCCGGTCTGCTGGAGCTTTCTGTGTCCTAGAAACAGGACAACTTTAAATGATCCCACAGTCTGTACTTGAATATTTATAAATTTTACATCAGAAATTTTTGGGGAGGATGGTTCATTCCTTCTGCTGTGCTACAGTACATGCTTCTTTTATTTTATGTGATTTCTTTAGGCCATAGATTTTGGGAGACAACCAAAGCCTGCAATGCCAAACCAGTTGATAATTCTTTTATATTGATCAAAGAACAGCATTTTGATTTATTCTGTCTTAAATGTATGCATTTGTACTTTGTGCTATAGTTTGGTGCAGGGTGAATTTAGTTCCTGTGCAGTGTCATGCTGTGATCATTGGTTTGGCCCTTAGAGCTCTAATTATATAGGTTCTATTCTTTTGATACTAATATCCGTCAGTTATTTCCATTCCTACTTGCCACTGTCTACTGATAAAGGGACATTTTATACATTATTATGTTGTGTTATTATGTTGTTTCTCCATTCCAAAATTTCAGACAAAATGACATTAGGGCCATTAAATACATTTATGCTGTGAAGCTCCTCTAGTAACTTTACCTTGCAGATGAGCATCTGTTTATAACAGTTTTTTTCCCCTCCCAAATGCTATGTTTACCCTTGGGATGGGACACAAAACCAGCTGTGTATGAAACTTCCATCTGTGCTTACATTAGTCACGTCATGGTTTGTTTGGCATGAATGTGCTGTACTAAAAGTGCTCAGTATCTGTATCATTAGAGAGAGTCCATTTTTCCTTTTATAGCAACGTGATTTACACTCTGTCCTACATAAAGATGATAATGCTCTTAATTACAAAGATAAATCTATATTTGTTTTAGTAAAGATCATCTGGACAAACATAAAAAAGAATCTTTTTTTTTAAAAGATTTCCAGTTTGGATGATAGAGTAGATTACAATGATTGTGTAGTAACTTGCGCAAGAAATCCTTGGAATCAGGTCAGTTTGACATTCTCTGCCAGTAATCAGATACTCCAACTGGCCGCAAGAAGAGATGGAACCCACTGGTGTCAAAGCAAGAAAACTCCTCACGATGTATGGAGAATTTTACCATAAGTCCTGTGCCATGCGGAAGGAATTAGGCTGGTGAGCATCAGTGAGCATCAAAGCCACCATCTGTAAGATGGCACCCACTGATGAACTGCTAAGTGAATGTCCCAGGTAAGAGGAGGGCAAACCATCAGGTAGGAGTAGCCCCTGCTCAGCATGTATCACCAGCAGAAGTTTCAGATATCAAGAAGTCCTAACAATGGTTAGAAAAGGCTGGTCTGAAAGATAGCACATAGACAATGATCATCGCAACACAAAAACAGGCCATATGCCCAAGAGCAATAGAGGCGAAAGACTAAAGGACAAAGTGGGAAAGATGTGGTAAGCAAAGGCAGCAGTGGTGCCAGTGGTAATCAGAGCACTCAGGGCCATAAGCTCTAAACTTGGAGATTGGTTTCAGGAACTCATGGGGATGTCAGAGATCTCTGTCCAGAAGAGCGCAGTCCTGGAAACAAAATTAAAAAGAAAAAAGAAAGAAAAATACTGTATAGAACCTCAAGCTCCCAGGCCTCTGATAGAGGACATTAATTGAATTGCTTTCATGGGTTGTCCTTAAATTTCTCTCATATGTATAGCAGGTGAAATAAGTGTTGAACATATTGCAGTATTTCCCAGTAAATATATTTATTAGGGCTGGCAAACATAACGCATTACTATCGTGTTAACTTATTAACACCAACATTTATTTTATTGCACGTTAATGCATGTTGCTCACATGCTTTTATTTTGAAAAATCTGTTACCAGCTGCTGCAAAACCAGAAGAGAATTGACAGGAAAAACACGTGGGAAAAAACAGAAATCCTGTATAAACATGTACTTTACATTATACTCCCCTGTAAAGGAAATTTCAGTAGTGAATTATTTTGTGCTTCACACTTTCTAACAGGGACAGTTGGTACTGAACACAGACTGATAATGCTGCTCCCTGTTAAAGGTTTCCACTGTTACCTCAGTAATTGCATGTTTTAATGTTATGATTGTGGCTCAGGATTCTGTTGGTAGACTTTTTTTTATTTTTCATAAAAACATAATGACATTAACGCCCTGGCAGTGGCAATAAGCTTTATTCTATTTGACATTTTAAGATGAGATTTTAAATGTGTTACTGACAAGTGCTGATGTTAAAAGTGTTTGAACAGCAAATGTTATGGCACTTTAGTTCATATGGCAGCAGAGCATTTAAATAAAAGTGACCTTTACACTACTTTTGAATTCATTATTTGATTTGGCATATTCAATGCGATTAATCGTGATTAATCAGGGAAATCATGCGATCAATTGCAATTAAAAATTTTAATCATTGCCCAGCCCTAATATATGTAAAAGTGCTTTTGTCATGAAACTTTTATCATATGTCAGGTAACAACCCATGCAACTTACACATGCAAAGAAATTAAACCATAGATGTCCATAAACTATGTGTAATAATGTGAAATGACACAGGGAGCAAGTATTGAACACACTAATTATTTATTTTTATTATATTGGGATTTTGACCCATTCTTTCAAAAAAAAGTTTTGGAATTTTGAAGGTTATGTGGGAAATATGTTTACTTAGAAAAATTGTATTGTGTTCACTTTTTTTTTAATTTTACTTGTTTCATTTGTTATTTATTTATTTTTGTTAGCTATGATTGCATTGCTTGTTTCGCACACACGTGAGCCAATTTTTTCATATGTAAAGAATTGTGGTGTGGAAGCTGCATGTCTGAAGTAGTGCTGGGCGATATGGAAAAAATCATATATCACGATATGGACTATTTTATATCACGATAACGATATATATCACGATATACCATAATAAAGTATGTTTTCAATTATTCTCTGAAAAGTTTGACAAAAATTTCATTGCTTACTTTTCAACTTTATTTTGACATTTAGCTGAACTGTCACAAACATACATTTCAGTGCAGCAAAAACAGGTAGGTACAGAGGTACAGTAGCTTTCACATTTTTCTTAAAGTGCACAACAGTTTCTGAGAAAAACACATTTTTGCACTGAAGTTCAGCTATAAAAAATAAACACAAATTATTTTTCAACTTTCTGAAATCTGTAACCTTGTAGTGCAAAGTTTGCAAACCAATATAAAGTGTCTAAAGTAAACATCAGGGTTGAAGAGAACTCTGTTTAAGGCATTAACCGTGAATAAAAGTACAAACATAAAAGGCTACTTTGTAGAAGTAGATATGATTCTATCAAATTTATCATTGCAGGTTATTTAATTACATATTTGCTGTAATAATTGATAAAATTAGGTTAGAAACGATAGAAACGATAGAAGAGAAATGGCACGATATACACTTTTATATTGTCCCCACGATATATATCGTCATATTGCCCAGCACTAGTCTGAAGTATATTTTAATTATGAGATATTATTTACAGATAACAGAGTAAATAGAGAATAATATTTGCTCTTCTATTTATGACTACAAAGTAAATATAATTAAAGTGACACAAAAAACAAGTGCACACAAAAAACACACAGTGTGGTGAAAATGATGAAGGTTATTTGGTAAACATGTTGTCATGGGGATACATCGTGAACCATATGCAAAGTATACCTGTTGCTTTAATTAACAGATATGTGGGACATTTCATCATGGATACAGAATGTCCACTATTTGTTTAATTAACTGTAGACATGATCAGAAAAAGCATCACTATAGTGCATTAACCAGTCCCTCTTTTACTGTAGTCAGAACAGTAATAAATTATGCTTTTGCTGTGTGTAAATCTGTCTGTCTTGCTTTTGCAGACACCAAAAAATGATTATACATAAAGAAAAATCAATTGGTGCTCTTATGTAGATGGATATACATTTATGAGTCTGTGATGACTGATGTCATTGTTGATACACTGAAAATTTTAGATGTAAGTTGAAGGAAATTTAAAAAAATAATAATAATAATTTTACCCTCATCAAATGAATTAATTTCAGTTTTTTGCTTTTTGTTTGTTTGTTTTTATTTTATACATGTGTAAAACATGAAGAACTAGGGTGGGCAGCCATCCCATTTTCCTCTCCAATACAAAGAACCACACCGCAAAAACCACTAGCTAGAAGAAATAAACAATAACTTCTGGGGGAAAATGACTCAGTGCTATTTAAACTTTCTGTCCATGGAGCAAGGTATTTTACTCCAGTTTAGATTTTTCTTTAGGCAAGTTTAAAAAAAAAAAGACAATTACAGATTAAATGACTTAAAACAAATTGAAAGACACTGAAAATGAGCAAATAATCCTTAATTGCGGGAAAAAAAAAAATAGGTGAACAATCTAATTGTTCCAGACAGAAGATTTCAAATCTTGTCCTCGTCTCTTAGCAAGAGACGAGGACTGAGAGTAGGGACTTTAAATGTTGGGACTATGATGGGAAAGTTGGTTGGAGAGTTGGTAAGCATGATGCAGAGAAAGAAAGTGGATATTCTGTGTTTTCAGGAGACCAGGTGGAAAGGTAGCAAAGCTTGAAGCTTAGGAGCAGAGCTCAAACTGTTTCATCATGGTGTGGATGGAAAGAGAAATGGAGTAGGAGTTATCTTGAAGGAGGGGTTTTTTTTTTTGGAATGTTCTGGAGGTGAAAAGAGTGTCAGAGTGATGAGTCTGAAGCTAGAGATTGAAAGTATGATGTTCAATGTTACTAGTGGTTATGACCCACAGGTGGAACATGAGCTAGAAGAGAAGGAGAGATTCTGGAGTAAGATTGATGAAGTGAGAAATTTTGAAGTTTTGTACCATTATTGGTTGCTTACTAGCATAGTCAAAGCCGAAGAGCAAATAGCAAAGAAGACAGAGGTAGGTGTTTATTTGCATATTTATAGACATGGCTGTGCTAATTGAGTAAAATGAGTCATTTTATTTTGGCCAGTAAAAATAGGCACATTACCAGCTTTTTTAACAAGCTGAAACATTAACATGAAGTCTTAATGAAATGTCTGTGACATACTTAGCTCAATGTATCTCAAAGATATAATGCTACACCTTTTTTTTTCAAACATGTCTTTAGAACTCTGGTCATAGCAGCTGGTTTTATGGGTTAAAGTGAGCTATCTGACTTTGCTCTTCTTTCACATGAAAGAGTGCTTCTTGTGAGATCAGCACTGTGCCATCCATGCAAATTACATTGGAACAAAAGTTACACTCAATGACCCTTAAAGCACATTATTAACATCTGAGAGAGCACAGTCCCCAGCTGGAGAGCTCAAACTGACACACACACACACACCACACACACACACACACACACACATATACATATACATATATATATATATATGATTTCCATGTTGAGAGAACTTATATCTTGTCCTTTTTTTATTACCAATAGAGCGTTATTAGCTCATTTCTTTCTGAAGTATATAGCTGATGAATTTGATGAAGAATGCTCTAAATAACAAAGTAAAATTGAGCAAAAGAGTTTTGACTTCTGGCTTTAGAAGTGAGGTGTGGAAAGACAGGACACACATCTCCTCTTTGTTATTGAAACCATGAAATCAAATCATACTGACCAGCAATGTTATTTTTCTTTTCTGCACAACCCAACATCTGTTTATGGTTAGTGCCTCTTCTTCAAGAATGAAATCTGGGCCACACTCAGGCAACTGGACTCTTGGTCCTGCATCAGCACAGTAGAGGGGCTAGATCCTTCCCTTCTTCCATTTCTCATCTGCAAAACATTATATATTCTTGATGTCCTGGTCAGAGAGTTGCAGGCTCCTGAGGTTTTAAATATCTTTTCTGCAGTCTTTACCTTCATCCTCTACGTGCTTGTCATGAGCAGGTGCTCTCGGTGCTCTGATTAGGACCTCACCATTTTCTCTATTCGAGTCATCACTTGTAATCATTGGTGGACACTTCAACATTTGTAAGATTAAAAGAATGTTTCTGATATACAACACCAATTCTTTTATAATGTTAGAATGTGAAAAAATTGTGGTTGACCTTGATATGGAAGAAAATTACCATTTCATTTCTTGATATTAATACTGAACATACACACAGCTGTTTTCTACATGTATTGCCTTTAATGATTATATTACCTTAACCTTTCTCAAGATCATGGATTTCTTCTTATTATTACTATTTGTTTTCATTTTTATTGGGTGGTTCACAGCTTAAATACATTTTAGTTCCTGAAATCCTTTCGTCTTTTGTCTTCGACAACAAAATATATAATATTTTATCAGTAGGAAATTATTTATTTAAAAAAAAAACTAAAAGCAAAAAACATCATGTGGGCAACCCTAAGTACTTGCTTACTGGGATTTAAGTAGGATTTAAGAAGGTAAGTTGCCATCAGCTGCTACTAATCCTCAGGCCTTGATTAAAATGATTGTCAGCAGGTGTGCAGATCTCTTTAAAAGAAAGTGTTTGGGTGGTTGATTGGTCTGGAGCACTCAGGTGTGTGTTTGCACAACATCAAAGGGGAAAGACATAAGCAACAGTCATAGAGAATAAATTGTTGCTGCATATTAATTTGGTAAGGGTTATAATTTTCCTAAAAAAAAAAAAAAAAATCATAACAAGGACCATGCAATGACAGAAAGATACAATGAATAAAGCCAAGAGGTACATCTCAGATCCTGCAGGCATCACTGAGCGCATTAAATATTAAAGCACAATCATGACAGCACAATCAGAAAGAAACTGAATAAGTATGTTTTGTGTGGAAGAGCTGCTAGAAGAAACTCTCTCCTGTCCAAACAGAACATGTAAGCAGGAATGAGGTTCACACATTTGTACTATAACAGATCAAAAAACATCTGGAACAAAGTCCTACATCAGATTAGACTACCGTGAAGCTGTTTGACCTTAATGCTCAGTGCCATGTCTGGAAAAAACTAAGCACATCATTTTAACAGAAATATGTCAGACCCACTGTTAAACATAGTGGTGAAGCAATGATGGCTGTCTTACAGTCATCGGACCTGGCACCTTGTCATCACTGAGTTGTTTATGAGCTCTTCTGAGTATTCTAGAGGCAAATGTGAGGCCATCTGTCTGACAGCTAAAGGTGGTTCAAAACTGGGTCATGGTGACAGGTCAGTGATCGGAAGAACACCAACAAACCTCCATCAGAATAGCTGGAAAAAATAGAATAGAATAAATTAAATGGCTTAGTCAGAATTAAGACCTTAGCCCAACAAAAAAAAACCTCACCTTAACTTTAAGAAAACTGTGCATAAGCAAAAACCCCCCAGAAAAATGAACTCAAGCAATGTTGCAACAAATAACTGGCCAATTTTCCTATATAATGATGTGAGAGACTAATAAGGTCACACAGGAAATGACCAGCTAAAATTAATACTGCAAAAGGCACTGAACTGGGATTTTGTTTTTCTCTTATTTTTTGTTAAATAGATAATGTCATGGTGAAAAAAGTTTAAAAAAATGTTATTATAGTTGCCTGACATAGACACCCCCCCCCCCCTTATGATAAATCATAAAAAACATGGTTTCTTCCGTTGTATATGCAAGAATCCACCATATTTCAGTTCATCATCATATTATCATGCCTTGATTATTGTTACTGTGTTAATTTATGGCTAATTGTTTCTAAATTCTAGCTCTATAGAAAAAAGCAACAACCAAACCGCTGCGTTAACACTGGGGAAACACATTCTCTCCACCTTAGTATTCTGACACTCACTTTCTCTGAAAATCTCTATTGATTTTTATTTTATTGATAGTATTTAAACCATGCTCCAGGGCTTTATTGTGCATGGGCTCAAGCAGACCTTGAAATCATTTTGCTCAGCCCATGTGGGTGTTTGAACTCAGATCAGAGGAAAGAAGGTTTCATCTACTGAATCCACAGATGCCAAATGATGACAGTCATGCTCAGTTATGCTTTGTCTTATGTATTTTTTTTTTTAAAGCAAATGCCTCTATAATTTTCTTCAACTGCTTTAATTTCAATTCTTCACACTCTTGTTTGAATTTATGTTTTAGTCAATAATATTTGATCATTTTTGCATTTGAAAACACTAAAAAAATCAGTGGTGTGTATTTTAGTTCAGATAAATGTCATCACTCACTCACACTCAAACACAGTGAGTGATTGTGAATTTTTTTTTTTTTTTTATTGACTGAGATGGGCCTTGTTCATGATCCATGTGTGTCTTTAGACAGAGAATCATTTTTGTTGATACAGAATCATATGTGTTAACAGAGATGTGAGCATAGGTCAGTTACAGCATTTAATCCTTGCTTCAGTGAGTTACAGCTCTGATCCGACTGCATAAAGCTCTCAGTGTTGACAACTGGGCACTTATTGACAGAAAGCACAGTACTTACTCATGACACTGATCAGTATACTAAGATTCAGTATTCAGCGCTCGTGATATACTGAGACAAAACCTTTTCACAATAATTGATCATAAAAAAAGATGTGGTTACATCAGTGCTTTCTTAGGTCAACTGGTTTGCTGTAATTTGGAGCTGAAGCAGGTGGGTCTGACCTGTGAATGTTTTAATTAGGATTACTGCATCCACATTGACATGCAGCGCTGGAGTTGGCTTACTTGCTCCTGCTCTGAATGCTGAACAACCACTTGACTCCACTTACAAGAATCAGGCAAAACCAGGGTGAGGCGAATTGAAATACAGCTTAGTTTAAATATAAATTTTGACTGTTGAGAGTTCACATTGTGGCCTGGATTAGATAAGCCGAAGTGTAGGCTTTTTTCTGCAAGTTTTATATATATATATATATATATATATATATTATATATATATATATATTATATTATATATAATATATATATATATATATACCATTTGTTGGATGTCTGGTATGAATGACTTTCTTGTTGCCACTCCACACCATAAGGAGTAAAAGTGTGGGCTCTTTTTTTTTTCTTTTATTTGTGTGTTTCTTTTGTTTGTTTGGGAAGACTACTTAAAAAATGTATTTCACCAGTAAACAAAAAAGAGAGTGAAAAAAAAAAGTATGTATATATATATATATATATATATATATATATATATATATACACAACACACACACAACATACATACATACATACATACATACATACATACATACATACATACATACATACAATCTTTTTTTCTTACAAAATTTTATTTATTTATCAAGGGTGTTTATCAATTTAACACAGTATCATTTAAAA
Organism: Hirundichthys speculiger; assembly: GCA_018398805.1. Lineage (NCBI taxonomy): Eukaryota > Metazoa > Chordata > Actinopteri > Beloniformes > Exocoetidae > Hirundichthys > Hirundichthys speculiger. Next base: position 1,067,187 of record JAGFBZ010002358.1, on the reverse strand, counting down.
AAGTGTGTGGATGCACTTCTTGGGACAATATGAGAAGGAATGATGACACATGTAAATCCCCTAATCCCCTGGGGGAAATTCATAAGGCAAATATATGCTGGAACCTTTGCTAAAAATATCTCACCTTGCAATACACTCACTATCCTTGTGCAAGTTTTTGGATGGCGTCAGGGTTAATTGACTTGCAGGGCACTAGTATGACTAGTGAAAATCTCCTTTCTCAATAAGTACACATGGGCTGTATTAACTGTAAATTATCACCATTAATTTAGTTTTGAAGATTGAAATAGGGCAATTCACTCAACCATAGCCAAACAATAGACCCTCAGATGTAAATGTGACTGGAAGATATTTGTTGTAACCTAAGCATCCCCTCATTCATCACCTGCGTCTGCAGATAACGTCATGTAACACGCAAGCATTACACACTTGTGGTTTGAATGAGTTGTAGAGAGAGAGATACAGAAGCAAAAACGAGTGGTGCACACCTTGCTGCCATTTAAAAATCTCCTAGCGAAATGAGATCAGCATTTCAGTCATCAGGTCTTCATTTAGAGTGGATTTGACAATTTTCATCTTTTTAAGATGACAGACACATCTCTATATAACACAATACAGCATTGAAAACAGCATGTTCAATGCAGCGCTTATGCAAAGTATTCATCCACCTTGGATATTTCAACCTTTTATTGCCTTTATAAATGAAGTTTGTTAATCAATATGATTTGGGACTTTACAAGAATACAAGAATTTGCAAAAAAAAAAAAAAAAAGAAAAGAAAAACTATTTCATATTAAAAAAGAAAACTGATTTTTGCAACTTAATGCAAGTTAATTAAAATTATATAAAGTAAAGTAAATGATTGCATAAGTATTCAATCCTTTCAGGTCAGTATTTAGTAGATGTACCTCTGCTGCAGTCACAGCACTGAGTCTGTGTGGATATGTTTTCAATCAGACAGGTACATCTGGGCACCACAGATTTTCTCCCCTCTTCCTTGCAAAATAGCTCAAGCTCTGTCAGGATGTTTGGTTATTGAGTGTGAACAGCTCGCTAAATCCAGCCACAAATTCACGATTGGATTAAGATCTGGGTTTTGAATTGGCCCACTCCAGAAAAATTCACCTTGTTGTCGGTGAACGACGGTGTGTAGCTTTTGCTCTTCTCCCAAGTTGTAGTTCCCTTGTAGCTCTCTGTAGTTACAGTGCCTTGTGAAAGTCCCCCTTGAACTTTTCAAGCTTTTACCACATTTCAGGCTCTAAACATAAAAAAATATAAAATTTCAATTTTTTTGTCAAGAATCAACAACAAGTCAGACACAATCATGAAATGGAACAAAATTTATTGGATATTTTAAACTTTTTTAACAAATAAAAAACTGAAAAGTGGGGCGTGCAATATTATTGGGCTCCATTACTTTTAGTGCAGCAAACTGACTCCAGAAGTTAAGTGAGAATCTCTGAATGATCCAGTGTTGTCCTGAATGACTGATGATGATCAATAGAATCCACCTGTGTGTAATCAAGTCTCTATATAAATGCACCTGCTCTGTGATAGTCTCAGGGTTCTGTTTAAAGCGCAGAGAGCATCATGAAGAACAAGGAACACACCAGGCAGGTCCGAGATACTGTTGTGGAGAGGTTTAAATCTGGATTTGGATACAAAAAGATTTTCCAAGCTTAAAACATCACAAGGAGCACTGTGCAAACAATCATTTGATATAGGAGTATCAGACCACTGCAAATCTACCAAGACCCGGCCGTCCCTCTAAACTTTCATCTTGAACAAGGAAAAGACTAAGAAGAGTGATCATGATCATTCTGGATGAACTGCAGAGATCTACAGCTGCGGTGGGAGAGTCTGACAACAATCAGTCGTACACTACACAAATCTGGCCTTTATGGAAAGTGGCAAAAATATCCATAAAAAGTCTGGTTTAAAGTTTGCCACAAGCCACCTGGAAGACACAACAAACATGTGGAAGAAGGTGCTCTGGTCAGATGAAACCAATATTGACCTTTTTGGCCACAATACAAAACGATATGTTTGGCGTAAAAGCAACACAGCTCATCACCCTGAACACACCATCCCCACTGTCAAACATGGTGGTGGCAGCATCATGGTGTGGGCCTGCTTTTCTTCAGCATGGACAGGGAAGATGGTTAAAATTGATGGAAGATGGATGGAGCCAAATACAGGACCGTTCTGGAAGAAAACCTGTTGGAGTTCTGCAAAAGACCTGAGACTGGGACGGAGATATATCTCCCAACAGGACAATGACCCAAAACATGAAGACAAATCTACAATGGAATGGTTCACAAATAAACATATCCAGGATGTTAGAACGGCCAAGTCAAAGTCCAGACCTGAATCCAATTGAGAATCTGTGGAAAGAGCTAAAGACTGCTGTTCACAAACGCTCTCCGTCCAACCTCACTGAGCTTGAACTGTTTTACAAGGAATAATGGGCAAGAATTTCAGTCTCTTGGTGTGCAAAAACTGATGGAGACAAACCCCAAGAGACTTGGCAGCTGCAATTGCCACAAAAGATGGCGCTACAAATGTATTAACGCAGAGGGGCAGAATAATATTGCACGGCCCACTTTTCAGTTTTTTGTTAAAAAAGTTTAAAATGTCCAATAAATTTCATTCCACTTCACAATTGTGTCCCACTTGTTGATTCTTGACAAAAAATAGAAATTTTATATCTTTACGTTTTAAAGCTTGAAATGTGGCAAAAGGTTGAAAAGTTCAAGGGGGCCAAATACTTTCACAAGGCACTGTATGTGCAGTATTTTGCATTTACCAAATATAACATCTACTCTGATGGCCAAAAAGCTCAATTTTTGTCTCATCAGACCAAAGAAGCTTTTTTTTTTTTTTTTTAAATGACCTTGGAGTCTCCCAACTGTCTTTGGGCAAATTCCAGCCAAGATTTCATGTGAGCTTTTTTCAACGGTAGCTTTCTCTTTGCTGTTCTCCAATTGAGCTTTGACTGGGAAACAGTTTTTTTTTAATGTACAGTTTCTCTTATCTGGGCCACTGAAGCTCTTGACTCCTTCAGAGAGGTCGTAGGTGTGTTGGTGGTCTCCTTCACCAGTCTTCTCCTTTTTGCCCAATCACTCAGTTTGTGAGGACAGCCAGCCTATACTAAGATTTAGACAAGTGCGATTTATTGTTTCCATTTCTTACTGATGGATTTAACTGAAGTCTGTGGGATGTCCAGCAAGTTGGAAATCTTATAGCCATTTCCTGTCTTATACTTTACAGTTATCTTTTCTCTGAGTTGCTTGGAGTGTTCTTTTGTCTTCATGTTGCAATTGTAACAGGATTCCTGATGAACCAGAGACTGGGGCTCCCAGACACAGTTTTTATGCTACAATCACTTGACACACTCCAACTGTACTCAGGTGTCCTCCACTTCAATAAATGTGAAACTGCTGGCATCAACTAGCTGGACCTCTGATGAATTAGATCAGTCACTTTAGAGAAGGTGAATACCCATCCAATCATTTATTTTGCCTAATATAATTTTGAAGTTTTTTTTTTTTTTCAAATTCTCATCAAAACAAGCCAAATTATATTGACCATGATTTAATTTATAAAAGCAGTTAAAGGTTCGAAACATCCAAGGGGGTGACTACTTTTTATAGGCACTGTATAGTTGAATCAACACCTCTGAAATGCAACAAAACAAAATGAGAAATCATATCAAAATCCTCATAGTTTGGATCAATTTTTGTTTTGTTTTTTTGTTTGTTTTTTTTTTATGTGAAAAGTTGACTGTCTTGCTGCATTAATATTTTCTGATGTAAAGATTTGTGGCTTTATTCATAACTTCATAATCACTTGTTGACAACATGGTGTGTGTGTCTGTGTATGAGATCTCTTGATATTTATTTTGTAAAGTGACGTAAACATTATGCTGTACAGACAGAGCACACTGCAGCGTCGTACTCCTTTAGCCATGAGTTACAAAATAAATCACTTGTAAATTTACTCACTTACGCTTGTATCTGAATTACTCGTTCGATCTTCAGTTGCTCTGTAATTTTCCAGCTTGTAGATTTGTGACTGCCAAAATGAACTGAAGTAATATGACATTACTGTGATTAAAGTCTTAGTTTGACTAAAATAACCTGACAAAATCTGGTCTGATCCATATGTTGCTGTCAGTGCCAGCTCGCTGTGGGCCATCGTGTGTCAGAGCCACACCACTGTGTGTTAAACCGTACCAGCTTTGGTGTCTCCATGCTGGGATTACCGCATCAAATGTGAGGGCAGTCTCCTGCAGGGGCATCCTGTTATTACAGGCCCTTTCATGTCCCGTTAAGACCTGAGGCTTGCTTTATGCACTCTCTCAAATCCCCAGAGTAACAAGGATGTGATGAAGATTTTGTTTGTGTATCTGCACTGGACACAATTGTGTCCAGTTATGAATGTCTTTTTCTCTCTTTATTTATTTTTTAAATATTTTTTAAACTCATTTTTTTTTGTCCATGACAACAATAAGGACAAATAGAAAACATGTTTCAATGTTTGTTTTTTTGTTATAGTTTTCTCACAATCACATCGTTGTGGTCACTGAATTCTAATCTGGAAAAGTATAGTTTTTCCAGTTGTAGTGGGACACAGCCGGCACTGACATGCCCATGGGGGGACCTGGGGCAGCTGACCCTGGGCAGTTGGGAATTTTGGTGATGATAATAATGACCATAGTAATTGCTAGTATTTATATTCTTGGTGGTTTTATTATTATTATTATTATTATTATTATTATTATTATTATTATTATTATTATTATTTGCATTAACACTGATAAATATAGATATATATATATATATATATATATATATATATATATATATATATATATATATATATATATATATATGTATACACATCGGTCTTACGTTTTCATTTCATTTAGGTTCTTTTATTGCATCACAATCCACCACACATTTATTTACATGCACCACAACATACAAACACAGCAGAAGTCACTACTGTACACACCACACCATCACTATCTTGTATCTGTCTCTGTCCTGTCCTTTCGTGTTTTTACTATCAGTAACTTTTAGTCCTCTCTGAAGGGCAAACATGTCCTTTTTTTTTGAGTGTGTCCTACTTGTAAAGGACACATTCATTCTCTCTCACACACACATGGAACAAACATCTGCTGCAAGTAAAAAATCCACATATATATGTATGATATTAACAGGTTTTGCCAAATTATGGTGCTAACCATTATAGATACAGACTGCTGCTTAAAAAAACATGTATTTTCTAAACAAAATGACAAAGCATTTACATGCACATACAACAACATGGAAAATGGCAAAGCCAGAAAGCAAATAAGTTTAATAGAACCAGCTTTTCATTTATTCTTACCTTAAAATTTCACATTTTACCATTCATCCTTTTTCAGAGTTTGGATATGTTTGAGTTCTCAATCCCTTGTAATTCTTTTTTTGTTCAAGGTCACTGATATTTGTTCAGCACTTTCTGTAGTATAACAGTCCAGGTAAAACTTTTCATGTGTACTTGCACACTTGTAGCTTGGGAGGTTGGTGGCATTAAGGTACTTACTGACAGGATTTGTGTTGATGTCAGTAGGGTTTTGCAATTTATTCAACATTTGAAGCAAAAATAGTATCCTGATTGTGAATGGATTCAGGGTATATTATAATTTATGATTATATAAATTATAACATTAATATGCAGGTGAGTTATGTATTTGGGTGGTCTCATGTGTCTGACCAAACCATCCATAAATTAACATTTTTTTATTTATCATTTGTTTAGTTATTTTAAATAAGTTCTGCGTTGTGTCTCAGGATGTCTTTTTACTCTATTTGGAGAATTTTCAGGCAACTGTTTCAAAGGTTGATTTGTTCTTATGCACATGAAAAAACTGCTCTTGTACTGTCATACTTTTCTGTCTTTGATTGATGTAGACTGAATTATGAACCACCAAAGTATCTGTGTGAACATGAAAATGACTGGTTCTTAGATTTTCAAAATTAGTTACATTACTATAATATCAATACTGAAAATTAAAGGTTTGAGGCCTCTGTTTATTTAAGCTGAAATCTGTCATGACTTTGCATTTGACACTGGAGCATGGTGGTAAGTGTAGAGCACAGATGTCAAACTGAACCGTTAAAGGGCCGTGTGGCTGCAAGTTTTTGTTTCAATCAAGCAGCAGCACAGCTGACTTGTTTTAGTCAATCAACTAGTTGACTTCACAAAAGGTCTTAACCAGATCAGTTGATTGAATGAAACAAGTCAGCTGTGTTTCTGCATGGTTGGAACAAAAACCTGCAGCCACACGGCCCTTTCACAGTTCAGTTTGACACCCCTTTATTCTGCTCAACACTGTTGAGCAGAATAAATTCTTCATATATATTGTAATATCAAATATCTTTGTTCCGCACAACATCAACAGATTTTCCACAATAGCAACAGTATCTAATTATAAACTATATGAAATTCCTCTCTAAAAACACATTAGTACTAAAAAGCACTGGAAGAGAATCGGAGGCAGTTTAGTTTGAGCTCTTAGTAAAAAAAAAAAAAGGATGAGCTGTAAGTGGAAAAGTGGGAAATGCAATACAAGAACAGAAAGCTGCAACAGTTAGCTGTAATACAAAAAGTACTGCAATGGGATTATAATTCTGTAATGGGATTATGATGGATCCAATTCTAATGTAGCAAATATAGACCAAGACGTCCAAGAAATGAAAATGAAAGTGACTCTAAAAAAATATGAATCCAGAAAAGTAATGTAGAAAAATAGGTTTATAATATGATTTAGTGTCTGGCCAATGTCTCTTTTAGAGAAATGGCAGAAGGATGCTGATATAGCACTAAGGTGATCTATCTGAATGTGTCCAAAACCTTAAAACATCCACAGTTTATGTCTTGGGCACTTCTTAATATGATAAACAGTAATCCTTTACAGTGCGTTGAGTCTGAAACAAACCAGATGGTATACTGTGTTGTAACCGGATGGAAATGATCACAGTTGCTCTGCACTGACATACAATCCATCAGAGCACTCATTCAGGAACACAGAAAGGTTGGACAAAGAGATGGCAGGACGATGGAATGAGAACAAAGTTAATAAACTACTGGCTGCTTATACCAAACACAAAGTTCTCAGAAGATTAGTCGTACCATATGCAATATAGTCATCTAGGATCAAATTGTTGGAAAAGTCTGTGAAAGAGGTGTCTACAGAAGCAAATCATGAGTTAATACACAGAAATTTCTTTTAATGACATCTGTGATCATCATTCCCTGATGTGGCAGCGGTCAAAAGAGCTGGACATATTGTAATATGTGTGGCTCCATATGAATCAACAGCTGGTCGACCAGTCCTGCAGTTTGGATATGGAATGGAGAGTGCAAGAGACAGGACACAGGAGAGACAGGAGACAGGAGCAGCCTGTCTACACATCCGCAACTATCCTGTTTAGTAAAAATGAGTCTGAATAGTGGCTAGTGTTTTCTTAATGTTGCTTACTCTCATTATGAGTTGCCTGACTTCAAAAGGTTCAACATTGACATAAACTCTAATATATCCAGTTCTCAGGCCATTTAGCTGTCATTTTAAAAGGTACATGATTGATTAAGCACTAAATAAAATCTGTTGACAGCAGATTAAGCAGGAAGCAGAGTGAGGGGAAACACTGTTCACTAGAGCAGGCAGAAAATGATTTAGACTTCAGGATGTGACAAACCTGGAGAGTTTTTGACTCGCAATCAAAGTAATAATGGCTCGATTGTGGTGTTTGATCAATATGAATGCGCATCAGAAGTGCATAATATGGAAGCTGTGAAGGTCTGTCTGAATAGCTGCATTTTCTTCATTTCACTTTGTTGCCAGCTGGCAAATACAAGTTTTGACTGAATGCATCCACAAATCACATGTTTATACCTCATTAGAGGATCTTTTTCAGGACAGATTGAAGATGCACATTTCTGTCACCACACACACACATACATTATTTTGCCTTTTAAGATTTAGATGTGCAACATTATATTTTAGGCTCTTTCAGGAAAATCAGAGCTGTACCGTGTAAAGGGTTTCAGCCTCCTTAGCTACAGCATTACTGAAAGAAGTGCAGGCTACTGTGGCCTGTAGCCAGAGTCAAGATAAAGAAATGTTGCTGCTCAGTGGGTTATTACTGCAGGCTTCGGAGAGATAACTCGATAGCTGCTGCTACCTCACATCAATCTCTCCACCAGCTTCAAACAGCAAATCAGTCAGACCCACATCCTGAACTAACAGCCGACCACACTGTTTGCTGCATGTTTCCAACTTACAGAGTGCATCTGGGATTGACAGCTTTAATTACTGATGCCTTTTTTCCCCTTTTTCAGATAGATATGAACCAAGTATCTGTATTAATCAACACTAAATGTTTTTTTTTTCTTTATGAGGAAAGAATTATAACTCAGTTTTATTGGGATCAAATATATGTATGTCTGCATTACATGCAAGCTCCCTGGCCCTGCCTATCCAAGGACACCCCTGGAAACCAAAGCTGAATCCAGAAGAACCAGCCTAATTATTTTTTATCATAGAGGAAAAGAATAATGATGGCTGGTCAGGCTATCAAACATTGGGTCACACACGCTAGTGAGATACTTTGTTACCGAGTATCACCTTCACAGCATGATAGCACTTCCTTTACAGGCTGCAGAATGTTCTTTATAGCTTGAAGGCCCCAAATTATCATAAAACACGTACCTCAGTAGATCCTAATATAAGCAGTATACTATATGCCTGCAAAGTCACAGATTAAAAAAGGAAGCTAACACGTGGGAGCTGTGAACATTTGTAAGATCCATATCCCAGTTAGCTGATAAATGGTTACAGGAAGTGACAAAAACAGTTTGATAAAACACCTTTGAATGAAAATAATTTTCATTAGCTAATTCAAGTCTTTCTAACCTTATTAATTCATTTTCATCAGAAGTTTGCATTTATTTATTTGTCATGGAGATGAATCTCCATGATGCATGTGAGCTCAGAAATTCAAGAAAATGTTTGTGCAGCCCTGAGTGCAGTATCAACATTTTTTTTGGTTTGTTTTTATTGCTTTCCAGGAAAGGGATTACCTAAATTAACAGTTACTGGCATATGGGTATTGCACAAAATATAGCAAATAAAAACACACAAACATCGAAATTGATTTCAGTGGGATTTTAGAGGTGAAGCCAGCCCACTTACTGTCTATTTCTGGGGCTTTCGCCTCTTGGCTTATGTTGGATCATTACTGAGATCATGTGTCAGGGCATTCATCTTCATGTCACATGAGCAAGTCCCATCTGTTTATGAAGCCTTTCAACCATCTGAGAGCGAGATGTGAGATAAAAGTCGTTAGCTTGTGTCACTCATTCCTTGCTTGCTAATTAATGGTGTTGAAATAAACAAGAGTAAGAAGTGAGTGATTCCTGAAATTTCTTCTCATACCACAATGCTGCATGTAGAATTATATTCTGAGACAACTGCTGAATTATCTTGTGTAACTGCAGCTTCAACTCTGTGGGCACTGCATTCAATAAGATGTTCGAAAAATATGGCTGTAAATTGTATGAGCCATATTCTACAGTCTCTGCTTTGCAGAGCCTTAAGCAATTCAACAGCTGAAATTGAATCCACAACAATTTACAGAAAGGACTGCAACACTATTGAAAGCAATTGAATTTCAGAGGGAACGTTGTGTCCCATATATATAGACACACTGTTAGGTCTGGAAGTATCTCGATGAAATAAAACAATCAAGATGTGATCATACAGTGGATTTATGACTTTAATTTCAGGATTTAGCTTTTTTTTTTTTTAAACTATTTAGGACAGCCATTTTAAGCAAAGATCTCTATTTTAAGGGGCCCAAAAGTATTTGGACAAAGTGACGTAAGTGTAACTATGACCATGAATAAAATTCCTGTGCAGTCAAGGACTGCCTGAAGTCTGGAGCCCATGGGCATGAGCATATTCTAAAGTTCCTTCCTGGAAATGTTTTTCCAGGCCTTTCACTGCAGCCACCCCCAGTTGCTGCCTGTTTATGGGCCTTTCTGTCTTCCATTTTGTCCTCAGTAACTATAAATCATGCTCTATTGGGTTGAGATCGGGAAACTAACTTGACCATTGAAAAATATTCAATTTCTTTGCCTTCAAAAATTCAGAGTTGCTTTCACAGCATGTTTAGGGTCCTTAACCATCTGCCTTGAGAAGTGCTGTCCTATCTGTCCTAGCTGAGTGTGAGCAGAGATTATCACCCTTTACACCTCAAAATGAATCTAGCTACTTCTGTCAGCAGTCACATAATCAATAAAAACCAATGAGCCCGTTCCACTGGCAGCCCGTCTCATAACACTGCCTTTGACACATGATGCGATATGAGCGTTTCCTTTCCTTCTCCATACTTCTCTCTTCCAATCATTCTCATGAAAAATGTATCTTGGCTTCATTTGAAAAAAAAAAAAAACAATAAAAAAATTGAATCAAATAATGATAATAATAATAATCGGATCCCAGAGTTCTGAATACTTTTTTTTTCTTTTTAGTTATCTAATGTAATATATTCTGTTCTTGAATGTTACCAGTGATTTGCACCTTGCAGCAAACCCTCTGTATTCATGAAAGCTTCTTTATAGTGTAGATTTTGACAATGATACGAGTATTCTTGACTTCTGTTGAAGTTGTAAAGCGTTTTTTTTTTCTTCAACAAGGAAAAGATTCTGTGATCATCCACTTTAGTTGTCTTCTGTGGTCTTCCAGGGCTTTTGATGTTATTGAGCTTACAAGTGCTTCTTACTTTTTAAGAATGTCCGAAGCTGTAGATCTGACCTCACCAAATGTTTTTGCTATGTCTCTTATAGATTTTCAGTCTAATGATCGCCTCCTTCACTTGTGCTCTGATCTCTTTGGACTTTAGCTCCAGTCAAACAGCTTCCAAATGTCAACTCGATACCTGATATCAACTCCAGACCTTTAATCTGTTTCATTCGTCTTGCTGTAGCAAGGGAAGGGACGCAACTGGCCAGTTATCTTCTTTTCAGTCACTTGTCTAAATAGTTTTGAACCAATGAAATTGGAGGTAATTTACATAAAATGGCTGTAATTCCTAAATGCCAAATGTAAAATTTTGGGAAACCTCTTAAATTAAAGTTGAGTTGTACACTTTGATCACATCATCTCCAACTCAAAAAAATGAATGTAAACTCTTGGCCATTCTTAAAAGTGTGTTGTCACTGCAACACCGATGTGCCTAACAGTCAGAATAAATTCTAAGACCCGTCCTCACAGAACTGACCTTCAGCCATGTTCCTGGCATGTCTGCTGTGTCTCAAGGTCAGTTTTTGGTGACAATTGAGGTGTGGATTTCAAAAGATGAAGATGTTGTATATCAGTATTCACCTTTTTCAGCCCTATTTTTCAGATTGAAATAGCCTTTGTGCTCTTTTTTCTTTTTTTTCCTAAATTGTTACCAAGTAGATCAAAATAACAAACAAAGCAGCACAATGTGTTACTGTGCATGACAAGTCCTTGTTTTTTTTTTCCTCTCCTTTTTTCCCTCATTTACCCACTCAAACGTCTTGCTGAGTCCAGATGGAATCAGTTGGGGGTGGCCATTTATGCCAACCATCAGATTTGAAACCATGAAGCTGTCTTGTATGAATCAGAGATGAACAGAATGTGGATGGAAGTGGACAAAAAGGTAGTTCAGCATCCAGAAAAACTGAAGGGCTTTTGCAAAACTTGCTGCTGTATGAATGTATAAAATATCATTGTGCCACGGTCTTATAGAGATGGAGCTGTCTGCAGTTCTGTTTGTTTTTATAATGCATTTGCAGTTTATGCAACACATAGAGCTGAGATTTATTTCTCCTTTTTGTCCAAAATATAATCTTAAATGAGACAATTCACCTTAGAGTATTGAACTAAATTTTATTTATATTCAGAGAACTCAATTCCCACTCAACCATAAGCCTGCCAGTTGATGTGCTTCTCAGCTTTCTTATGGAAGCTCTAATATCTCTCTGTCCATTGTTTTTATCGATGGCAGGTGACTGACATCAAAGAAAAGTTGAAGGAGTCCATGAGGTTCTGGTCCAATTTGCCAGATGACATCTGTACAAGGAAACTCACAGAGTCTGATGAGGAGCAGTGCTGGAACAGCCACACGAAGGGCAGGTGAGGACTTGATAACCACAGCAAAAGTCACACTGCTCTCCTGTTATCACATTTTGCCTGCAAAGGATTAAAATAACAACACTCTGTTCCCAGATTAACACTCTCCCTGTAAGTACAATGACCAGAACTGATATAGAGAACTGCAGTATATAAGCTCCAAGGCTCTAATACTTGGAGGACTGCGGCGCTTCCTCTTGTCATCAGAGAAGCTTGTAGAATATAATACTGAGCCATACAGTAGATTAGTCAGAGAGTTCTCTCTGACACTAAATGGGAGATGCTGGCAAAGAACATGTATCACTGCATTGTGTCGGTCCCTTCCAAGTAACAAAATCACCAGATGGTGCAATAAAAGATATATGTTTGTGCCAGTATTTTTGCTGCTCTAAATCTGGTAGGTAGGTTGATGATTAAACATCAGTCAGACTATATTAAGCATGCTTAAATAAATTCATTTTCTCCAGTTATCTGGCTTCATATGTAAAATAAATGTGTGCATGGGTGTGTGTGTGTGTGTGTGTACTGCAGCTGAAACTCCCTCTTTATGTATTAATATTTTTGATTTATTGTTTAAAATGTGAACCAAGGCCGCAGATGGCACTGGGGACAGGGGGGACATGTCCCCCCCAGATTTATATTGATCCTTATCTTCTCTCCCCCCCACCCCCCCCACACACACACCAATATACCAATATCAATTCAGTTAGAAAACTCACAATTCTGTGACAGCTCAGTCCCCCCCAGTTTAAATCTCCTATCCTTGAGGTGAACCATTTGAAGACTTTGAACATGAGGGCTTTTCATAACAAAGTTCTCACAAAAGACTTTTGAGATGCAAAAAGGTCTTAAAATAGTACCAAGAGTTCCTGTGCCATATTCATAAATATATGGCACAAGGAAATAGGGTTTCCTGTAACTGTAATGCACTTTCTGGAGCAGCGTAGTGAGGTACTCTTAAAATTACAATGAAGGTATTGGGCATTTATTTTAATTTGGTGCATGCTGCAGTTATATTTCAGTTACACCACAGCAGTTTGTTCAGAAGCAGGCCAGAATCCACCCGATGGAGCATTTGCCAAGTTTAGAGATCGACGGCGACGACACAATGTTGGTGTGTCACATTAAGTTAATTGAAACCCCAGTACAAAGTGCAGAAAATGTTAGTGTTACAGTCTGTTTTTAGGGAAAGAACATCCAAATATTTGGTTGCACAAGTTTTAGATTTTTGTTACTGTAGCAGATATTCAGTGAAAAGTTTTGCTCTGTCCAGATATTTCCCTGAAGTGGTAAAGGAGGGTCTGACCAACCAGGTAAACAACCCAGAGGTGGATGTGGATATTACCAGACCTGACACATTCATACGGCAACAGATCATGGCTCTACGTGTCATGACCAACAAACTGAAGAATGCCTACAATGGAAATGACATTTATTTCCAGGACTCCAGTAAGTCATCCAGTCTCACTGCATATTTGCTTTTGGACAACACACCACACGGCATACAACAAGCAACACTCCCACAGATACACGATCCACAGTGATAAGATCGCTGTTGTCATTCATGTGAGTTGTCACCCATGCTACAGGATGTTCAGTGGTTCACTCAGGCAGGCACGGTATTATTAGGAGAATAAATAGCTCTGGGTATGGCGATACAGACAGTGATAGACAGCTAAACCTACGAGGAAGATGTACATCTCAAATGCTGCCATGGCAGAAACAATCATTTATCATTCTGTGAATCTGTTTGAGATGACAAGATGAGGAAATACTCTTAGCCTCAAGCACAGTGTGTGGCTAGAAGACCTCTGCCTCAAAACCTTTTTTTTTCTTCACCTCCAACATTTAAGTAACAAAAACTGTTAATAAGTTAATAGCTCACAGGAACAGACTTCACATGAGGAAGAAAGTAAACCCTCCTTCAATTTTAAGGTTTTACATATTGGGTAATAATACTAATTTCAAAATAATCTGCATACTGCCTTAAAATTAGGTAAATATAGTCTCAGATGAACCACTGTCTAAATTTTCTTTCAACAAATATCTTAGTTAAAATACAGAAGCAGTGTAAAAAATTAAAAACATCCTGTAATTTGACAGCTAGTAGACCCACACTTAGTTGCAATAACTTGCAATAATCAATTTTCTGCATATTACCAGCCTCTCATATCACCATTGACAGTTTATTTTTGCCTGTGATTTTTAAGGGTTGCTTTATACCCAAGGGATTAAACAAAGGTTGTCTGTGTACAACTTCAGTTATAAGACTGGAATTTCTTTTGTTTGCAATGACTGGATATTAAAGTAAGTGAAATTCATAAAGTGGGTGATTTAATTAAGAAAAATAGAGAGTGACGAAAGAAACCAATAAAATCATGATTTGTATAAAACTGAACTGAACAGGTTAAATCTGCAGACTGTACAGACTAAAAAAAGAATATATAGTTAGTGACTGTAATTCCATATGTTCCTTCCCCATGTGTCATGAAGCAAACTATTGATCAGTGTGAATTTATTGATATTGATTGTGTGATTTTGTGGCTGCAGGTGACGAGGGCAGCAGCTCTGGCAGCGGCAGTGGTTGCTCTGACGGCTGCACCACAGAGTTAATTTTTGTTGGAACAGAAGCTCCTGTGATTGGAGCTGACAGAAGCAATGAACGCGCAGCAGCCGCAGCTGCAGGCAAGTCGCTTTCCCGTGGACCCTCCCTACTCCTGGTGGTCGCTGCCCTCACATTCCCACTTTGGGCAATGCAGACTCAGTTGAGATAATACAGTGTGGCCTCACCCCAGACTTTTATACTGTTACATAACAGTATGCTTGACGGCAAGTTACACTGCTGTTCCCTTACTGGACATGTAAAACCTCCTGGAAACATGTCAAGAACGGCTGGCTGTGTGGTATGGTAGTCTTGGAAGTGTCCGCAGAGCTGCATCCTGCTTGTCCCCCAAAGAATGCTCGGTGCCATCAATGAACCAGCTTTCACGTCTCTGAAAAAAATTAAATAAAATAAACAAAATGTTTTTTTCATTATACTAAGTCAAGCTTTGAAAAACATGCTCCTATTTTATCATCTTAAGGTGGGTCAGTCTTATTTTTCAGATTAATGCGGAATCTGTTTCCCTTTTCTTTGTTTGATAAAGCTAAAACAAGACTACACGTATTTGATTTCATTAGTTTTCTCCCCTCAGACAATAAGAATGTTTTACTGTGTGCATGCATGGATATGATATGAACAGACAAAACGTTTTCTTTGTTTGTTAGTTTGTTTTTTCCTTAATGCAGGCTACACAGTTTTGGATAGATGGGTGCAGGACTGTACAGTGCTAGCTGCTCACTTGTTTCCTGTTTGGTCATTTCAGTGTGGCTTCAGGAAGCAGCAGGTCTTACAGCCACTTTATTGTTGCACATTTGATTATCTCTAACAAAGTGCAAATGTGCACGAAGAGAACTATTTTGCACAAATTATTTTTTGTTGGCTTTGTGTGTTTATAAAGCTAAAGGAAACATCCACCACATAGAGAGAAAAAATATATATATTTTCAGATCATCTAGCTGATTGTATTCTACTTCTAAGCAGTTACAGTATGTAGTTCACTGGAGGGTACTGTAATGTAATCTTACTGGTTTAAATAATCACTAGTTATTTTGTTTTTTATTTTTTTTTTTTAATCCTTTTTTTTTTAAATCAAGTAATGTCAGGTAATGTTTGCTTTTATTTTATCACCTGTTTAAAAAAATGTTTCAGCAACAATATTAAGCCATTATATTACAAATGCCTGCTAAAAATGTTTAGGTACCTGATTTATTCACTTTTGTTTGGATTGTTAACATATGCTTACACAAATCTTTTTTGTCTCAGATGACAGCAAGAGCAGTAATATTAGATACATGTTAAGGAAAAACTTAATTTCATCAGTGTTTTGACCCCCACTTTGTAATTTAGGATTATGCTTTTTTTTCCTACCTTTTTTTGTTACCTTGGGACGTACAGTCTGTATATGCTTACAAACTGCATCTTAGTTCTCTGATCTCACGAGCAACCCTCTGACAGCTCTGCTGGTTACCCACACATATTTTGTGATGCACCTTTTCTTGAAATGTGCATGTTCTTGTTTGACCGACGTGATCCGACCCACTAGCCCTACAAGATAACAGACTGTGTAAGTGATCATACTGAATAATTTTACACATCATTTGTCGCGTGTCTTACAAAGTTAGGAGGTTACAGGGCTTAGAGGACGCTACGTACACTTTAGAACTAGGGTCACTGCCCATAATCTTTAGTCTGTCTGCTTTTGACCTTTAACGGGCTGTGGAGGCTGAGGATGCAAAGGCACTAGCTTGTACTCCACCAACACAACACACAATGACTGTGACCCCTCGTCATAAGGAAGAAGGTGACTTCCAGAAAAGTTGTCGGCACACTGCTGAAATTTATGACTTAGATTTTCAAAATGTTACTTGAAACTGGGATTTTGAAGCAATCACTTTCGTGCTGTACCTGCCCACAGGATCCGAGCCAACCACCTCTTAAGCACCTGAACGTTCCCACAATATAAACATCCCTTATCACAATAGAGATCTCCCACAAATGCGTTGCTGTAAGAAAATGAACAGCTGCTCTGAGCATTTCAAAGAGGAAAAGCATCTCCCACAGCATATGAAGCCAAGCTTGGAACAAGAGTTTATTCTCTCTTTGTTACCTGCAGACAACACGGGTGAAAACAGCATCAAGAATAAAGTTAGTGCAGGTGTCATGGCTGTCTTCACACAGAGCACCAGAAGGGAAATCTATCCTCAGTGCGCTCATATGACTCACAACAGAAACCGTCAGCACGGCTGAAAGCTCCCACTGCACAACAGTTGACCTCTATTCCCTCAGTCCTCGCAGGAATCGCTCTAGGAGAAGGTGATTGAACGACAGCCTCCCACCAAAAACAGCATGGCACAATTAAATCACTGATGCATAAACCTTAATTGTAGAATGCAACAGGCCAAAACCCGAGGAAAGACTGTGCTGAAGTGATTAACATAAATTAGTGCAGGAACAGATAGAAATCCCTGTTCCATCCATCTGCTTATGTGTATCTTCAATTTGCACTAAACAAATTAGCTAAAAAATAACCAGGATGAAAGGCTAGAAAAAATAAAAAATATATTAAATATAAAAGATTAAAATAAAACAGATGATTACATGATATTAAATAACAAAAGAGGTGGGTGACTGGAACATTATCCACATGGATAAATTGTAATAAACTGTCACGATTCTGGAAGTGATGACATGAAAAAATGTAGAAAATCAGGCAAAAGCCACTTTGACTTAATTTGATTGTTTTTGGTAGTTTGGTAGTTTTTCTCTTTTCCCCTTTGAAGTTTTGTTCTTTTGAAATAAGACAAATGAGGGGTGGTCTTACAGAGACCTGCAGAAACTATGCACATCCACTGGGTTGGAAAGGTAAAAATGCCCTAAAATATAATTTGTTTTATTGTTTAGTCTACTCACAAAGGGAAAATCACTTACAAAATTACTAACATGCTGTTTTGAAAACTTGAGATTCTAAAGACATTAGAAAAATGTTTACTGAGACAACAAACCAAGTGTAAAGTTGAATGCTATTCTCATTGACTTCTAGACAATCGGACTAGCTTTTTTTTTCATGGAAAGGGGTTTGATGATAGAATGCAGGTCTGAGGCACTTCCTGTTGGGTTCATTTTTTTTTTGGAAAAAGACTTCCTCTTTTTAATATAGTCTTTGATAAAAAATGTTTAAAAAATAAAATTAAAAATTTCTATTTCTAAATAGATTTTTCAGTTTTTGAGATTTAACATGCCACTTGAGTTTAATCCTGTTCTCCTGGTCTCTGTCTGAAGTCCAAACTTCTAATACTTATATTTGTCAATTAATGATTTCTAATGAGTGTTTTTTTTTATTTTTTTATTTTTATTTTTTTTAACGAAGGTGTTTCCTTTAAATATCACGAAATTTACTTAGGATAGTAATACATATTGACAGAGGAAAGTTAAAAAAAAAAGTATTAGTGAGTGTCTGAAATTATAATCCATTAATTATAGTATTATATTACATTATTTTTACATTACATCATAAAATGTGAAGTGGTTGAATATTTGTGTAAACGTCTGTACATCTAAACATGGTAATTGCCATTTAAAAAAAAGAAAAGATCCGTTGCCTTCTGTTTAAATAAATCTATGCCTTTGTAGTCACCAGTAATTCACTACATTGACAGATGCCATTTTCCACTCAAGCAACAGTTTAATATCAAAGCTTTAGGGTCTGCAAGACCTAAAAAATGTTTGGACAGATGTGTGGATACAATGCACATGTACTACACCACTGATGTTAAAGTAAAAGGGAAGGAGTCCTTCGACAGACCATTCATCCTGCTGCCCCCCGCCCCCCCCCCCCCCCCCCCCCCCCCAAAAAAAAAAAAAAAAAAAAATCAATTAGGATCTGGGGCAGTGAACCCATCCTATTCTTATTGGATGAAAACTTACTTGTAAATTTCAGTGCAGGCTGACTTGACTCAGGTGACTCAGATTTGACATCTGCGAGACCCTGGAAGCTGAACACCAAAATTTTGAAATTGTGTTCACGTTGAAGCCAAATGCATTTCTTCTAACTTCCTCCTATCAGGCTATCTATATATTAGGACAGGCATCCCCGGCGCCAGCTCTGTTAGGAAGTGCTGCAAGATCAAATGTGTATCAATTTCATCAGCTGGAACATTAGCTGGTGTTAGTTTAATTAGTCAAACACATTAGACAGATGGAGGAACATTAATCTAAAAGTCTTCATAACATGCTGAATGTTGAGAAAAGCTGTCAGTCTCAATGTACGGTACCAGTTTTTCCTGACTTGATCCAAGGAGCAAAATCCTAGAAAGCAGATAGATTACTGTACTTTAGGAAGTGATGAATTTAGGGGATAGAGCAAAATTAATGTACAAATATCAAAAGTAACTGACTTCAAAACCCAAAGGAGTGTCACTGGGAAATATCGTATGATGATGAAAAGGGACAGGAACAGAGCCCCCCCCGCCCTCCCCCCCTCCAGAGTGTAGATGCTGGTGGACAAGTCAAGTTAGGAGGTGGCAGACTTTTGATGAGTCACCTTGGGCATCAGAAAGAGGTGAGATGGGGAGGAGGCAGGGCAGGTGCCAAAAAAAGGTCCCCTTGAAGGGAAACTGATTGGCTTGAGAATTAGGAGACAAGAGGACCGTTAAACCAGGGCATTGATGTCACAATTAGGAATGACGTCCATTTGACATTGTGAGGAAAAGTAAATGACGAGGAATAGCAGAGGATAAGCCCAGACAGGGAATAAGAGCAAACTTGGGGCAACACATCTTCCTAATTGAACTTACTCAAAATTGAAGCAGGTTTTCTTTAAAAATCATGTTATTTTGTATGAAGCTATTAGAATGAAGTGACTCATCATTTAGTTTCAGTTGTCTATAAATCTTTTGAGGTCTTTCCAAAAATGAGATTCAAGCTAAAAAACATTATTTAAAATTATATAAATGTACAGAATGCAACACCAAGAGGAATTTGATTCAAAGTGCTATTTAGTTGATGATATATTGCAAGCTTGAAAAACAGCCATATAAATTCAGTTTTAAAGTACTAAGAGTCATGATAAGGCATGGAGTCAGCTGTGTGGCTTTAGATACCGGCATTGTTGGACGCTGCTGCTTCCTCAGTGTGCTTAACAGCTGCATTTTCTCACAGTGTGAAAACGTCGTTTTTACGTAGGTTGAATGCTCCCATTAAAGTCTCTACGCGATGTGGGATTGCAGCAGGGCTGTGCGAGTGAGTGAGGATGAGGCAAGACTTTAGTAATGTTCCTCAAACATGGCAAAGAAAGGAACTGCAGAAAGGTTTTTTTTTCCAGAGGTTGGTCCAGTTTTTCCAAAGACCTTGTATCAAACAACAACAGCCGTTTTTTTATGATGTTTAGAGAAGGGTTTGCCATTCTCCACTACCTAGTGTATTCCTGTTTTGTGTGACAAGCTATGTTACCTTCGTCATAAATATAGTCTCTGTTTGAGATGATTGATGGCTGAACTTTATTTGTCTGTGAGCCATACTTACTATCATATGTTCTTACCATTAGGTCTCTTTGGCATTTGGAAAACAAACAAAAAAAAAAAAAATTAAAAAAAAACAAAAACAAAAAAAACAAAAGAGAAGAAACATGACTGCAGACTTTTTAACTGAATGTTTAGAACAAAATGTGTAATATGCAAGGTCGTTTCCATTTTGATGTGAATCGTTTGCTGCACTTTTGCTTAGACATGCTGTGAGTGTGGTACTATTGTGATTTGCAAAAATCAGACAACTGAGCAGCACATTGAGATTTTTGGAGCTGTCACTGCACGCTTTTAAAGTGTTTTTGGGGGAACTGAAGTTGATGGTTGTACAAGAAGACATGCCTTACCATTTTTTTAAAAGACTAAAATGGATTGCTTATTTGGCTTTTGTTACACATTCTTGTATACAGAAAATAATACAATGGTAATAATAAACATTTTAATAAAAAAATGTTTGTCTTTTCTGCTGTTTTCTTTGTAGTGCATGAGTTTAATTGTCTTCTCTATGTACTGAGACAATGTCTTTGGATTCCATGCAAAGTTTCTAAACTGCATATAAACATTTAATATAGAAATTAATATCAGATAAGTTAATATCATAAGTCAGAAAAAAGACAGTGAACCAGTGAATACCTGTTTTTCTATAAGACGGTGTAGTAAACACCAGATCAAAATTTTATGACCAGTTAAAAAAAAATGCAAGAATTTACATTTTGCACTGTTGGATCTTAAAAAGGTGATGGCAGTTCTATGCAGCAAGTTCATGGCTTTCTAGCACCATGAGAATACATCATTACTTTCTGAGAAACATTACCATGACTATGTTGCTAACAAAAAATTGTGTCAGAACCAAAGAGCAACCATCCCACTTCTGGATTGAAGCCACTTCTTCAGTGGGGCTCAGCACGGCAGGTCCCATTGTGGAGCTCTGTGGCTGATCTAAGCATAACTGGAGGTTCGGCCCATGCTAAGGCCCAGTAGCACCTTGTTTCATTCAGGAAAACATTCCAGTAGTGATGCTTGGAATGAAAATAAATGGTGGCCTGGTAGTCAGGCCTTCACAAATGGGGCCCAGCCAGGCAAAGCCTGAACAGAATACGTGGGTCAGCCCTCCTGTAGACCCACCACATGCAAGAGGGGAGATATGAGTCGGGTGCCATGTGGGATGGGCAGTGGCCAAAGTCTGAGGCCAAACGTTGCCCATAGTGAAAGGCGTCAAGTCACAGAGGATTACTTATTCCCTCCAGCTGGGAGCCAGTACGCTGGGGTTGTTCCCAGTGGATGAGCTGGTAGTTTTCCTGTGCCTTTGGAGTCGAGTAACAGCTTCTGACTGTTGTTTGCACTAATGTGCCAAACAGCGCCGACCTTCTTGGAGTCCTTGGTGGGGATACAGGGAGCAGATTGTTCTGCTGGGGGATTTCAATGGGTAACGACAGCGTTACCTGGAAGGATGTGACTGGGAGGAATGGTCTCTCTGATCTGAACCCAAGCTGTGTTTTGTTGTTAGGCTTCTAGTCACAGTTTGTCTATAATATGGACAACCCTTATGTTGAAACGACAGGGGTGTCCATATATCTATAAGCGCATGTAGCACCAGGACATGCTGGGCTGCAGTTCAATGAATGATTTTATAGTCATGTCGAAGGAGTTGTTGCCATATGTTTTGGACGCTCGGGTGAAAAAGAGGAGCTGAACTGTCTCCAGCTGCCCTGGTGGTTTGTTGGATCATATGGCAAGGGAGGATGACAGACATCCCTGGTAAGTCTGTCATGAGGGTCTGCTGGGAATGTCTGGAAGAGGAACCAGTCAGAAAGACCTTCACCTCTGACAAATAAGTATGTATGTATATATATGTATATATATATATATATATATATATATATATATATATATATATATATATATATATACACACGATATGTAAATGTACATATGTGTGTATATGACACAACTTTTCAAGTGCTAGAGGTTAAAATCAGTATAAACTTATAGACTAATTTTAACTGGAATCAAAAGTGAGTTTGGAGGTGAGGCTTAGAACTATTAGAATAAGAATTATAAAATACTCAAACATTTTAAGCTTACTGTTCATAAGTGTACTGTCTGCTGATATTAACCGTGCCTTGAAAAAAGAATTCAGAAGATAAATCAAGAGTAGCTGATCTGTATAAGGTTAGAAAGTCCATAGTTAACACATGCTGTGACATTTATTGACACTTTGTGTCAATAAATGTGTCAAAGTGTCAATAAATAGACAGCTTAGTACTGTGGCTACTCCTCCTAAAAGGGCAACCAGCAAAGATGACTCCAAAGGAATCCTCAGTGAGCTAAAGAGGAGCTCATAAGTAACAGCTAAACATTAGTAGTCTCTGTTCATATTTATGACACTGAACAAGTGAGATGTCTTTGGCAGAACACCATACAAAACCTCACTGCTCACCAAAAAAAACCAACATATACATATATATATATATATATATACATATATATATATATATATTATATATATATATATATACACACACACACACTTTTCACTCTCTTTTTTGTTTACTGGTGAAATTAAATTTCTAAGTAGTCTTCCCAAACAAACAAACAAAACACAAATAAAAGAACAAAAGAGCCCACACTTTTACTCCTTATAGATGGTGTGGAATGGCAACAAGGAAGTCGTTCATACCAGACATCCAACAAATGTGTCGCAGGTGAAGCAGTTCTATGAAGAGGAACAGTAAAAAAAATCCTTACTTTATTTATTATGTCCTACTTAAGTTTTAAGTTTTAATATTTTGATAAAAATTGTATCTATTGAAAACACTGATGCAACTTTATATTTGCATCAGGTATTCAAAGGTAAAAGCAAGCGCATGGTGCATCAGATTTAAATAAGTTAAATTTCAGCAAAATAAATATTTGAACAATAAATATTTCATGAAAAATACTGAACTCAAATAAACCTTATTGGAAGCAGTTTTTTTTTGACATTGTGTCTGTAATTTACAATTAATTTATTCTATTTGTCCTTTGTTGACATGCTTTCTAGACAGTTCAACATTTTTTGGACTCATGTTGACACAAAGCTGTTGCCAAGGAGTCCAAAATATGTCATCCCAGATGCCACTGGGCCCTTAACTTAGCCTTGACAGGACACTATAAATATATGTATATAATGAATGTGACTTCCTTCAATGTTAGCAGTATTTCCAGATGATTTTGGAAATTAATGAAATAGAAATGCTCAGTAATTAGAAAATTTCCCAACACTACCAAAAGATCAAGTGAAAGAAAAAGATGAACAAAGAACATAGGAAGTCAAGCACTGGCAACCACAGCTAAGATCAATGTATCAACTGCTGGTTATAATCTGCAAATTGTTTAACTTGGCTCAGTTTCAATCACTCAGGGGAACAAACAAAATGAAAACTGCACATTCAATATGTTTTAGATTTTCCTCAAAACATCAGTTTATTCATTTTCATAGTATCAATGGGGACAGCAAGAGATAACTTCACATCTGAACATGAAATATTCATTATAATTTCTTTTTCCTTCTGTATAATTATTTATGTGCTTCAATTATAAATAAAATAGAGGGAAAGGGGAGTATTCCTGATGAAATACTAAATTTTTTTGGTTTTCAAAGTCAGAGTTGAGTTTTTCTGTGGAATTCAGTTCATTTTGAATTGCCGTTTGCAAAGCCCTGGTGACTATGAAAAGAATTAATCGTGCTTCACTTCCGTGCTGGAGAAGTAAAGGAGAGTGCCATAATGAAAGCTGCACTATATGATCCTGCCGTGTGTGTGTGTGCATGTGCACTTTTTTTTTCTTTCATTTAATTGAGTGAAACCATTTGCACTGCTCTTTATCTGTGCACTCAGACTACCGAAGTAACTCACAAAATTTTATTAATTTTGTTGAATAATATTTTCTGTTACTTCTTCAGCAAATGGGTCCTAAGTATGCAGAACTGTTATGTCATCAACCAGGAGACGCATGTTGGTCATTATTGGTAAATACTTTTCTACTCAAAATACCATTAGGAAACTGATGATTCAAAAATACATTTTAACTGTTTCATTAATAATACATGTAAGTATGTTTCTTCCTTGTAAAATGATCTTTCACGCTTGGGCAGTAGTGTATTAGCATAGTATATTTGTCAGGTAAATATTTTTGTTGTAAGTCATAGTATTTCTAAATGCTTGTCTCATTAAGTATAGTTGATGCACTTGAGCACTTGGCTGGTGGCGTTGGTGCGGCTTGCTGGAGAAGAGAACATTACCCTTTAAAACCAAGTAAACCACATTAATAGTACATCTCTGGAATTAAAATGTAAACACATATTACTGCCCTGTTGCTTGCAGATGTTGTAAGTAAATTAGATCATGTGGAAGTTAAAATGCAAACAAAAAATGTAGGGCAAAAACATGGTAGACCTACAGGGGGATTTGGTGGTAGACTAAAAAACACGAGTGTCACGCAGAGGTTTTTATATTTTCTGCCATCGGTACCAGTACTTACTTGCAATTTAATTATGTAAATTAAAAAAATACAAAAATTAAGTGATTAAATCTTCATGTTTATCAATATTTTTTCAAAACAATTCCAGTAGTCCATGTGTCTGGAAATGTTAATGCAACTTGTGCAGAGCTCCAAGGGCTAAAGGCTTGTCATATATTTAGATTTAAGTCTGTGCTTTTTTTTTTTTTTTGCATAAAGAAATAGAAATTCCTGCTTTTTGTTTTGCTCAGGTTTGAGAACCCAAACAGCTTGTATAAATTTAGACATTACTATCCAGGGGGTTAGGTAAAAGCACTGAGGTGTGATTTTCTTTTCTCTTTTTTTTTTAGCATTAATTACTCTACTTACAGTAGAGCATTCAAGGCTTGCCCTGAAATTGTCACTCACAGCATTTTTCATTACAAATCTCTTTTTTCATACCAGATTAAATGTGTAGCATAAACATATTACTTTAAAAGGTCAATCTTGGTGCCAAGAAAAAAAAATACATTCTGTAATTCACATCCATCAACATGACAATAGTTATTTTTGTATCATTCTTATTTCACATTTTATCATTCTATGTTGTCTAGTCTAGTCTATGTTGTAAAAATACAACTGCAAAATACAACTTACAAATTAACCAAATATTACACATTTTTTCCAATTTAAATAAGCCAAATAACCTTTGACACCACATTGAAAAACAAATATTTATCTTCACATAGGTTGGATTCCAATTCATTTCTCTGTTCCACGTATGCCTGTGCTCAAATTTAGCTTATGTGCCTCTCACAAACAGTGGCTAAGAAAGTGGCACAAAAATATTATTGTTGATTTGCACATTGTATCAATGATATTCTTAGATATTTTGGGGGTCAAAGAGAGAAGTGGGCACTTGCACTAGCACTAGCTTGCAGACTAGGCACTGCCTAGCTAACCTCTTGTGAGTGTGAGACCTGAGAAGACAGCTGCCTCTGAGGCACCTGTCACACTTGGAGGAGAAGGGAGAAAGAGAGAGGGTGATGTGTAATACATTAATTGCATCAATATAAAAGGCTAACAAAGAAAATGTTCTCACACTGGGCCAGATCTCTTTAAGCCGCTATTTACGGCTAGCGGGTAGCGAGAAGGGCGTTACCCCACAAAGAATGCAATCTTCCACCTTGCTAAACCCGCTATCCCACCTGCGCTACCCGCTGCATTATGCATAGGAGTGGTTAGGGCGTTCCACCTGTTAAACCAATCAGTGCGTCAGTAGCCATTGCCTTAAAGAGCAGGTTGCGCTACCCGCTACCTGCAACCCGATATGGAGCGTTTGTTCATCCAGATCTGAGCAGCTCACGTGTGCAGCTTGTCTGGGACTCTGCTGTAGAGCTTCCTCCTTTTCCTTCCTCCTCCTCCTTTGCACTGATATATACATATAAACATTTTTACACAGACAATTCCTATCAGCTCCCTGAAAGTCCCAGATAGTTGGTGCGCTCCCAGTAAACACGCTCTGGTTGTTTATGGTTTAACTGGCGAGGGAGCCGTTTAAGACAATCTCTGCTATTTTCTCAGGGGTTCAGGTTAATCCGAGCGGTAGAGCCGTTTGTGCACGTCCAAATCTGACCAGTTGGACGCACATTGATACACACTCTTCACAGTGTTATGTTTTTGAGGGATATGTATGAAGTAAGACTGTGATCAAAAACAAAGACATAAGTTAATAAAGTCATATACCACGGATGGGGGTTGAATAGGCATTTGCCCAAAGCACCATACTAACTGCCACAGATGAAAAAGAAATCTTTGAAATGTCGTGCACAGTTGAGGTCCTGTACTTGTGCACTTGTACACTTACAGCAATGGAAATGAGTGATCATTAGTGTTAGTAATTCCACTTGTGCCTTTCCTTATGTAACATTTCAAAATGTTTTCTCCCGGTGGCCAGTTTAACACATCCAGGTCATGACTTCCATTTCAAGACTTTATATTTTTATATCTTAACCTTCTACAACAGTGGTTCCTAACCTTGTTGGAGGAACTGAACCCTACTAGTTTCATATGCACATTCACCGAACCCTCCTCCATGAAAATAAACAGGGTTCTTGCACCATTTTAGAAGTAAAATTTAATGCTTTTTAAGACCTTTTTAAGACCTCAACAAATGTAATTTAAGACCCAAAAATGTCAAAACAATTTCCGTAGTAAAATACTCTATTTATTTTATTGTTAATACGATTAAAGTTCACAGGCATTTTCTTTCTTTCTTTTTTTCTATTTTGTTCCATTGTGATGCTGAACAAAGTCAACATAACATACACAAGTTGCACGTTGCATGTTAAATAGCACACTGCATTGCATGTAAGAACTACTGCATTGAATGCAGGACTGCATTGCATGTAGGAACACAATAACACTTAAGGCAGTCTCTCATAGCTCAGTAGGGGCCATGTGTTAATCCTGCAAAACAACTTTTTTTCCCCCAAATAGGAGACAGAATACTTCCAACAGAGCAGTCTCCATTATAAGTAAGTCATCAAAACAGACTGTCCCAAACCAAAAGGTTGAAAAATAATGTAAGTGATTGGAAAAACAACACAAATGTTAACACTTGGTCCATCCATCCAGGGAGAGCATGTTGTTCGGATTCAACTCCTTTGTCATTTCCTGAACATACAACATGGAAAAAAAGGAAATTATAAATTCAATGTGCAAAGCAATAATTAGTGTAATTATGATTAAAATACTACTACTACTACTACAACTAATAATGGTTGTACTCATAATGGAGACAGAGATTTAAAAAAACATCCATCAAAACCCCTGACAAGATATCTCTCTATATATACACGTGAGTATAATATATACACACAAGACCATATATACACACACACACACACACACACACACACACACACACACACACACACACACATATTATATGTATACGTATACACATGGTGTGTGTATGAGAGTGTCTGTGTGTTCCACAAATTTAATGGTAAATTTTGCAAATTAGACTAAAATTTTTCTATAGGTTTAGTTACTAGTAAAATCATAGCTTGATTCTGCATCTCTTGTTACCGTTAGTGAATGTTGACTGTTGCTATGGCAACGGGTGACAGTCGACGTAGCAGCTCTTACCTGCGCTGTCATCCAGTCAACAACCCATAAAATCACAAATTTAGATAAAACCCTACACACCAAGCACACCCTAAACTCTGACAACCTGAAAGGTAACAACACAATAGTTCAAAGTTATCAAAGACTGTGAGCTGAATTGAAGTATGCGATTTCACACATATACTTACACTGAAATGACCCAACATGTCCTCGGCTCTGGAGCGACCCATGTAGCGGGAGATAACGTGCTGTGTTCCGGTCTCATCTGTGCCCCAGAACCGCAAATTAAGGTTCATCTGTTTAGTTTTTGTAGTTTTGTTCACGCTCTCATTAAGCATGACAACGTACATCTTCTCGCCTTCTTGATGAATGAAGCGAGGCCATATTTGGCTATCTGGGAATCGGGGAACATGGCGGAAAAGACGCCACTTACGTCTTCATTTGATTTAAATGAATTGTGCCTCACAGCAGTATGGAGAACCCACAGTACCTCTGCCTTTTGGGTCTCCGGTGGTGAAACGAAGCTTGTCATAGCCGACTGAGAAGTGACGCCTGAACTAACGTTAGGTTGTGCTGCTGGAAGCAAAGCAGCAGTAATTAGCCTGGTCCCGCTAGCTGCTGCCACATACTGCTGCTGGTTTTCTCCTCTCATGTGCGACTCGACGGCTTTGAGCCCCATGGTCCCTAATGAAAATGTCTTTTTGCAGTATTTGCGCATGGCGTTGTTGTTGTTTTCAGCAGGAGCCAACCACCTCTTGAATAAATGTCTTCCATCCATTTTTCATTAAATTTACACCTCCCCATCTTCTTTGATCTTTTCACTCTCCTCGATAACCACGAAATGCGCCAGTGTTTTCCCATTGGCATTAAAAGTACCACATTTTACCGACAACAAATTTACCGTAAATTTAAGACAATTTAAGACCTTAATTACGCAGATTTTAATTTAAGACATTTTAAGACTTTTTAAGGACCCACGGGAACCCTGAATAAAATATGATTTTTTTTTAAAATAAAATTCAAGACATGAGTGTATGTTCTACTGGTGCAAAAAATGAACCGTGCATTAACATCAGTGTGTTCAAAGATAAAAACTGATAGTGCATGAACTACATGAATTATATACCTTACTTATTATTTATTGTATTTATCATTCATTATCTGAACCCATTTTATCCTTGCCAGGGTCATGAAAAATCAAATATGATTTTATACGTTTCAACAATGGTGTGTCGTTTGCCCTCCTTTGCGATCAGGTAAACAACTTCGTACAATGCTGTCAGGATTGGTTTGTTGATTGGTGCAAAGCAGAGAGCAGGCAGAGTAGTCTTTTCATCGAATCTGGCCCTCTTCACCTTGAATTCAGCAAGCTTTATGTTTTTTTTTTTTTTATTTCCCATCTCCATGCAGCTTAAGGAAGTGTTCCTTTTATTTTTGCCGGTGCTGGACTAGAATTGCTTAACTTGGCATTGCAAATCCTGCAGATAGGAAGCTGACTTCCATCACCTTCTGTTATAGATGTGAATCTATATTGTACATAGTTGTCCGACCACTTTCTTTTTTTGGTTGATATAGTTAGTATGGATTAAAATATTAAAGAAATCACACGATGTGCACAATGTACCATCACGACAGTCATAAGTCGACTACTGAGCGCACCAAATTCCCTGCAGCACAGATTGGCCAAGCAATATAACCTATAGCCAGTGATGGCCAAGCAGGCCGTGTCATCATGAATCATTTGAGTCAGGTGGGTGTCTTGAACTCTGCTGAACCCCTGAGACTGACTCACCGAACCCAGGTTCAGAACCACTGTTCTACAAGCTTTATAGTCACCACATATTAGTGGTATGGAAGAGAAAAAATACTCAATTGAACAGGGTTTATTCATTAACCGGTCAAAATCGCAAATTGTTTTTTATCTCATTAAAGACAGATAAGTGATGTAAAATGTAATTTTTTGGCTGCTTTTGTTTCACCGCTTTTTGTAGGGCAACAACAGTTATTGTACTAGAACTGGTTTCACTTAAAGAGTCTAATGGATGAACAGAATAGGTTTTCTTCATATCAAATAAAGGCACACAGCAGGACCACTTGTATAGTTATATGTAATACAATAGCACTGCTATAAAAACTGTTGTTGATTCCTAATTGCTTCAAATAGAGTGCCTAACTCAATAGATCTGGCAATAAGGTCAGTGCCTTCTAATTGCCCTTCATAACTTCAAAAACCTCTGAAAGTAGGGTGATGACTGTAAATATTGAGGTCTGGGGACATTGTTAATGGATTCTCTGATGACACATTTCATCTAGGCACAGATAGTAATTGCTTTTTACATGACAAGTAATAGTGTGGGGGCTTTTGAGACAGTAGAAAGGATCCCTTGAAAATAGAGACCTATGAAATTAAACCTTGGTTTTCAATTTTCACTCCCACGAGAGTTGAGCAATTAAATGGATTTGACCCAGTATACTGGGTAATAAGACATAAATAAATTTCAAAATGAATATATTTTCTCCCCAGCCCTTTTGAATATATAAATACACGTACTGACTTTATAAATTTATCAGACTAATAATTTTTGGCAAAAGATTTTTGACAATGTATCTTTTTGAAAATCAACTGAAAGATTGTCCCCTTCTTAGTGTCCTGGGTACTTCATCTCACATAACACATTTTTTCTTTTTCTTGTTTCACACATTAAGGTTTTCAAATAAAACTACTGGTAACACTTTATTTGATGCCTATCTCTATAACGCATTATAAATATAATTATAAGGAGTTATAATTACCTAATAGCACTGCATAACTATAGTTATAAACTCTCATAAATGATCATAATGTTTTATAACAATAATCATAACACACTATAGAGCATGTTATCATCACTTATAAAAATTGAAAATTAATTGTATTAATTTTATTACACATTTTATTAAAAATGTGTATTTTTCTTCAAGCAAACCACTTATAGTGACTTATGACCAGTTTGTAATGTGTTATATCAGCCTATACCTAAGCAGTTTCATCACTTTACTTGTAGCACCCATTTAGAGTTACTTATAATCACATTATAATGCATTATACTGTGATTATAAAGCATTATAAAGTTTGTTAATATATGACAACGATGATCATTATAATACCCTTTGATCCTTGCAACAAAAATCGGTGAGCAAGGGACCAGCAATTATGACTTATAAGTCATCATAAAACATAAAACGCTCTATAATGTGTTATGCTTATTGTTATAAAGCCTTATGATAATTTATGAGTGTTTATAATGATAATTATACATGTTTATAAGCATATCATAAATATATATATGTATAATGTATTATCTATGTGGGCATTGACAGTGAGTTGCTAACAGTTTCAACATACTATAGTACCTGACCTTATAAGTGATAACATGCTTTATAGTGTGTTATGATTATTGTTATAAAGCATTATGATCATTTATGAGTGTTTTTAACTATAGTTATACAGTGCTATAAGGTAATTATAACTCAATATATATATATATATATATATATATATATATATATATATATATATATATATATATAATGCATTATAGCGATAGGCATCAAATAAAGTGTTACCCTAACTACTTTCCTCTGCCTTTTTTCTGTTTCTCTTCTGTCTTTCTCTCTCTGGGCATAGGATAAAGACCGAATTACGCAGTTCTGGATAACAAACAGAGACAGAGATTACCCTCCCTGATCTTTTTACAGACAAGAAATAGCTCAGTGCAAACCTTCCCTGGGGGCTTTGCCACCTCCATACTGACAGACTGTGCATTAGCATCACTGGCCTATCACTTTATTCAAGAAAAGGAGGAATCAAGAGTCAATGCAGTGGATTTTTGGCCTGTCAACATGCACAGAAGAAGAAGAAGAAGAAGAAGAAGAGAGGAAGAGGAAGAGGAAGAAGAGTTGGTTCTTCTTGCATATGTAGCTTATTACAATTTCCTCCCCTAACTTTTTCACTGAATTACCTGGTTAAAAGTATGGAAGATCAATGAAAGGATCATTGTGTAAATACAACAGCAAAAACTCAAGACGATTTACATCAAATACATTTCTACTTTGTATTCTTTTCTACAGACCTGGGGCCTAGTGTAATAACCATCTGTACACACAAAAAACTGGCATATGTTGTTTTCCACGCTCATGTTCAGGTGTACAAAAAGTGACTTGAAGGTGAAAATGTGTGGTGCTTCACGCACACTTGTCATTGGTTTGGTGGATGCACTTTTCTTGCATTTTGTCTTTTGGTGACACTTGGAGGCGATGCAGTGACGTTCCAAACATTAACTATCATTTCCTCAAGTATATGTATTCCACCACAAGTCAAAGTCTCAAGTGCCATGTATATTGCGAATCAAATTCTAAAATCTGTGAACCAAAGCCCTGAATCAGAGAAGGAAAATTCAGAATCATGAAACCAGAAATCAAATTCTGTCAACAAGAGCGCGATCATCATTGCCCCTCTTTAGAACTAAAAGGAGAATGGAAAAAGTGGAACTGAGAAAGATGATTGCGCTCTCGTTTACAGAATTTGATTCTGCGTTTTCCTTCACTGATTCAGGAATTTGGTTCTCAGATTTTGGATTGTGATTCGCAATATACATGAAGCTGAATTGACGCCATATTTGACTGCTAATTTTCCAGTCATTGAATAATTTATTTAATGTCGACACATGAGCCTTATGATCACAATTTCTCAATATACCAATTATTCAGATCATATAAAATCATGCACAAAATGATGCAACCCAGAGTTTCTGACAATGGCAGCTTTGGCAGAATGAGAAGGGGTTTCTAGCGACTGTAGCGATTTTATGGGCCATGATGTTGGCAGCTGGAAATCATTTTAGATCTCCATCAGCTGTCCTCTCGGAACTCTGTGCTGAGTTGAGTCCAACTTTGGAGAAGCTGAACATTACCTGTTCCTTTACAAGTGCTGACAATCACTGGGTTTCCTGAGTGATCGGCTGTACACATATTCTTATAAAGGTGCCATCCTAACATGAGTTTGCATATGTTAAAAAGAAGAATTTACGTTTCGATGAACATACAAACAATATGTGATGCACAAATGTGCCTTAGTAATGTTGGTTCACGGTGTCCTGGATCAACCCACGACTCATAAACCCTACAAATAGCATTGGGAGTAGGTTCCTGTAAACCAACAAAATGTGGCGCAAAATAGTGTGAGATCATGGACCCCAGATCCAACTCCTGTTCTGGCCACACTTTCCTAGTGCGCAGCAGCCCTCTGCTTCACCTCAACTTTTCTGTCTGACTTTCTTTTTTTTAAGCCCACCGTATACTCCAACCCCATTTATTTTCTTTTGCTTTAAATATTTTTCCTGGCCTCTACTTCAGAAAGGGGTTTTCCCATTACACACACGGTGAAATGTCTTTTTTCTGCTTGCCTTTGCCATTTTCTTGGTTTAGACGACTGGTTTCCCATGTCTGTTTATACTCATTATCATATTCAAATTGGTCTGTTTGATGGAGCAAACTGGGCGGAGATTTGCGCTCATGCATGTGTGCTCAGTTTCAAGTAGATTGCGATGTACAAAGAAAATGTGCGTGGAATCACCCGCAAGCAAGGTTTTGTACATCTGAATCTTTTTGAGCGTACAGAAATTTTCACACAATGATTTAGGATGAAATGCATGCAAGTCTTTGTACATGAGGCCTCTGCACTGTATGTTACTTTTGAGTCAGGCAACAGTACTGTGAATAAAGTTCAAATATTTGTTGTATTGATATTAACACAATAATATGTTATGGAGTGTATATATGAATGGTGAAAATGAAGAACAAATGATCAGCAATGTATTCTGAAAAATCTGCAGAGGTCATGAGTGAAAACAGCTGAGAAAGTGGTGTGAGTAAAAAAGACATGTCTCTCTCTCTTTTCCTTTTACTTTCAATCTTTTTCTTTTTTTTAATCTCGGAGGGGTACGTTGGTGTGGAACCAGTTCCTCTCCTCAATCTAACTTGATTTTTTTTTTTGTTCATTAGGAAAAAAAAAGGATTAAATCTAGGTTTTATCAGAAGCAAACATTAGTGTGTGGTGGACGCCCTCTGTTCTCCTCATGTGTTCCTTTCTTAAAATTATCATAAAGTATATCATTGCATTTCTCTAAAAAGAATTACCTTTTACACCAAGTTTGCTTTTACATAAAAAAACAAAGTTGTTTTTAAAGTGCTTTAGAACTCAATTCACTAAATTTCACATTTGTGTGTGCTGGAACTCTCCACCTAATTATGAGGCATGAATTATATATTGACTTGTGTCAGAAATGTAACTGGCAGTTTATCTGGCCTTTAAGCAGTGTCAGATCACAGTGAAGAACTCCGATTAAGGACACCCACCTTGCATAGTACAACTATAGTGAAAATATAGCTGAGCTGTTTAGGTGGTGTGTGCAGCACAGAAACATGAGAGAGGAGATATCAGCATGACTTATGTGATCTGAAAATATGAAATTCGGATCATTGGCTTCTTTCAGCAAATGGGTCAGTGCCCATGGGGGGAGGTGGGGATGGTCTTAGTAGTGGCAGCTATGTTTATGTGAGCTGTGATAAATAGGTCAGTAAATAAAAGTAATCTCCTAAAGCATCATTGAAATCAATCGTGACAATACAAAATATGTTGGAAGGGATGACATAAATAAAAAACCAAAAATAACATAGTTTATAAGAACAAATGAATGCAGAAACTCTGAAGCCAGAAAACATTAAGTTTACAAGAAATTTTTTTACTTTTGAAGGATGAGTAACAAAATTCTCCCATTTTGTGCCAATGTGCACTCTGTTCTGCACTGTTCCTTCTGTAATCGTACATTGTGATACCAGCCATCAACTGACCTTCCGAGAGGAGCTTTGGGGATAAAGATAAAGACAACATCCTTGTCAATAGGCTACAAGCACATCAGGAAGGAAGATCAGTTTTAAAAGGGAATTTGTCACAATCTTTTCTCTGGAAGCCTTATAAGGTGAAAGTTTTTCCTTCCTTCCTTCCTTCCTTCCTCCTTCCTTTCTTTCTATGTCATCACTTCTGTTTTGCTGTTTCATTTTTCTGGTCACCATTTCAAATGCAGTGTTTTTCAGCAAGCATCTAACTGTGTGTCTTTTCCTGTAGTCAGCCAGAATCACTAAAGCACATCTTGTTGTCTTTTTTCTCTGCTAGAAGGCATTTTTAGGATTTTGCAGGAGTGGTTGACAGCTGTTGGGGAGGATTTTTCCTTACCTTTATTTCTCTTTGGAACAAAATGCATTGTGCCCACAAGACAGATAGTGGCTCTACTTATTTGTTTGTTTATTTATTTAGATTAGCAAAATTGGCTATCTGGAAGATCAAGAAACATCCGGTGTTATATGGAGGGTGGACTGATGTTGGGCTGGGTTTTTACAGGATCAGTGTCCACTCGCTTCAAGGTGGAATATGCTTTTTGTAATTTGTCCAGTAATCTGGTCTCTTTCAAAGCTCTGTGGGGAAATACCCAAGTTTTGTGCTCAGGGGATGAAGATGGCTTGTTAATTATCAATTTTTGATCAAATCATTCTTAATTTGTGTGGTTGTGCATGTGTGTGGAAAAGATTATTTTAAATGAATGTAGTTGGTCTGTGTATTCTGTTTTGGATTTGATATAAATGAAAGTTGTGTCAAGTCTTCCTTTCTTTCTGTCCATTCCATTACTTCTGTTTTTCTGTTTCCAGTCACCATTTCCTGGTCATTTTCCTAATCACCATTTCAAATGTTGGGTTTTTCAGGGAGTCTCAAACTGTTGTTTGACTCCCACATCTATATTCCATGACTTATTGGGATTTCTCACTTTCATACGTGATCCAAAACTCAGCTCACAGAGAGTAAATCCAGGGGTCTGTTTCAGGAAGGAGGTTCACAGAACTACTGTTAAGTTCCACTCTCTGTTCCCTCCAAAAGGACACGTTGACAACTCGACTCCCAATTTGATCAACTTTTATTTCCACTTCAAACATTTGTTGGTTTGATTTCAGTTGATCTTTGGTTTAAGCATCAGGTTGTAAACCTTCGAAACACAGAAACAAAATGTTAACAAATTAAACAAAGATTCCCAACAATGTTTTACAAATGCTTTTAAACTTCTTAATGTTTTTAAACTTTCAAATAATGTTTTAAACAATGTAAAATAGTTTTAATTTTCCTAATAGTTGTTTTAAACCTAATGTTTCTAAACATTTAAATTGCAAACAGGTTTTTTAAGACTTGTTTTTTAAACACAAACTTCAAACTCCAAATAAGTTTTAAACACTAAACAAATGCATTAGTCAAGGCATTGACATTTTAATTAAATATAACCATTTTAAGTGACTCAAAAAGAACTCAGAAATGCAGTGGTTCAACAAACTAGGCATTCCAACCGGCATAAAATGAACAAGAATATTCACCGACCATTGGTGTGTTGGAGAAACTTCTAGAGTAGAGCTTGCGGTTGCTGTTCTCTTGCGATTTGTTTGTAGAATGAATGTGACTGAGAGCCTCCATGACTTTACAGGTGCACTGAATCATCAATCGGCGGCCATTTTGCTGGTGAACTCTGGGGATTGTAGTTTACCATGGAGCTGGCCATGTAGTTTTCCCACCATATATGGCACAGGATTGACTCTTGAACTCCATTTCCGAGTTTCGACTCCACAACTACCTGACTGTCAACAAACTCTGAGTTAAGAAACTGAGTTTTTGGTTTCAGAACAGGTGTTGGTTCAATCAACTCGAAGTATGTTGACATTAACTTCAACCATTGAGGTTACCTAAATTCCTTCTTTGATGACTTTGACATTTGTGGCTTTTCAGCTGTGCCATTCACTTTCTAAAAGAGTCCAGTCTATGTTCAGCTTCCCCATTTTTATTAAGAAAACTGACATTTGCAGATAAACAACAGCTAATAAAATAAAATAACCCAGGGTATTTTATGCAAAGTACGGGCACATGATGGGTGATATAACAATAAGATCATAAATAAATTATATATGTTGTTGTATGTATCTGTATAAATTATGTAACTGTACAGAAAAATGGTAGATCTATTTTTTTTAATTATTAATTGAGTATCACAAATAGTGATGACTGGCTTGACCACAGTAAACTATTTAGATCCTCAATATACTTTCCCGTCACAAATGCAACGTGTCATTGTTGAAATGTCTCTAAAATGTGAATTATATGATCGATTGTCTGGTGAAATTGAACTAATTTCAGTTTCATGAACAGGAAGAGATGGACAGAGACTCTGGGTATGTGGAAGCAAATCTGCTCCCTACTAGGTTAAGTTCACAGAGTTAGTTACCATGGTGACAGACTCCGAGTATGAGTTACATCGGTTTCTGAAACCAGCTCAACTGAACCCTCTTGCTCAGCATTAAGTAACCACGCTTTGTGAAATGGAAAAATCAGAGTTTTGCTGAGTTCAGGTTCAACATACTCAGACTTTCTACATAATCTGCTTTCGGAAACAAACCCCAGGACTTGAGTAAAATAGTGATGCAACAGAAACCAAATTATTAGTGATGTTGTTATGGCTGAGGATTCAACAAATACATAGTGTGTTAGCTTGTACAGCTCACAAGCTAAAGTTATTCAGTGCTATAGTTGTGAGATATGGAGTGTCATGGCCTGGGTCAGCCATGGCAGGAGTCCTGTGTGTGTATGTGTGTGTCAAGTTGGCATCTCACCCTGTCTTTAGTGCTTCCTCTTTTACTTTGAAAGATCTGTCTTGTCTTCATTGTTTTCTGCCTTGCTTCCTCCCTCTTATTATCCTGATTGTCTGCACCTGCCTCTCGTTTGTTCCCTGTGTATTTAAGTCTTGTCATTTCTCCTGTCTGTGTGGGTCCATTAGTTGATGTTTGTGTTTGCAGTCCTGCCTGTTTCTCCCTCTTGTCATTCTGCTCGTCACTCTGGTCTATGGAAGTTAAGTTAAATTAGTATTTTTTGGATTTTTTGTTTTTGTTCAACAAACCCTTTGATTTGAACTCCTACTCTTGGGTCCTTCCTCAGTCACTGCAAACCATGACAAGGAGAGCCATTTCATTTATGAAAAAAAATTAGTATCAAAAGTAATCTATATTCAATTAAATAAATAAACTTGCCAATTCACTGCCAGCCCGCTTCAGAGTCCGTTTTCCGATCTACCGAAGCCGAAATAATATCGTATTTCACGACTATGTGAACACCGAAGCCCCCCTGAATAAAGGGGAGAGTCTCTTCTGTCCTCAGAAAAAAGAATTTTGTTCCTACCGTTTGCCGTTCGTTCGTAATCTGCAGTAGAATGCAGCAGCCATCTTCTCTCTCACTCGCAGATGCCCTCGGGGAGGAGCAAATGGCGGCTTTATAGAGAGTGGCGATGCTGCCCTCTGGTGGATCGGGACACTAACTACAATGTCCAAAACTCTTAATATTCATTGTGATGCTCTGTCTAGCGATGCCAGTAACACATATTGGACAAATATTAGACAAAATGACGTCTAAAAACGTCAATGGCAGTGAATGAGTTAAATAATACAAAATAAATGAATAAAATATACATTTTTTAAATGGACAAGTTATTTATTTCATGAGTTTTACTTAATGATAAAGATACATTTACTTATTAGTGAAGCTTTTATTTTTAATGCCACTTTTACGTATTTTAGGAAACTTTCCCTTTGTCACACCACTTTTATTTCAGGATTCTTTTTATTTTAATTCTTTATATTTAAATGAAGGGATGTAGTCTTTTTTTTTTCTTTTTTTGTCTGCACTTACATTCATGGTTAGTGCCATCATCTGGCATAACCAACTAATGTATGTATACAATTCAATCTTGTAGCATTTTTTTTTTTGTGCTAATGTGAAAAGTGGAGATGCCCTTCACCAAATAAATGCACAAGTGTGAGTGATAGTGAGTTAGTGCTTTATTAACTCCTAAAACCTTGGTTCTGTCAAGGAGGACTTAAAACACCTGACAATGGAGTACAAAAGAACAGATGAAGACAGTAAACAAGGAGACATAAAGCAGACCGTTATAGTGTGGTGTGTGTAATATGTGTAGTGTAGTATGTGTGAGTTGTGTGGTGTGGTGCATATAGATGAATGTGTGGTGGTTTGAGTTGTGAAAGTGTTTTTCTCCAGTATCCTCCCCAAAGTTAAAGCAGATCAGCAGCCTGGACCCAGGACAGTAAGCTGTGATGTTGGCCTCCAACGCCTTTTCAGTACCAACCAGTGACCACAATTACGTCTACTGCCTGAACCACAGTCTGTGCTGGAGTGTTGGGCCAGTGTCATGCAGCAGACCTCCTTCGGTACACTGGGTTTCCCTCCAGACCCGACAGGCGCTATCCAGCCCATCCAAACCTCCCACCACCACAAACCCAGACAGGGTAAAAGCCCCCCCACACACACACCAGAGGCAACAGAAAGGTGAAGTGGCCCACAGTCCAGGAAGGCACCAGCTTGCACCATCAGAACATACCACCGACGCCACGGGTACGGTACGAGGGCACATAGTTTTCTACGTGGGTTTGGCCAGATTCATGACTGTATACATAAATGGATGATCTGTCCAGTCATGTGATCCACAGGTTTGTACAGAACATTTGAAGCCTTTCTTTCACCAATTAGCTGCTTTTAACTTGGCTGGCATGGCTTCTGCAAACCCACGATTATCATTTATATAATTTTATATCCATTTCTTTCCAGTTTCTTTCTAAAAATCCTCATTTCAAGTGTCGCTATTGAAACAAAATAAGTGTTGCTGGACCAAGGCTCAGCAAGATGTGAGGTTCCACGGCAGAGCTTCGTGGCTGAGCTCGCTGAGAGCCTCAGGGGCAAAAGCCACAGCTTCACTGTTGAGGGATTGGTCAAAATTCCACTTGGAAGAGTTTTGCAAGAATTTTCCATGAGGAGCTTGGTTGCTCTGCCGGCCTGAGACATGAAGTTGTTGCCCGGCTTGGCTGAAAGCGCTCTGGGCTTCAGCTAGTCAGAAGAATCTCTCAGCCAACAGCTCTGTGCGTCAGACCGGTACTTGGCTTAGTTGAAGCAGCCCTCCTGCTCACAGAAAACCATTTCAGAACTCTTGCAGGGAAACTGTGCTGGGACCTGCAGTTAATCATCTCTTTAGTTGGACTTCTGTTCTCAAATGTTGTTTGTGGTGACATGAAATAAATGCAGGAGTTAGCATAAACTGAGCTTCATCCTCTGATCCTTCCATACCAACCACAGCCAGTCGTCATCTGTTAAAATATGGTCATAATCTATTAGGTTTTATTCACTTTTTATTTTGTATTTATTTCATTGGTATATTTATTTATTTCATGGGATGTTTATTAATTTCAGTATTTATTTATTAATTTAATTGTGAATGAAATGGTTCTTCATAGTAAGAAACTGAAAAAGATTACAAAAATAGTAAAACATTTGAAGGTGAAGCTGGACTTGTTCTTCAGAAAGAATAAAGAATAACTTCAGAAAGCGGGAGAGGAAAGAAAGGATTTATTGTGGAGCCTGTGCTCCAGTCTCGTCTGATTATTTGGGAGCAGTGGATGAGAAGACAGCAGAGAACACAAGCTTGAGAAAAACAAGAGTGATCTGCAGGCTGCTGTCCTCGGGAGGTGAGGAAGTGTGTCCCTATTGAAGTAACAATGTGCAACAATTAATGATATCGAGTGTTCAAGTTGAAGATATCAGCCTTTTAAACACTGTCCTCACAGTGCCTGGCAACCACTTTCATCTATGTCTGGAGGTTGTATTGTCTATCAAGGACAGAACTCGCAATTTTTCAGCATCACTCTGAAGATATTTGATAATCATCAGTGATTTTTTTGAGAAAAGTAAGACCAGTGTTTATGTCTTTCGCATATCCAAAAATTGCTTAGCCATAACATTTTTGCTTCTTTGCAAAGATCAATTCAAGTGCTGTTGCCTGTTCTTGGATTGCAAAAAATGTATAATCTCCACTGCTTAAATGTGTGCCAACCAATATAGTATTTCAAGCACATTTATGAGTCCACTTTATTATTCTTCGTCAGACAGTATGAATTCAAGGTATTTTAGGTTTTTTTCCTCATTTGCATTTCAGACCTGAAAAACATCCCATTCACCCAGAAAACACTTCAAGTTTGTGCAAGGTTAAAGATATTCGTAAGATATGTTTTGTTAAAAGATTCTCGTACATTCCCTATTGAGGACAGATCAGAACACCGTCACAGAGCATAGATTTTGTCCTTCTTGCTGTTAATGGTCTAAATGTCCTCAAAAAGAAAAGAATGAACTCTGAATAAAGTTAATTTATGGCTTATATTTTGCACAGTAAAGTTTTTAGTAATATGTATGACTATAAGGCCCTGATCGTACACCTCCCGCTAGCCCCTACCCGCAAATTGCGGGTTTAGGAACCTCCGTTAACCACTAATGCAATCTTCCGCTCTCTAAAGCCGCTGCCCGTTATGCTGACTGCCTTACTCACATTGTAGGCGTGGCAACGGGCGTGTCTTTTGCCCTTTCCGCAAACTTGGTACCAAACTTGGTATGCGAGTTGGGGGTGGTCAGACCACCCGCTACCTGCATGTCGGCGCGTACAAGCATACGGAACATGTCGCCGCGTGCAGACAGAGACAACATAATTGTAATCTTTAGAAAAACATACACATTCTACATTGCAGACTGGTGATGGTGTTAAGATGTTTTTGGATTATGAGTCAATGCGACTTAATATCACTCTAAAATGTGTCTGAAATCAACGTGCTTGAAGTTTACACAGCTCTATGCCAGCCCAGTCATTGGTAATACCTTAAAGTAACTCAATGTAGCAATACTAGTTCTGCCCACTTGGGGGCATAAAGTTCTGCTGTATTGAGAATGGAGCCACTCTCGATACATCGCTAACATATGGACACTTTGGCTTCTCTTGAAATACCACTTTTTCCCACTAGAGGTGCACTTTGTTGAATCTTATGCCTAGGGGTTAACACATGAATTTTCCTGAGACCATGTGGTCAGAATTTCTATCGCTCCATAGTCTTTATCCAAAGCATGGCTAACATTTAACACATTGTTTTTCCATGGAGCTTCTGAAATGAACCAGGACACACTGACTTAAACCAAAAATTATGATTCAAAATAAAGTAAATATTCACGAAAAATGTTGTATACAATTAAAACAGTAAAAATTAACATTGTTATTGAGAGTGAATGCCATAAATATGATGTACCAAATATGATTTACAAAATACATAATTAGAAAGGGTCTTTTCACATGTTCACAAGTCTAGAATAAACTGGTGGAATTTACTACAGCAAACGTTATCCTAAAATTTGTGTTTGGTCTTTGGTCTTTGTATTTTAGGATGTCAGTTGAGTCCCACAAGTAAACGCACTGATACATAAAGCAATAATCCACTGGGATGCTTTCCTCTGTGTGAAAATGCTTGTTGGTGAGGAATGGGCATACTGGCATGAGCTGACAGAAAACTGAAAGGAACTCAAATAGCCATGCTTAAAAACAAAGGAATGTAGAAGATTATATTTAAACATGCTGAATAGCAGCACTCTGGTCAACTAAGAATAGATAACTGAGTCGGCTGAGTCTACATCTTTAAAAGGCTGAATGAGGCTGGTTTTCTTCTGCAACACAACAGAACGGTAAAAATCTGATATACTCCCAATACCTTGAAATTCTGAATCCAGCCTGCTTTGTATCAACAATTAATGTTACTGCTGATGTTGTACTGATGTTGTCGTTGTGCCAGGAATGTTTTTGTTGTTGGTGTTTTT
The DNA here is from genome assembly GCA_018398805.1 of Hirundichthys speculiger. Taxonomy (NCBI): domain Eukaryota; kingdom Metazoa; phylum Chordata; class Actinopteri; order Beloniformes; family Exocoetidae; genus Hirundichthys; species Hirundichthys speculiger. The sequence goes on along the minus strand of JAGFBZ010002358.1, from coordinate 1,024,432 downwards.
TGCTTTTGGCACAGTTTGAACCTCTTGACAATAACTGATACATTGTACTCCATGTTTTAATGGCTATTTTCATCAGTAAAACACACCATGCCATGAACCTTCTGTAATCTCACACCAGTTACTCTAACATGACAGTGAATTCAGGCATCTCAAATCAAGGGCAAGGGTGATGCGAGACCAAAACAGGATAGAGGCATAATAAATAAGCTGCCCACAGTCTGCAGCAGTGGTGTGAAATAGCACATCCTGTGAAGAACGATGTTCAATGCACCGTTCGTTTTCTTACTCAAACTGAATGACGATATATCTCCTCAACTCTTTCAAAGCCACATCCTGTGTTGAGAGTTAAGCTTCTACAAACACCGACTTTACCACAAACAGCTCAAAGAATGGAATTCAGTGTTGTCTGTGTCTGCACTGTGATGATTAAAGCTCCTGTCTAAGTTGGAGCCTCAACATCAGCCGTTGTCAAGGTCGGAGTAATCATTTTTAGTGAAACAGAAACCTCATCGGGAATATAAAATTAATCTCTGTATACATTTGAGAAGTGCTCAGCATTATTCTGCTTAGATGGTCCCAGGAGCTCTTCCTCAGTATGCAAAGATAAAAGACTAAAGACAACGGTTCTTGACTATCTGAGGCTTTTAAAACTGAATAAGTTCTGAAGTCACCAAAGTGTGTTGTAGCTAGAGCAACTGCAGCAGAGTAAAACTAATGTAGTGAAAAATAATGTAGTAAAAAAAAAAAAAAAAAGTTTTCACAGCTCCTGAAATGCCTGATTTTATTAATATTGCCCATAATTTATTAGCTTATGTGTGGGAAGCAAACACTATCCAAGTTTTTTTTCCCTCCAAAATCCAATTACCAGTAATGCCAAAGGCAAAATTTTCCAAAAGAATAACTGCACTTTGAGTACCTGTCACAGAATTAAACATTAAATCACTGGTTTAATGATGTATTAATTAATAAAATATATTCAAGTGTTCCCCTTAATATTATTCAGTGCTTCGATTAGTCTCTAAATATAGGTGACATGAATAGTACACACAATAAACAGCTGTATCCACAAAGAGTCCTGCAAAGAAAAAAAAAAGTTATGCATTTTATATTGTTTATTTTTCATACAGGGGTGGTGCTCTTTGACTTATTTATATAGTTGCATAAAACAAAAAAAGGATCAATCCTCCAGCCAGATATACATGCCTTACTGTAAGGCATGTATAATAGAACAACTAATTGTGTTGTTTTCTTTGTAAGATGGCTTCATCTATGTAGACAAAGCTAAACATTCATTATAGGAGGATTCTTCCCTTAGAATGAGATAAGAAGATAAGAGACAAGAATCCGGATCAACAGACGTGTGTCCTTCACAGTGTGAACTGCTGCCTTTTGTGAGAGAAATATCCTAACTACTTGCCTGCTTGAATGTTTCAAGAAGAGTTTGACTCTCTGGATTCACATGAATACATGTAGCTTCTTAGAAGAGCACCTACATTGGAGTAGGGGATCTTTTCAATGAGCATTTTTCATTTTATTGGTAAATCGGCTGTTGCTGGTACCTTGGTGCCTGACTTGCCAATGAGAGGGGGGCAACTCATTCAGCCTCAGCGGTAACACAAGGCCATCTAAGGCAGTCCCATTAGATGGTCTGCAGAGAATGCGAAGTTAAGTCACGCCATGCTGCTTGTTTGGATGAGGGCTCCATCTTCTCAGGAACACTGTTCTGTGACTGATGCCTGGTTAGCTTTAGTTTACTTTGAAGTAAATGGTTAAATTTGGTGAAAACAGGCAGAGATGGAAACAAGTGGAGAGATAGAAAATGGACCAAAGTAAGGAAAACTGAATTGTGCTTCCAAGGAAAATAATAATAAAAAGACTTCTGGCAGCACACACCTGTGTGCCCATGCTCATAGCTCCAGATGCATTTCAAGAAATAAGACAACCATCTCAAGCTTTTGTTGAAACTGACTTTCTGGTCATGGGATATAGGAGAGGTGAAACAAGCCTCAAAAGAGAAAAATTAAAATAAAATAGTTTGTATTATTTGAATTTATTCAACTAGAATGCAAACAGTTCATGTTGGGAAAATGTTATGCTTCTGATGCTCTTTTCATCAAAATCAAAGACTAATTTCTTCTGGTCATTTTATTGCTCATAATTTAATATGAATGATTACAAAAATCAAATCAAAACAACAGAAGGAGCAGGGAAATTGCAGGGTGGGATGTACCAAATCTTTTTCACAGCTTCTAAGAGAAGATGAGCAAGAAAAAAGTCCCCCTAGTCTTCAGATAAGGATTTGAAGTATGCGACTGTCTTCTTCTACAGTTACTGCACAAAGGACGACCAAACTCAAAATGTGGACATTGGCTGTAAATGGACTGCAAGGTCAGGGCTGAGCTATTCATAAATCCCTATTTTCTGTTCAGTCTTTGTTCCAGCTCTCACTTGTGGTCATGAGTGTTCACCAAAGCGTGAGATCACAGATTCAAGTGTCGACACGAGGGCAGAGAGTTGCAGAGTTAGATTGTGTTGTTCAAATCACAACAGTGCAAAGAAATCCTGACAGAGAAAATAAAAACAGCTTCAAATGTCAATGTAAAAAAAAAAGAACCGGTCTGCAATTATTCCTTTAACATTTCATATTAAACAAAAACAATTTATCTGATTTATACAAGGTAACTAATCAGGTCAGAAATATATGCAATTTACTGATTAATAACCCTAAATTATATGATTTATATTCAAAAATAATTTAGATTAAAGTTCAACTCACTGTTTGCCCCTGACTTTCCACCAAACAATTAGTTACTAAAGTTCTTAAGTTACAAATATGAAAATAATTATGGGTTTAAATAAATTATTACAGTTTTCTATGAAGGACTATTGAGGAGAAAATAGAACCACATGAAGAGTCAGAATTACACAGCTATAAAGGAAACTTTGGCTGTGTTCCAAACTGCATACTTGCACATTTATACACTTATATTATTTTGAGTGCAAAAGTGCATTCATATTGACAAGTGTGTTATTACGAAGAACTCAAAAAATGGTCAGGAAATTCATGCTTTGCACACTCAATCATCGCCATCTTATTCACGTACCAAAAGTGATGAGACACATGTTTGCACCTTTTTGGTTAAAAAAGGAGACGGCAGTCTGTCGCAGTTTAATGGCACAGTTGAATCTCTAAAGGAGGGGAGGGATACAAGAGAGGAGGGGACTATATGAGGAGAGAGATTTGACATGTAATGAGGAAAATTTGGTTCTTTTTATTTGGAATTTACCATTAGCAGAAAGTCTGATCTTGGTGGGATCACGGTTGTAATTCTGGAAAAAAAAAAAAGTTCGCCCTTATCGCTTCTGGTCAGAGCAAAAGGACACTTATAAAACGGGACAGCAATCACCTGCACACTGAGCATGTAAGTACACAGTGTACACAGTACACTACGCTTCAGTGTGTTCATGAAAGTTTGCCTATTGGAACATAGCAGCTTTCTTCAAGAGGTTCTCATGTGTTGCATTTCTTGCCTGGAGGATGATATCTGTGTGATATTGTGATATCGTAATATTGGCACACCAGAATATGAGCCCTTTTCTTCCTTATCTGCATAATTGCCTTACAGTCTACAAACAAGAAATGAAGATTGAACTTATTCTTTTAGGCTTAGGAGCACCACCAAAACCTGGGATCTATATTTAGCCTCAAGGCACCTTTGTCTCTGTATCTGCTGCATGTCATCTGAGACTCAACACTAATCTTTACTGGTGTATCGAACACAAGTGATCAAAAGACAACAGCACTGACTATGAAGGTGGCAGCTTGTCATGGACTTCTTCAGAGATTGCACAATTATTTTCAGGTTTTTAACCAGTGAACATTTTTATTATTTGGGGATCTTGCCTTAAAAACAAAAAGCACAAATTCAGTGTAAGTATTAACCACAGTGAATCATTTTAGCCTCAATAGTATAATTGAAATCGAAGGACCCCAATCTTGTCTGCATATCATAACAAGTGTCAAACCTGCTTCATTCAAAGTGGGAAATACTGATGACAGCAATCACAGAGCATACTTTAATAGGGAGTAAGGTTTGAGGCTTGAAAAATATGATTAAACAAAAGACCTTGAGAATTATCTATTAAGCTGGTGAAGAAAAAGATGCAGCTATAAAATGGGATCTAAATATAAGTTAAAGAAAACATTTTGTTTGCAAATTGCACTGCTCAGTGCCACATTAATACTGACACAACAGTGAATGCTTGTGGGTCAGACCCACATATTTTAAGTGCAAATTAATTTTGAGTAAATTTTTATGAATTTGAGTTTATCATCTAAGCATATATTTTTTACAGTTTATTACTACTGAAGTATACAGTCACCGGCCACTTTATTAGGTACACCTTACTGGACCCCCCTAAGTACTGGAAACATTCCTCAGAGTTTGGTCCATATTAACATGATAGCGTCACACAGTTGCTGCAGATTTGTCGGCTGCACATCCATGATGTGAATCTCCCGTTCCACCACATCCCAAAGGTGATCTATTGGATTGAGATCTGGTGACTGTGGAGGCCATTTGAGTACAGTGAACTAATTGTCATGTTCAAGAAACCAGTCTGAGATGATTCTCGCTTTATGACATGGCTGGAAGTATCCTGCTGGAAGTAGCCATCAGAAGATGGCTACACTGTGGTCATAAAGGGATGGACATGGTCAGCAACAATACTCAGGTTGGCTGTGGTGTTGACACGATGCTCAATTGGTACTAATGGACCCAAAGTGTGCCAGGAAAATATCCCCCACACCATTACACCACCACCACCAGCCTGAACCATTGATACAAGGCAGGAAGGATCCAGGCTTTCATGTTGTTGACGCCAAGTTCTGACTCTGCCATCCGAATGTCGCAGCAGAAATCGAGACTCATCAGACCAGGAAACATTTTTCCAATCTTCTGGTGTCCAATTTTGGTGAGCCTGTGCAAATTGTTTCCTGTTCTTAGCTGACAGGAGTGGCACACGTTGTGGATCTTCTGCTGCTGTAGCCCATCCTGCCTTAAAGCGTCGACATGTTGTGCGTTCAGAGATGCTCTTCTGCATACCTCGGTTGTAACGAGTGGTTATTTGAGTTACAGTTGCCTTTCTATCAGCTCCAAACCAGTCTGGCCATTCTCCTCTGACCTCTGGCATCAACAAGGCATTCGGGCCCACAGATCTGCCGCTGACTGGATATTTTCTCTTTTTCGGACCATTCTCTGTAAACCCTAGAGATGGTTGTGTGTGAAAATCCCAGTAGATCAGCAGCTTCTGAAATACTCAGACCAGTCCATCTGACACCAACAGCCATGCTACGTTCAAAGTCACTTAAATCACCTTTCTTCCCCATTCTGATGCTGGTTTGAACTGCAGCAGATCGTCTTGACCATGTCTACATGCCTAAATGCATTGAGTTGCTGCCATGTGATTGGCTGATTAGAAATTTGCGTTAATGAGCAGTTGGACAGGTGGTACCTAATAAAGTGGCCGGTGAGTTTATTACATCACACATTTCACTGTACATTTGAACCCCAACAGAAAACATCATGGTAATGTTTCAGTTACAGTGATACATTACAGCAGCCTACTTCTTAGTTCTATACCATGTTTGTTTACAGTAGTGAGCACTCAAAAACTACAGCAACTCAAAGGGTTTTTAGTTCTGAAAACATATAACATTGAGACAGATTTGGACTGGTTTTAATGATGCATCATAATGGTAAACTCATTTCAGTTCATTTTTTCTCCCATTTATTGATCTATAGTCAGTATCATATACTGACAAAACTGAAGAGGAATTTTCCAAAATATATAAATTCATTATAAAAGTAACACTGAAATATTGCAATTACATAAGTATTCAGACCCTTGAGAACTTAGTTGAGGAGCCTGCGGCAGTGATTGCAGCCCTGAGTCTCAATGGATATGAAGCTTTCCACACCTGGATTAAGGGATTTTCTGCCATTCTTCCCTGCAGATTTTCCAAAGCTCTGTCAGGCTGAATTGTAACCAAAAGTGGACAGCCATTTTCAGGTTTCTTCAGATTTTGTCTGGGTTATAGTCTCAACTCTTTCTGAGCCACTTGGGTCACTGCCAGAGTTCTCTTTAACCCATTAAGAGTTATTGCGACACATGAAACTTTCAAGGTTGATGTTTTATTTGTTTTTTTTTTAGTTTCTTCAGAGGATGAAAAATAGCTTTAAAAAAGTTTTCAAATAAAGCTTTTCAATTTTTGAGAAAACCCCCCGCTTTAGCAAGGCTTTTGTAAATAAGTCTTTCAGATTGAATGGGTTATGCTACTTCGATATCATTTTAGCTGTGAGTGTTACAACTCACAGTCAAGAGTCATTTCCATATTGTAAAATAATCCTTTGGCCTTGTCTGAATTCCTGAAGTTCAGATTGGGACATCTTTGGGCTTTGGTTTGTTGTCTCCCCTTCCTGCTGCTGAAAAACACGTCATAGCATGATGATGCCATCACTAGTTGACAGCATTATTTAGAAGATGGTGAGTAAATCATAGTTGCCATGATGTTTGGAATTCTACCAAAAAAATTGCTTCATTTGACAATAGACTCTTGTTTACCACAGAATGGGAGTCTATAAGGGATTTTTTTGCAAAACATCAAACAGACTTTCATTGTCTCTGTGGAGAGGCTTCCATCTGTCCACCCGGTCTTGAAGCCCAGATGAGCAGAGTGTTGCAATGATGACTGTCCCTGTGGAAGTTCCTTCAATCTCTTCTGAATCAAACCTGCTTCAATTGCCCGACCTGTTAAAGCAGCCACATATATGCAAAGTCCTGGTTGTTTCAAATGTCTTTCATTTGAGAGTGATGGAGGCCACTGTGCCTTTGGGGACCTTCATTAGAACAGAATTTCTTTGTAACCTTACTAAAATCTGTGGCTCAACTCAACCCTGTTACTGAACCATGAAAGGAGTTCTTTTGACCAAAAGGCCGACCAGTATAACTGCCTGATAAAAGGATAATGACCATGTTGTTAAATTATTTGTTCTTTTAGTCCTTCAGATGCCACATCAGTAATTCCATCATTCAAACATTTCTAAAACGCAGTTCTTACTTCCACATTGAGGGGTACTGAATACAGATTAATGACAGATTTCAAAGTATTTTAGCATACAGTTATAAGCAAAATGTACATATTGTCAAAAAGCAAAAGGGGCTGAATACTATCTGAATGAACTGTACTTCCTAAACATTTGTGAGCCAAAGAACCAATTTTCAGTAACATTGAGTGCTTTTCTGTCTCACTGACCAGACACACATGGTATATGTGAAACAAGTCATTTTACATTTATCTGCACAGAAACCTGTCAGCTGCACACCAGCATTATGCAGTTAGATAGCGGGAAAGAAGCAATTGGATTCTTCCTCACCAGTGGCTCCTGAAGCTATCAGCCTCCATCCAGGCCTATGAAGGCAGAGGAGGATTGAGTTTGAAAGATGATAATAGACTCCTGAGGAAACTAATCTATTTCTAAAGAAGAAAGAGCTATGAATTCTCTCCCTTGCCCCCAATCTCCACCTGTACAGCCCCCTCCTTTCAGCCCGTTTGCCCGCAGTAGTACAGGTCAATTTTACAATTGAAAAATACTAATTAAATAGATTTTTGACAACAAGGCATCTATTATAGTTGAAAAGAAGTGGGTAGCTTTTTCCTTTTTTTTTAACCATTAAAATATATCACATACAATATATACCTGATTACTTTCAAAATATCTTTTCCCCTCTGATGTGAAATGCAATCTTAACACTTTTGTATTAAAAAAAAATACTGACAAACATTGGATTCTTAAAGCAGAATTTTTTTTAAAAAGCCACTTGTATAAATATTGTAACTGCAAGAGTGGTTGATACAACTTAAAAGAATCGCTATCTGTGCTGTTATGTTCTATGCAGAAGTAAATTAATGCTTCCATATCTACAGGTCATTTACTGAATACGTTGATATGAATACAATTTAATACCAAACTTTTACCCCAAGTGCCATAATTAGTTTTGACATCACCTACTATAAATAAGTCATTGTTAGTCTGAATGAATGGCAGGTTACTTATAAGCCAGCAGATCCTGGTTTATGTGAACCATAACCTTCTAATTTCCACATGATCAGAGTTCCTATTACGTCCTGCAATGTGTGGAAGTTCTCCACATATTGTAGCTTGTTACGCCCACTGATTCTCTCATTTTGGGATAAATAAGCTTGAAATCAAGTCTTACAGTTTAATTCTGAGAAAGGCAGCTGTTACAAGGCCAGGAGCATATGTAAACAAGGCAGCATCAGGACCCAGATGGCTCCAATCAGTCTGAGGCTGCTAGATCTGCCATCCATTTCTGAATCCTTGGCAGGTGGATGATGATAATGATGATGATGATGATGATGTTGTTTGTAATCACTGGTCACATCTGGACTCACTGAAGAGAGAGGAGACAAAAAGACCAGTCAGAAGCATTCCATTTATGAACTTGGCATCATGGGAGATGTATTGACATCAATCATGTTAAAGGGACAAGAAATGGTTAATTTTATTTTTTTTTTATTTCCACAAAATGCCACAGAAACAACAAAAGATCAACCTTCATCTGAAAACATTTCAACTTCTCTCACTGTTTGTGAAACTTCTTTCAGAGCCCATTAAACAGCGCAAGGAAAATAGAAATCCTTGGTATGGCTAATAAGTACATTTAGGTGGCATACAATGTCGATTTTGAATGTTACCATATTATAATTTGCTGGGATTTGCTGTTAAGAGCACAAAAATCTTAAAGAGATCTGCTGGAGTCTATCCCAGCTGTCTTCGGGTGAAAGGCAGAGTTACACCCTGGACAGGTCGCCAGTCCAGACAGGATTACATGTAGACAAACAACCACGCACACTCACAATCACTCCTATAGGAAATTTCAGAACCACCAGTTAACCTGACATGCATGTCTTTGGACTGTTGGAGGAAGTTGGAGTGCTTCACCAGCCATACCCATTCAATCTGGGAAGATTCTCTCTTGTGAAATGTTTTGGTTCCCCTACTAGTCACAGTCTTTTACACTGGTAGAGAATATACTCTTGAATAGTGGCTCTTGGATTGCTTTGTAAGTCATTACGTAAAGGCCGTCACTGCCATGCTGCAATTGGTAAACAACCAACATGGCTGCAGAATTGCTAATAACACTTTGGATAAACACCTGTTTACTCCAAAACCTACAACAGTTATTTACTGGTGTTCCAACTCCAATGCATGCCATTTTGAATCTGCGTTTTTGACACCAGCCTGGTTGTCACAAGCTTTGTTTCTCTCACTGCTTGAATGCCTATCCAGGGCATCCAAAGGCAGTTTCTTCTGTGTTCATTCATACTGCCCTCTGGAAATCTTATACAGACTAACTACACTAATTCTTTTTACCGAAAAGAATTAGTGTGGCTGACTTGGCTAAAACATATGATGATAAAAAGATACAAATGAATCAAATTTCATGCAATCAAAAAACAGCTATTATTCAGATGAGACACATACAGTATATCTATCTGGAATGAATCATTAAACATTAAAACCTTGATTTATATAAAGAAATGATGAGTTCGTTTTAGTTTTTATCAGAACTTGAAGTTTCAGCAGAATCTTTTTCCATTAGCAGACACAGAGGCCACAGTTTCCAGTGTGTTATACTAGATTGCATTCAATTTAATGTTTATTGTACTTCTATGTGAATGACACAATTACAAGTGGAACAGGGATAATTGATGATAGGCAGTGTGAGAGCAAAAAATGTGGTGAAACTATTAAACTAACCCTTGATTACATTATTTACTCACTGAATCTTCCTTAATAAGACATGTTCATTGATTGTCTGTTAGACAGTCAAAGCCAAGATTTGTGGTTTTATTATATCGTGTAAACTTAACTTTTTGCTGAACCAAACAACTTTACACTTGATCTTCCTACATTCTCTTGCCTTAACCTATGTGATTTTGTCTTCCTAATCTCTACTTGACTTTGCATGCTGGTACACTGACAACAGCAGTTTATTTCCACTGTGCTAATATAGACATGAAGTCATTACTAGCAATCCCAGCTTCCAAGTGCAGTCCTTAAAGCAAGTGTGAATTCCCAAAACTAATATAGTTATTTTACCAGTGCTGTATGTTACCAACAGGTAAGGCAGCAAAGATGGGAATCAGTCCTCCAAGTAACTCTGTTTTGGGAAAACTTGCGACAGTGAGTAGGAGCTTATATCAGAAGAAATAAACCTGATACTTTCATTTCCCCAAGTACAAAAACAGCAGCTCTTTTTTCCTTCTATTTTTGACTCAAAAATCAATCAAACCATGGCTCTGCTTGATTCAGACTGACAACACCTCTTTTTTCACTCCAAGCCTAATGTTGCATATCTGTAATTGTAGTCCAAAATGTAAAAGTTTGAATATATAGATAGAATGAGTTAGATGTAAAAGCACTAAAAGTCAAGGTTACAAACTGAGTGAAGTTCAGCATAAGGCACTCTATCAGTTTCCACATAACCTAATCATTATAAAACTGATTAATGTGATTTTTCTCCCTCATAATAACAGCTACAGCAATAATGCCTCATACATCTTTCACAGCTGCAATGCATTAGTGCCCCTGCTAAACCATTAAGGTACTCTGTTAATTTTCCACTACCCTATTTATAGTGAGCTAATGCAACCACAGGGCACCTTCACCCTCCATCTCATTCCCCTGAGATGCAGCCAAGAGCATCTTGGGTGCATCTTTGGGACAATAGCCATGACAGTGTTTATGCCAAGCTGAGCCCATACCTTTTCAAGATATGATAATGGTAATGTGTAGATCACCTGATCAGGATTTTTTTTTTCCCTGTATTTTCTGTATTATTTAACACCTGACATATACCTTTGTAAACTGCATTTACAAAACTGAGCTGATATCTCAGGGTGTCCTCACTCATGTTGTAATACAGAATGTACTTTATTCACTTGTTTATTGTGAGTTTTTAACCTCTATGGCATCAGAGCCACACACCTGGTTATTCATTTTCTTACGTCAAATAAGGTCCACCAAAATGGTAACTCCTGAGTGTAAGCTTCCTTCTCCTTTTGTGCTCCAAGTCACATAAATTGTAAACACACAACACAGACGTCCCCATTGAGATGATATTCTATTGTATATCTTCTCTCCCTCTTGTATTGGTAATTTGTTTTTATATATTTCCTTGGAATTGAATATGGTCAAGATGCAGGTAAATGACAGAAATAATCAAAGCTTCTGTTTAAATTCTGTAGATCCTGAAAGCTCTTGTACTCCATTTTTGTAGTAATTATATTATCAAATGTCACATCTAATCCAAATTTTCCAGTTTTTTAATTATCAGGGCCTGCTGAATTATATAGATAAAAAAAATTCCATCATTTTCTCTATTTCTATATTTCTATTTTGAGGTTTTGTCATTTCCTTTTACTCATTGTGTTTTCTTAATGTCTCTGCTATTAAAACGATTCAGCTCCTGCAGTTTTTCCTGCTGATGACACTGATGGCAATCTGGACTTTACGGCCATGATCCGTTCTGATAAAAATAAAATGCATTGCTTTTTAATTATATATCGGTGACGACAAGTGAGTATTGATACATTAAAATGTCATAGTGGAGCCTTCTTGAAGTCACTCAACGGTTTTTCTCACTGATTCGGCTGTTTCTGAAACATGGATTATTTAGCCCAATCAAACCATGATTAAAAGAAGGATTTCAAACCAAAAAAAAAAAAAAAAGGAAGGATTACATGAAAATTAAGAACAACAACAATAATAGCAACAACAAAAACAACTCTGACTTACATCATTTTTCATTTTGTAGACAATATTAACCAAATACATTTTGAGTTTATATGATTGAGGCTCTTAAGGCTGTTTAATGAGGAAAGAGGAACTATTTTAATTATTTAAGACAGGCGACCTCAATAAATGATTGCATTCATTATTTGGTACAAAAGTAGTATCCCAAAAAAAAAGTTGAAAAAGTTTTTCCCACTTACACTCTTGCGGTTATGATATCAAGCTGTGAAGGGTTTCAGTTGTTTTTTTGCTCCATTATTCTTGCAAACAGTTCTCAAAGAACTGTGCAACCATAAGAGATGCGCCGGCTCCACGGGGGTACAGGTCTGGCCTGAGGGCACGCCAGCTCTGTACTCGTGCCCTCTTCTTATTCAGCAGTGCGTTTGTAATGTGTGTAGAATGTGGTTTTGCATTTTCTTGTTGAAAATTGCATGGCCCTGGAAGAAATTCATCTTGAAGTCAGCTTATGTTATTCTTAAATCTCAACATATTGATGTAACCCCATACCATCACAGAGCCTGGCTTTTGAACTTGCTGCTGATAGCAGTCAGTATGAACAACAAAAAAAGGCCTGGAATACTCATTCATCTCACTGCCAGACATGTTTCCTCTGGGTCATGGGCCATCCCAGATGCACGTGAGCCCAGAAATGTAAAGGTTATAAAAGAGCTCTTTTTAACAAAGTATAGTTTGAAGTAGCAGTTGCGTTTGTAGAATCTGTCTTGTAGTGCCACAATAATCCCCTGTACATTTGGTTATTTCAGCTCTTGATGAATGATAGTTCTCGTGACAGTGCCGTCTGTGGGATCAAAGATCAGGGTTGTCCAGCTGACTTACCACAGTGAACTTTATTCATTGAAATTCCTTCAGCTTCCTGAGCTCAGAGCACAACAAATATTGTGTTCTGTAGAAAAATAAAAATAAAATTCCCTTCCAGTCTTTCTTTAAGAAACATTGCTTTTAAACATTTCAATGATTTTCGTTTTTTGATGATGATGATCTTTGCTGATTATTTTTCACCTCCTTACGAGGATTTATTTTTGTTTGTTTGTTTTTTTATGTATTGCAGGCCTGAAATGTAAAAAAATAATGTATTGGAACAAATGAAAAAAAGCTGATTTAAAAATAATAAAATACAAACCCAAGGGGTTTTAAAATCCTTGTTTTAAAGTTGGCTTGTTTGTGTATGTATGCATAAAATGTTCAACACACAGAGGACTGGACTGGAAATCCTGGACACCATGAGTACTTATGAGTACTAAGATTTAAGCTACTTAGGTAGCTTAAATCAGTATAATCAGTTGCCGTGAAAACTGACAAAGTATCAAAGATGTTGAACTCTTAGTTGAAAACTTTCAACAAAATGAGGAATGTAGATAATAAGAACATAAGCAGAGCATAATGACTACTAGAGCTTACAAAACAGAAAAAAACTGTCGAGGCTTATTTGTTTTTATTCTGACTTTCACAGGATATTCTCAAAATCTCCTGGTCATGAACTCAACAGCCCAATGTGTCTACACCTTTGAAATTACACCTTAACAGATATCAATTCAGACAACTGCACTGCACCAGCTGTCAACATCTTGTTGTTTACATGTCTTCAGAGGCCTGAAGTGTTGAGGTGGGAGATTCTTTGTCCCTCACCAAGTGAAATAGAGCATCCTCCTTAACCCTGCTGATGGAGCCTCAGACTTCATCTTGCTACAACCCCGCAGGGAAGGAGTGAGGTTGAGCCCAAATAGATGACCACCTGCTCCAAGACTTTTGAGTTTCTCACTTAGGCCCAGGGGTCATAAGTCTGTCACAAGCAGGATTAGTCTCACCCGCACCCTTTCAAAGTCTTCAAGGCCCTGCTATCAAAGTTTATCTTACTGGCAGAGAAATAAGACCAGCTACAAAGGCCATTTGTACTCTGTAGATTCAATTCCACTTTTTATGGTGGAGCAGAAATAGACTGTAATTCCTTTCCCCACAGCAGTATCCACAACAATTACTTGATTCTGCAAAGACAATATATCTTATAGCTCTAAAGAAATCTAATTTTTTTAAATTACCTAATTCAGTTAAATTCAGTGATAAGTAAAAGTCAGTTGTCTTCATTCAAAATTATTTTTATGTATAGCTACTTCGACTATCAAAACATACTGATTCCACCAAATTTTCACACTGTGTCTTTACATATAAGATTTCTCATAATGCTTGTTCACCATGGAGGGGAATATTTGTGAGTTATAGAAAAAGCATATGATCATGTTGTGAAGTTAACTGCTTATTGATTCACTGCCACATAGTCCCCAGGACGACTATTTAAAGAATACAGCTCACAGACAGTCTTTGCACCCAGGAGGACTGAACTTCAGCACCTCAATCAATTCCTCTTACAAGGTTTCTAATGCAGCAACAAGCTGCAGATAGAATGACAGAATACCGCTCTTATATATAAACTGTTCAACACACAGGGCGCTCTTATTTTAACAGCAGTAAACACTGTACAACCAAAGTAAAGTGAAAACCAGTCGTTGACATGAGACCTGATCTCAAGTAACA